>JAEMOT010002173.1:46772-65828 GCA_019297695.1 Apostasia ramifera
ATATATATATATATATTTTACAATATTATTATTTACAAGTTTATAATTATAATAATATGATATAATTAAGATATATTTAGTAAAATAGTCTAACGTAATAAATTAATATACACTTGATCCTACACTTGATCTTAGCCAAAAGACCGAGAAAAGTATTTAATTAATATATTAGGTAAACGATTTCGACTAACCGTTAGTTTTTGATATAAAGACCCTAACCCTAAATCGGAGCCATCGATTTCTACAAAATGAAAATCTAATCATAACCCACAAGTTTGCAGAAAATTTCAGTTAAATATATTAACGTTTAGTTCTTTTTTTTGGTTAGGGCAATTGCTAAAAGGTCCATGTGCCTTAATCTAATTATAAATAGGTCCTATAAACTTTCATTTAAATCTCTACACTATAAACTTTCATTTAAGTTCACTTTTTTGACCTTATAACTTGTTGATATTTTCATTTTTATATGAACTTCAATTTCTTGATGTCCAAGTCTGTAATATGATCATCTTCCATTTCTTTGACCAACTATATTTATTTAAAAAGTTAATAAGAAGACATAAAACCTAGTTTTTAATTAATTACTGAAATAGAAGTTCTTCATTTTAATTTTACAAAAAAAGGCAAAGCCTATATGGCAAAAAGAATATTGAGTAGAAAATTGACATAGGGGAATAAAAAAAAAAAAAAAAGGTTATTTCACTTGAATTCCTAAAAGACTTTTTTTTTTTTTGAAAAATGAATCCCTAAGATTTAGTTGCTCATTCACAGAATTCCATTATTTTAAAAAATTTCTCATGCATTCTTGAAGTATAACCATATCACCTAAATCATTTTACTAAAATTGTTGGTATTTTCTTTCTTCTATTCTCTCCTCGTCTCCTTGGTAATTTCGTATGCCCAACGGACCATCACGAATGCATGAAATAGAGCCTGCAGTGCATGCAGCAAGCGAGGGTTAGGTAGCTGAATGTTCATATGCTCGAATTTAATAATTTTTCCTTCACCTTTTCTCATACACTCAGTAGCTGTCTCTCGCATCTTTTTTCTTTGTTAGAGAGATTGAAAGAAAGAGAAGAAGAGTTTTCCGAACTCAATATCTTACGATTCAAAATCAATTTACTCGAAATTAAATTGTTATAACTCTAACTTAATTAACTTTATATTGTAAATTTGTAGTTTCTAAATATATAAATAAGCTGAATATTAATCTAATCCTTTATTAATTGCTATACATGTTTTTTTAGCAAATATATGTACAAGTCCCTCTGAACTTATACAAATTCTTAAATATTTATTATATTTGTGATTAAGATTTGGTTGAATCTCACAATATGTTAGATGAATATTTTTTGACACATGCACTATAGTATTATATGAAAACAAGCATGTTATTTTGTATGTATGCAAGCAACATCCATAGAAAGAAATTATAAAACAAATTTTGATCATTTTCTCATAT
This sequence comes from Apostasia ramifera, assembly GCA_019297695.1. NCBI lineage: Eukaryota > Viridiplantae > Streptophyta > Magnoliopsida > Asparagales > Orchidaceae > Apostasia > Apostasia ramifera. Next base: position 48,235 of record JAEMOT010002173.1, read on the forward strand.
ATTATTATAGAACTTGTTAACTTTATTCTATTCATATATAGATCATATATGGACAAGCAATACAATTTTTTGCTCAATTAATTATTCATTGAAAAAACATGAGCCAACAAAGGGCCTAGGGGTGGCAATATATGATCCGACCCGTGAATCCGACCCGAACTCAACCCGCAAATTTTGGATATGAGTCATGAATTTTGACCCATTTATTAAACGGGTCGGGTTCAGGTTGGGCATAATCGGGTCGGGTAGGATTTGGATTGGACATTTATCAAAAAATGCTCTATAAACAGGTTGGGTCAACCCGCCAACCCGACCCATTTATTAATCGGGTCGGGTTCGGGTCATGAATTTTGACCTATTTAATAAATGAGTCGGGTTCGGGTTGAGGCTATTCGGGTCAGGTCGGATTCGAGTTCGACCAGAACCCAATCCGCCGACCCATTTTGCCACCCCTAAAAGGGCCATATGTGTGGTCACTGACTTGGGCCATAAAAATAAAATTTTGTTTAAAAATTAGCATGATCCTAAAATATATATGTGTGTGCATGTGTTAAAAAAATACTATAGATGATCCTAAATATTAAAACTAATAATGATTTTTAATATAACAAATATTAAGACTAATTATGATTTTTTATATAATAAAAAATAAGAGGGAGACTAAAAAATACATGTCAAAAAACTTTAAGAAATGATTTTACTCACTTAGATTTAGATACGAATTTATTAATTGATAGAATACAATAAAAATAAATAATTCATGTAGCCGACCTCACTTGGTGAAATTAAGGCTTGATTACGAAATTAATCTTTTTGTCTATATGACAGCATTAGCATATTAAAATATATTATAATTATATTCAAAATTTATAAAAACTACTAAGCATTACAAATAGTTTTAAATTTTCCTACATATCAACATATTATTTTGAAGTTTTATATCTTAATTTGTTTATAATATGATCAAATGCAAGTTTGTAATGACTATTTTCTTAAAAAAAAAATGCAAGTTTTGTTTATATATTATATAAATCTTAATTATAATATATTATATTAGCATTTATGTAATTATTTTTTTGAAGAGAATATATATAATAAAATATATATGTAAAGATTTCTTTAATTTATGTGTAAAAATCTAAAAAATTTAAATGATTTATTTTGTATGAAATAAAAAGAAATAATTGATAACATCATTAATTAATATGACATGCTGACCTTTAAATATGCATCCAATTAGCTAGCGGCCAGAATTCTCAATTAATGGTATTGAGAAAATTACGTTCAGGTTCAGTATTTTAAAGTATATTTCAGTTCCACTGTTTTAAAATCTTCCACTCAGTCTCTTTTTGTCTTTTTTAGTTATTAGATTTAAGGAAAAAAGATAATATAATTACATATCAGCTGAGTTTTCAATTAGTTGATTATTAATAATTTCTGTATCACTATTAGTATTACTATTAGTGTTACTATTAGTTTCAGAATAAAGTTCATATTCTGGTTTATAATCATATATTTAAAAAATATGTTCTTTTGACTGATATAATTCTTGAATAGCAATCAGTTTTTCTGTTGTAGGATCTGACATATATTCTTTTATTTTTTCTTCTAAGATTTATTTGTTTATAAAAAAAAGATTATAGATTTCTTCAAAATCAGTGAAATCTTCTAATATATTTATTTCATGTAAAATATTTATATATTCAATTTTATCCTGAATTTTTTTCATATATTTTTTATTTAGAGGAACATTCATCCAATGATAATATCTTTCTGTATTATCATCTAGATTTTCTAGATTTGCTCGATATTTGTTATTATTAGATAGATTTTTTATATCATTTTTAATATCAATTATTTTTTGGTTCTGATTATATAAGGATTCATAAACTTCATTTATCATTTCAATAATTAATTTAAAATTAGTTACTAAATTGGTTCCACTTATTTCACTAATATATTTATTCTTAATATCAAAGATTTCTTCTTTAGGATTTTTTAAAATAAATTTTCCTGTTTTTTCTGATTTATAATCTAGCATGGGATTTGAGGTCATAGGTTTTGAAATTATTTTAGATCTGTGTTAAACTTTTAAGTCTAAGGGTTATAAGCATTCATATAGATTAATATGTTGATAACAGATTTGCTTGGTACTTAAGACCGGTGTTCTTACCCAACCTTTACAGGATTGTCCAAAAATACTCCAATAACGGCAATTTCTGGCCTAGAAGGAGATAACAGACAAATTACGGAAGAACGTATGAGTTTTAGCAAGCTGTATCATATTAATCTTAAGGCATGAACTTAAAGTTCGTTGACTTGGCAGTTTAACAGATCTAAAACAAAAAAATTTAAGCTAACACCTCAGTCTCTTTTTGTCTTTTTTAGTTATTAGATTTAAGGAAAAAAGACAATATAATTCAAATTTTAAATATTTTTGCCATTTACAAATTTTCAAAAAAAGCAAAAATTATCAAAGTCAAGAAAATATAAAAAAAAAATTGTGAACATCAGAAGGTTTAGTATTTTGAAAAAATTGAATTTCTCAATTTTCATCTTTAATTTACACTTTTCCTAATACAATAGAAATTTGATGATAATTTTTTTTTTTATAACTAAATTTGATGACAATTGATAAACAGAAGACCTAGTGAATAAAATGTTAGTAGGCTTCATTTGCACAATTTTCAGGGCATTATTGTAAGAAGCAATAGTACTTAAGGGAAAGTTGATAGAATAATTGTTCAGAGAAAATCTAAATAGGTTGTCTTTATATGAATTTTGAACGCATGTGACTACGAGTGCGAATCGGATTGGAGCGACGAAAGTCTCTAACTGAAGTATGGATGTTAGCATCATATAGTGGCTCGCAACTCGTGACACGTTTATTTAATATTTCTATTTTTATCCTTTGATTTTATTCTAGAACACTACATTTTTTCACATTCAACTTACTTTTATCAAAAAAATATATAAAAAAAATTTAAAAATTGCAGTGTAGTGATTCGAATTTGAAATGTCTTGATACTTAAATAAGTTGTTTTCCAACCGAGTTAGGAGAACACCACGCCTGCTTACTTAATAGTGTCAAGCTGTTGTTTATTTTATTTTTAGTTTTATATTTTATATTTTCGATTTGTATCAATATTTTTGTTTTCTTTTATATAAACATTTGTATGACTTTATATTGTGATTATCTTACTCTGTATAAATATTTCTTTTTTTGTTTTGTCTTGATTTTCAATGTATATACAAAACAAAAAATACTCGTATAACAAGATAACATAATTACTACATAAAATCATACAATATTTATATAAAGTAAAATACAAAATGAAGATTAAAGAATATAAAATTATTTTTCTGTTGTTAAATGTGCACCCTCTGGGTGTATTTAGATGTAATAACATATAAATTATATAATATAACACCAAGATAATAATGAGTCAAATACTTCTTAAATAAAATATAAATATTTTATTTTTGAATTGGTACAGAATGAAATATTAATTTTACATGTAAGACTAATGAAATATAATTATAATAAACTTGTTATATATGATGTTGATAATCTCAGATAGTGCGTGCATATACTTTATCTAGAAAATTATTATATTATAAAATAATTAATTAAAAGTATAGAAAATCATAAATGTCTATTCAAACATTATCATAAATGTTATATTTTGGTGTTCTAATATCTATATGATATGGGTAACTTCTTCATAGATGATAGGTTTTTATAATTTATTTATAATTATAATAGAAGATGAAGAAGAAGAAAAACGAGATGGAAGAAAGTGGAGTTTGCTAGATCCGGCGTCGGCGAGGGTGTAGGGCGGCGAATGCGGCTAGATCCGGCGTCGGCCGGCGTCGGTGAGGGTGTAGCAAATGCGGCTAGATCCGTGCTAGATCCGGCGTCGGCGAAGGTATAGGGTCGGGATTGGTGGCCAAAGAAGAAGAAGATGGAGGAGGAAATCGACGCGCGCGACTTGATCTGGCGACGTGAGGTCCCCCGGTGACGAGCAACCCTCGCATCGCGACGTTCAGATAAATGAGATTGAGCAAAGTTGTAGAAATTTAGGTTTTTCCGTAAACTACAAGCAGTGAGATTGAGATCGCGTCGGGGTAGGGCACTAGCTGAGGGTATATGAAGTTGTTTAGACGGCAGTTGACGCCATAAACCGCCGTCAAAAGGCAAGCCTTTAGATCAACTGCCGCTTAAAACTAAACTACAACGGTTGATATATAATGTTTTATCGCAAAGTTTTTGCAGCAGTCTCTCTTATTAACGACCTTTATAAAGGTGCCGTAAAATACATATATTGTACTAGTGATCGCTGGTCTTACTATAGTTTTATAAAATTTATTTTTGAATCTGGATGGAATTTTTCTATCTGCACACACCAGAAATATTTCTCCATTTTACCCATCCTGCTTGAATCCTGCTAATAACGTCATTATCTATTTCACTATCATTTTGTATGATTGATTCAAGGTATCTAAAACGCTCACTATTTTTGATAATTTGATCACCAATTGTCACATCTCTAATATAAGTATTTCTTTCTTAACTAAATGTGCACTCCATATATTCAGTTTTTGATTTACTGAGATGAAAATCTCTAGATTCTAGAGCATTCCGTCAAAGCTTTAGTTTTGCTTTAGCTCCCTCTTTAGTTTTCTCAATAAGGACAATATCATCTGTGAAGAGCATACAACAAGGCACTTCATCTTGGATATGTCCAGTCATGACTTCTATAATCAAATAAAAAAGATACAGACTCTAACAGTCGTTGCCCTACAACTTCGCTGACGCCAGCCGATGCCGGATCTAGTCGACTCCACTTTCTTCCACCTTCTACTTCTTCTTCTTCTTCGTCTTCTTCTTCGTCTTCGTCTTCGTCTTCAACCACATTCACCCTACACTTCATCGGCGCCGAATCCAACCGTCTCCACTATTTTTCACATTTTCTTCTTCTTCTTCTTCGTCTTCGGCCACCGTTCCCTAGATCTACACATTTGCTGATGCTAGATCTAGTCTTTTTCTTTTTTGTCGGCCTGTTGCCATTTCCTGTACACCTTTACCGACGACGTCGAAAGTCTCTCGCCAATCTACCTTTTCCTAGATCTACTTCTTTACTTTTTTATTTTGTTATTATTTTTTCAGGTTGATTGCAAAATAATTGGATTCAAAAATTTCAACTGTCGTTTCTGCTTAATTTCACATAAGGTAAATCATATTTATTCTGTTTTTTTTTTCAGTTTATTTATATGTTAATTGTGATGTATAAGTAGAATTTTCTTAGTATCATAAACTGAATTAATTAGCATATATTAATTATATTAGACTTTGTTATATAGATAATTATATATGGATCGATTTTGGATTAAAATGGATAAACGATCATTTGAATATGATCACGGAGTGAATTCTTTTATAGATTTTGCACTGGAAAATAAATATTTAGTTAATGGCAAAATAAGATATTCGTGCTTAAAATGTGGAAATATGAAATTATTTGAAGTCAATATTGTGAAAGATCATTTATTTTTTCATAGATTTGATGAGACTTATGAAAGATGAATTTGGTACGGTGAATCTGTAAGAAATGAAATGAATAATATTAGGAGAAGTACATCATCTACATGTGTAGATGCTAATGTTAACATTAAAAATACAGTCGAGAAAGATAGAATAGAAGATTTAGTTTGGGATATTAAAAATAATTTATCAGAAGCTCCAGAACAGTTTGAAGAGTTGCTTCAAGAGGCGAAGAGTCCATTATATCCTAACTGTAAAAGCTTTACTAAACTTTCTGCACTAATGTATTTGTTTAACTTAAAGGCAACAAATGGTTTAAGCAACAAGTACTTTACAGAGTTGCTTATTTTTATAAAAAATATGTTACCAGCGCCCAATCAGCTTTTGAATTCAACTTACGAAATAAAGAAAATACTTCGTACATTAAAAATGCATTATGAGAAGATTAATGTATGCCCTAATGATTGTATTTTATATCAGAATGAGTATAGTGGATTAGAACAATGTCCAGAATATGAAAAATCAAGATGGAAGCTGTGTGCAGATGACATTAAAGAAAAATATAGTGTTCTAGAGAAAGTTTTGTAGTATTTGCCCCTGATACTGTACTTTGTAAAGCTATTTTAAAATAAAAAATATGCTAAAAATTTTACTTAGCATGCTGATTGTGAAGGACGTATATTTGATAGAATAATGCAACACTCTGCTGATTCGCCGCAATAAAAATCTTTCGATATTACATTTCCAAATTTTGCTGAAAATTCGAGAAATTTAAGACTTGGGCTATGCACTAATGCTTTTAATCTGCACTCAAAGTAGTCAGCACATGTCTTCCACATGCATGTTATACATTCACAAAAGAGGAGAAGAAGCGATTCTGTAAGGTTTTGTATGAGTTAAAGATGCCTGATGGTTATTCTTCAAACATTAAAAGTCACGTAAATCTTAGAGAATTGAAATTAATTAATTTGAAATCGCATGATTGTCACATGTTAATGCAATAATTATTACTTGTAGCTATCAGAGGCAGTTTGGATGCTAAACTTCGGAGTACAATAATGAGGCTATATTTCTTCTTCAACTCTTTGTGTGTTAAAATTGTAGATCTTTTCAAGTTAGATGCTCTTCAAATTTGTATTATTGAAAAAATTTGTGAGTTAGAGATGTTCTTTTCACCTTTATTTTTTTGATATCATGGTACACTTAACAGTTCATTTAGTAAGAGAAGTACAACTCTGTGGACCTATTTTTTTGCGGTGGATGTATCCTTTCGAGCGATATATGAAAATATTCAAAAGAAATATTCGTAATCGTTACAGGCCAGAAGCTTGCATGATTGAGAACTATGTCGCTGAAGAGGTCGTAGAATTTTGTAATGAATATTTACATAATATTAACCCAATTGAGGTTCCCATTGATCATACTACAATTGACAAGTACGAAAGAGGTATTACATCAGGGAAGTCTCATGTTGTAGATATTAACATATTAAGGCAGACACATTTGTATGTTTTGCATAATTCAGTGGTTATGGATTCATATGTTGAAGAGTACAAAGAATAATTATGAAGTAAAAATCCTTTACATGCACGAAATGAGATATTGATTCAGAATAAGCATATCAAAGAGTTCATTGAATGATTTGGCTGTTATATATCTATATTATTATGTGGAATAGAAAGTGCTAACATTGATAAGTCATTGAAGTATTTAGCATTTTTATTAAATTACTGTGTGGTGAAGTATGATGGATATATTATCAATGGATATCGCTTTTTCACTAAAGAATAGGACAACAAACGAGTTGTTCAGAATAGCGGAGTTTCTTTAATTGCTCAAACAATGCAAATATCAAGTGCAAAAGATAAAAATTCTCATATAGGTGATTTGTGATACTTTGGTGTTATTGAAGAGATATGAAAATTTGATTACATTGGTTTTCGTATTCCATTATTCAAATGATTATAGGTAGATAGTAATAGTGGAGAAAAATTGATGAGATACATTAGTCAATTTTAATCGAATTGATCATAAAGATGATTATTTCAATCTCGCAAATCAAGCTTAACAAATTTTCTATATTGAAGATCTTGCTAATCCACAGTAGTCAATCGTCCTCAGTCACAACTCAAAATTTATGATAGATGAAGATAATAATACTAGTTACGAAGCGCTGTTCAGAATTATAAACGGACTGCCTATGACTATGTATGATAATTCTGATGAGGCTCCTACCTATGTAATCGAAGGTGAAGATGATACTGAGTTAGTAAATAAATCTGAAAAGAAACGAAAAATGAATTGCTAGAAGACAAAAAATAGCAAATGGTAAATTTTCCTTATATTCGTATTATTTTTTCTTCTTCTGTAATTTCCCATTGATCAACTTATGTTAGTAATATAATTGCAGCTTAATAGCGAACTAATCATCCTCTACGACCTCGAAGAAAAAAAGAGGCTTGACTCAATTGTTGAAATTGACAATAAATAAAAAAAATACTGAAAAATTAATAATTGAGATAGTCAATGGCTTACCAGTACCCGGGAGAAACACAGATCAGTTGATGAGTTATTTTGGAAACGTAGTTCTACATAAAGCCCCTATCTCATGCATTAACTAGCGTGAAGTCCCAGAATCAAATAAACAGTTAATGTGGGAACAAATAACGGTAAGGTATTTTCTTTATTTTTTTGAAAAAAGTATTTAAGTTGTTACTATTTTTATTATTTTTTTTTGCAGAATACATTTGATGGAGTAGATGAACTGTATGACAAATTATTTGTTCATATGGGAAAGATGTGAAGGACGTGAAAATCCTTTATGTACAAGAAATTTGTCGAGGAGAAAAATGAAGAAGCTCGATATGTTATTCCTCTTGACTATAATTTCATCTCTCAACAGAATTGAAATTTATTTGTCAACAACTATCATACCTCTGAAGAATTTCAGGTAAATATTTTTTTTGAAGTCATATGTGTTATCTGAAATTAATACTTCAAATTTACTATGGGATGATATAATATTTCAAATTACACTCTAATTGCTTTAATTATTTATGTGATAATTGAAAATTCATAATTATTAATTTAATTTATAGGTACAATTCTTTGAGTCAAATTTGTAGAGAGTAATTGAAATCTTATTTATTGTATTTATGTATAATATTGTTATTTTTTTTCTTGCAGAAATAAATTCTTATCATAATAATGATTTTCATTTTAGAACCAGATGTCTATAAAGTTTTTTAATTTAGTTGTATTCATGATCAATTTGTATGTATTGATTCCTGTAATTTAGAACTAAATGCTAGTTAGAATATTAGATAAATTAATGATATACATTGTGATTCTCTTATATATGTGCGCTGATCATCGATATGTATTCATATTATTGTGTATATATGTGAGATAATATACATTGTATTCATATATTGTGATTCTTTTATATATGTGAGCTGCTATATATACATTAATGTATTCATATATTGTGATTCTCTTGTGTATGTGAGCTGATCATCGATATGAATTAATGATATTCCTTGTGATTCTATTATTAAATATTATTGTTTACTGCATGTAAATTTTTAATTTATCCTCTCTTTTTTATTTAAAAAAAATACTATAGAGGGCAGTTGACATCGTGAACCGCCTTTTAACATATAGACGACGACGGTTCTCTTCGTACATACTATAGTATAGACGGTGGTTCTCTAAAGAGAACCGTCGTCTATAGTATCTTTATTACGGCGGTTACAAACCGTCGTAAAAAATCTATAATCTTCTACGGCGTTCAAATAAGCAGCGGTTGCGATAGATATTTTAAGGCGATTTTAAACCGCCGTAAAACAGGTTTAATGTAGTAGTGGATGATATATGATGCTGAATACTGGCTTGCAAAAAGAAAACATATAAATAAAATAAATATTGCAGAAATGAGAATGCTAAGGTGGATATGTGGATATTAGGGGTGGCAAAATGGGTCGGCGGGTAGGGTTCGGGTGACCCGAATAGCTTCAACCCGAACCTAACCCATTTATTAAATGGGTCAAAATACATGACCCTAACCCAACCCGATTAATAAATGGGTCGGGTTGGCGGGTCGACCCGACCCGATTATAGAGTATTTTTTTGTAAATGTCCAACCCGAACCCCACCCGACCCGATTATGCCTAACCCGAACCTGACCCGTTTAATAAATGGATCAAAATTTATGACCCATACCTAAAATTTGCGGGTCGGGTTCGGGTCGGGTTCGGGTCGGGTTCACGGGTCGAGTCATATATTGTCACCCATAGTGGATATACACGAAAGGATAGAATGAGAAATGAGTGTATTCGAAAGAATGTTGGTGTTGCACCAATTAAGGATAAACTTAGAGAAAATCGGCTTAGATGATTTGGACATATAAATCGTAGGCGGATTGAAGCTCCATTTAGAAAAAATGAGTTATTGGATTTTGCTCATGTACAAAAAGAAAGAGAGAGACCAAAGAAGACATGACAAGCAACTATAAGAAGTGATCTTAGTTACTTAGACTTAGATAAGAATTTGGTAATTGATACAGCGCAATGAAAACAAAGGATTCATATAGTCGACCCCACCTAGTGGAATTAAAGCTTGGTTGTTGTTGTTGTTGTATAATTTAATTTATATTTTTAATTTTTAATTAAAATTTATTTACTTTAGTTTTAGAGTTATATTTTAAATTTTAGGAATTTAAATAAAATATTTTAAAAATATAAGAAATTTAAATGAAAATTTTTTAAAACTAATGGCTAAAATATAATTATAAATAAAATGTAAAAATTTATCAATAATTTGTCCAATATTTAAATTAATTAGTATATTTAGGCAGTGATTATAAAGATATGATATATATACAGAGAGAGACACACACACAGCACTCACAAAATATTCACATAAAAATATCTAAAATATTAAAATATCATAAACAGATTGAAGTCAAAATATTTGCACAAAAACATCTAAAACATTATCATAAATAGATTGAACTCAATTATAAGATATTATTCTTAACATCTTCAATGCTACTTTACTTGAATTCTTCAATGCTATTTTACTTGAATATCAACTTATTCATATTTTCTATTTTGAAAAATTACATACATATATATAACACTAAAGTATTTTCATTTTCAAAATGCAGTTCTTTAAAATCTTATAAATATTTAATTTCACAAATGATCTTATAAATATTATAAAAGAATTACCTTCCATCAGTATTTTCTAGTCATGTAAAGGATATCACACATGTTCAAAACATATTTAAATGCAATTTTAATTTATGAGTTGTTTGGTCCGTTGTTATCTTGATGTTATGTTGGGGGCGTTTGGTTTAGTGTTATCTTAACGTTATGTTATGTTATCTCGAGAAGACAATTGTTTGGTTTAGTGACATCTATAAATAATCTTCTATAAGATTATAAAATTATTAGTAAAAAGATGATATTTAGATGTCATGATATATAAATAATATGACATAACATCAAGATAACAACGAACCAAATGCCCCCGTTATGTAATTTAGATGTCATGATATCTAGATGTCATCTTTTGACTAATAATTTTATAATCTTATATAAGATTATTTGTAGATGTCATTAAACTAAATAATTATTTTCTGTAGATAGCATAACATAACATCAAGATAACATTGAATCAAACGCCCCCTTAATCTTTTTTAGACATACAGTTCGTTTGTAACTCGATTTAATTTACATATGAAAAAATGATTCAAATATACTCAAATGTTTATATTACAAGATACATCATATAAGTAATAAATTTTTTATTGCTCTAATTTGTTGTATGAATAGTAGTTATAATGTATTCCTAAAATATTTTCAATCTGATTCATTAATTCATTCATTTACATATTATTATTACATATATTTCAATTATGTTAATTGTAACTATATTTTTTATCTGCAATCAATGTTATGGTCATTAGATTGGAGAATGTAATTCCTATACTGTCATTTATCATTTTATGTTATCAATTACATTAAAGTCTCTATCATGCATCCTACTTTTCGGAAAGTCTCTATCATATTTATCTTATAATTTTTTTTCTTGACAAAAAAATTTAACTAAAAACATAATTAAAGAATTTTTTAAACATAGATTCCTAGCCAAAATAGCGATCATATTAATCTTTAAATTTATGGATAGCTGGATCCTATTTATACTATATTCAGAGCTTTTTAACATGTTCACTTTAATCGACTTTATTTTAAATATCCAACATTAAAATTTTCATATATATATATATATANTTTTTGAGAGAAGAATTTCGATCATGGTAGACTAAGGCCTTCAGATTAGCATGCCAACGGACCAATTAGAATGATTTAAGAAACTATAGGCACTAATATGATATTTAACCTATAATTGAATGACTAAACTTTTGGGACTTATATGTAAATTCAGTTCTTTATTTAGATTTTCATGCCAGCGGTACGTACCTTCTTCATTCCCCGCCACCACGCTACCCATCGAACAATTGTAACGCGCCACGTGTCCGCGCTCAATCCATCACCAATCACGATCCGACGGGTGGAAACGGAGCAGCGCGATCATTCGCGGGCTCCCGATAACCCGCGGCGCACTGGAAACGATTCGCCCACTCCCCGTTTTAAGTCGGTTTTCCCGTCATATAAAAGGGCCACAACCGCTCCGACACAGAATGATCGGACGCGGCCGAAGAGAGAGAAAGTTTGTTTTAGAGAGAGAAACCGATGGACGTCCTTCGAGAGCACCGGCGGGTACCGACGCCCCCCTCGCCGATCGAGATCCCCGGCCGGTGCCGCCGCATCGGCCCCGACGGATTCACGCAGACAGAGCTCGCGGCGGCGGAGCAGCTTGTCCAGCTCAGCGAGAGCTCCGGCGACTCCTCGGAGGCGCCGGCGGCGGAGGACGCGGCAGAGACGATGCAGCGGAGCCTCTCCTCCGCGCTTTCCTCGTCCTCCTCCCCAGTATCCGTCGTTAGCGCCGCCTTCGCCGCTGCGGAGGACGATGGCGATGAGCATGGAGAGCTCCGTCGGCTCCGGCCGAGGTTCCGTCGGATCGGCGACGTGTATGCGTCGGCGGCCCTCGTCGAGGCCGGTGGACGGCGGAGGACGGCGATACAGCGGAGGAAGAAGAGGGGGAATCGGGAATGATCGTGAAGGGTATTTCTGTAATATTTGTAAAAAAATGCGTGTAAATCTGGACTGGTTCGAACTCTGATTAGATGAACATGTGAGTCGTCTCACCCCCGGTGAGTTTATGAAAGGGGTTATTGAAATTTAAGACGTTGATTGTTTGTAGAATTTGTATGGTCCTTTCCATTAGAAAAAAAAAGGTTGGGAGGGCATTGCAATTTGATTATAATTTTTGAAAAAATTTAATTTTAATTTTTAAGATTATAAAATTATTATAACTTTATTTTTTTTTGAAGAATTTTATTTTTTTCATTTAGCTTTTTAAATAAAAAATAAACAATTTGATTATTTTTTATTAATTTGAATAATGTTTAATATTTTAAATGATTATTACATTTTTTACTTTTATTTTTTAATATAAATTTAAATTAATTTCTCTATTTTTTAAAAAAATATTAAAATTAATAACAATAAATTAAGTGGAATCGGCTATGTAATATTTATTCGTAAATTTTATAATTGTTTAACATAATCTTTTATATTTGTCATTTGAGACTGAAAGTCGCATTAAAGACTTAGAAATTGACAACACCACATTTTAAATATTTAAAATTAAAAAATATAAATATTAATATTTTAAATTTACATTTTAAAAGCTTAAAATTTAAGAATTAATAATAACTATACATCATAATAATAAAAATTATAATTATATTTTAATTGAGATCAAATAATAATATTTTTATGTCTTAAAAATTTAAATTAAATTTTTAAAAAGATTAAGATTAATTTATAATATTTTTTGAACAAAAGAGTTCACATGCAATTAACCAAAAACATTGCATGGTCTCCCATCTAAGAAGTTTTTGAAATTGCTAGCAAAAGCTTAAAGTATCTGTTTAGTGGGAGTAAATTTTTGAAAATATTGCAAAAAAAAAGAAAAAGTTTTAATTATTTTAAAAATAAAAAAATTATATTATTGTTATGATATAAATTAATATTATTTTAATATAATTTTTTTTTATTTAAAGTATGTTGAAGATGTATATAATACGAAATAAATATAAAAATTTAATTTAGAATTTGAGAGAAATTTGATCCCATTTTAAATAGGGGCCTAAGATTTGCAGACATCACAAATCGGCATATTAGAATATTTTTGTTATAAAATCAAATCATCATTCAAATTTTATTTCAACTTTGCATTTTTTCTATATAATATGTAAGATGTTTGTGCACACATAATTTAATTCAATAAGAGGTAGATATATAAATATGCATAATTAATAAGATAAATAATTGGAAAAAATGGCAGGCAGGAGAAATTACAGAAAGTTTACAAAAAAACAATGAGAAATTACAGCAGATCCTTTCTTTCCCTCTCAAAAGCTATAGATGTGAATGATTATATTCTTTTAGGCTCAAAATGCAATTCTTTAGTCATTCGAATGTCCCCTTCATGGTAGGATGAAATTCACAGTACTTACGCATATTAAATTGTTACAAGCTTGTAGTTCATGACTTGACTTCAGTTAAGGTCAATAGTTGAATGCTGTAGAAAATGCCCATGTTCAAAAATAACTCTGTTAGCTTTGCATAAGGCGAGAATCGACGAGATCTGTAGCGAGGAGGAATTGTGTTGTTTAAGCGGCTAATCTTCTGTAATCATGTACGTCACATTTACACTTTTCTTGTAACGTCCGTGGCCGAAGAGGGTAGGGAGTAATCGCCGGGTGATATCTTAAGAGAAAGAAATCAGTGAGACAAAGTGTGGCTCCTAGCAAGCTTCTAGGCCGAATAATGACCGGTGAGAGGTTTACAAGAATAAATTATCTCATATCGAAAATGGAAGGAGATCCTGAGCTGTATAAGTAGATAACATATCCTCAAATAATAGAGACGCCTTTTAGGACAAAACTTTGAGCCTAATGATAGAGAACTTCATAGTTAAGTATGCTTGAGCTGGAGTAGTACTAAGATAAGTGACCTCTTGAGAAGTATTCAAGTCACGTAATTTTTCTAAAATCAAAATATGATATGGTTCGAGGATGAACTAAGCGGAAGTTGGTGGGCCTGTGACGCCCGTGGTCGAAGAGAGCGGAGAGTGATCGTCGGATGATATCCTAAGAGAAAGAAATCATTGAGACAAAGTGAGGCTCCAGTATACTTTTAGGCCAAATAATGAGTAGTAAGAGGGGTACAAGAATGAATCGTATCACATTAGAAAGGAAGGGAGATCATGAACTATATAAGTAGATAATGTGATCTCAAATAATAAATGCACATTTTGAGATAAAACCAGTGAAATGATGAAAATTTACTTAAGCAGGATATCAAGTAAAGAATATTTTAATAGCAGGTTTTACTATTGACCCTTGCCTTTCCAAGAGAAAGGGTGGATTGAAATTAAAAAAAATAAATAAATAAATTATGCTTATAAAATAAATAGAAAAAGAATTAAGTACACGATAATAATATTTAAGGCAGATGATAATCGAGTAAAAGCTACAGTGAAAATAGATCAAACAGTGCACAAAATGGCAAACTCGTTAATTTTACTAAATAGACTGAATAACCTGTAGCAGTACAGAAAATCAAAAAAATAGAACCGATTGATTTGGGCAAATTAACTGCAACAGCAAGGGTAACATGATAAAAGCTTAAGATCATGTAAGAGATGCAATTTAGATATTATATAAATTAATTATATTAAAGTAATTTGAGCTTATTAGAAAGTTTAAATAAGATTTAATATATATAAATATATATATTATAGTCAAATTTAGCATGCTAAAGAAGAGAAAAATACATAAGTAATTTATAATTGTTCGGCTCCTCGCCTAGTCCACTTTCTATGCTCCTCAAGTAGGATTTTAATCTACTAATATACTGGCTTTTTAACAAGAATCAAAACTGAATAAACTCGATCACGATTCTATTGACTTTTCTAGGAACTAAAGCCAACCAAACTTTACATAGAAAAATTCTAACCCGCCTATCTTTCCATTTAATGGGAAAAACTAAACACTTTATTAAAAGAGAAATAAGAAAATAAAGAGAGCCGCTAGTTTAGCTAGCTAATATTACAACTTATAAACAAGTGAAAAATTATAAAAGAAGTTTTATATATGTAGAGATTTACCAATAAAAAAAACTCGAAGAATCTGAAGACAAGTTACCAAGAACTAGTTTAAAAATCAAATGGAAGATAGATCTTGAAGATAAATGCTTATTTATAAAGACTTGGAATGCTCAAGAAGATTTTCAACTACAAACAACTAAACCTCAAGTAAATCTCTAATAACCTTTATCAAAATAAATTTTTTTTGCTGATTTCAATGAATGCAAGTTGCATAAAACAAAAATAATAAATCTGAAATTATATGCAAGCAACTAGAAAAAGTGAAACTTCAAATTTTCGTTGATTGTTAGCCAAAGATTTTTCCAAATGATTACTTCTTCAAAGGAGAATGTAAATCTTAGCTAAAAAAAAGTGAAAGAATACTTGAAGTTTTAGAAAAGAGCTCAGAAATACTTAATTTTTTTTTTTAAAGTATATGGAATATAGTTATGTAGTTTTTGATAGTAGAAAAATAAGTTATGTTGAGTGAAAAATGCCATTATTTCAAACAAATTAATGAGAGAATGTTAAGTGTTTATGTTCTACCCAAAGACCAATGAGTAAAAGGCAAGTGAAGGGTATTTTGATCAATTTTTGGGCTTAAGAGATGATGAAAAAGCTTTAGATTTTCTGGAAACATATTGCAAAAAATATGACAATAAAAATATAGAAATTAGGTGTGGAAAAAAAATATAAAAATAATTAAGTGGGCTTATTTAATATAAGGACAAATGAATAGATGCCAATTGAGATTATTTTTTTCTTAAAATATGTTAAAAAGGATCATTTTGTCTTAGCATATAGTACAAAAAATCTGAGCGAAAAGAACAAGAGTTGGTGGAAGTCAACTCACTTTTACCTCTTATAAAAAGAGACAAAAGAGGAAGAAAAAAAGCTTTGTGAACATTTTATCAAAAAGAAAATATTACACATCTCAATGCTTAGAGATATTTCAAATAATACAATTTAGATCAGCAAAAATAATACTAACCAACAGTTAAGAGAAGTTCTAAGCTAACTAAGTATGTCAATCTAAGCCCAGCTACCGGTTGATTTGGTGAAATTGATCAATTGTATTTTGTAGATTTGAAAAATATGAGACGTTTGAAAGAGATTTTGGCCACATAAAAGACAATAAAATATTATTTTAGGCCAACAAATACTAGTGCAATGAGAATAAGAATATTTAGAAAATAAAAATAAATTTCTTGACAAAATTAATACGTTTACATAAAGTCCTATGAAAAATAAAAAAAGTAAACGGTGAGCTCCGCTTCACTTAGACTTGAGGGTATCCATCTTTTAAATGGTGATTATCCTATAGAAATATACTTAGAAGAGGATTAGTACTAAACTTAAAGTAACTGTAATTATCAAAATCAATGCAGTTCAACATTTACCATTTAATAGTCGCTTATACTGACTCGTGATCAACAGATACAAAGAATTTTAATAACATTTTTGCAAGGAGTTTTACGAGGTATGTTAGAACCTTCTCTAACACCCCTCGCCTAACAGCTGCCCAACGGCGGCCCCTCGCCTAAGAGCAGCCCAACGGCAGACCCTCGCCTAAGAGCAGCCGAACGGCGGCCCCTCGCCAAAGAGCAGCCCAACGGCGGCCCCTCGCCGAACAGCATCCCAACGGCGGCCCCTCGCCGAATAGTAGCCCAACGGCGGCCCCTCGCCTAAGAGCAGCCCAACGGCGGCCCCTCGCCTAAGAGCAGCCCAACGGCGGCCCCTCGCCTAAGAGCTGCCGAACGGCGGC
>JAEMOT010002173.1:79643-100908 GCA_019297695.1 Apostasia ramifera
CACTGCTTCCCAGAGATCCAAAGCTTCCAGGTATGTCTCCATGCGTACTGCCCAAATTTGGTAGTTGTCTCCGTCGAACACCGGCGGAGCAATTGAGAAGAAACTAGCTTCGGTCTCCATTACTGCTCAAACTTATACACAGGTCCCTTAAGAAGAAAGCTCTGATACCAATTGTTGGAATTTTTCAATGAGAAAAAGAGAGAGGAAACTGAAACTAATTGCTGCAGATTGAAGGGAAATCAGAACACTTTCATTAACATGAAGCATTACAATTTAAAGCTTAAAAAATAACAAATTGCTGAAAAATAGCCATGATAAACTGAATAACTAACTCCTAAAAATAAGGAACAAACTTGACTCAATCAAACTCTAACAAATTCAGCAGTCCTAAGCATGTATTCCAACTCTCTCATGCATGTCTCCATACCTTTGCCTTCCTCGGTAAATCTGATGAACTACTAGCCGTTCCTCTTTGCCTCGAGTTAAATTATTAAACAACCAAATAAAATTTCAAGTCTACCGCACGTTAGCAACTAAACACAATTCTGAACTCAGTATTGGTGATTTAGCATACCTCTGATCAACTAACTCTATCCTAAATTCAAATAAGTTAAGAAAGAGAAAATAAGTATTTGCATCATTGCATGAGATCGAGAGAGAGAGAGAGGGCTTCAGTGCTAGATTTTTTAAGAAAAAATGTTATACAATAACTGATCATTAGATTATTCAGATCATTCGATGCTTTAAATCATAATTGATCAATTTATTGATCGGTTATTATTAAGAATATGTAGCATGACTCTTTTTTTAATGCGTAAAATATGAAATCATAAATTAACATGATAATTTACACTAATAAATTCCATAAATAACGTAACTTAGGTGTATTTGAGTTCACCAATAACTATGAAGACGGAGAACAAACTATAGTCTCTTTCTTAGAATTTTCACATAGTGGGCTACATGTGAATAGGAAGTGGATATCTATACATGAAGTTATTTGGTCATCTTGATATCCAGTATATAATCGATCGAACGGCTGAGGTTTGTCCTAGTGGATCTACCACGATTAATCAAGGCTAACCACAACAGTCAACCTGATAAGGTAATGTCTCATATTTGTTTTCCAACCTATCAATCGTATCATAACATGAAACAGTTGACATGCGTAAGTTAATACGCTTCACCTCACTTGGAAGACACCTTGGCATTCTCTCGAACAAGCTTCTGATCCCGTGGATTGATGCCCGGCTCAACCCTAATCCTTGAAATGAAACATCGATCCCTTAAACATAAATAGATCTCATGGACTGGCACAATCAGCTGGACAAACTCTCTAACATCATCTCTAACTTCGATACTCTCTACACTGATGTTTGGTTCTCATTAAGACGAATAAATGGTGTTAGACAGATGCTCCCTCACGACCCAATGATTCCTCCGTTCTTTGGATTAGACCCCAACTATTTGTCGCCCACTTTCCACATTAGTTGCAATCTCCAACAAATAACAGCTTTGCATCCTCTTCGAATCCCACACGTGGTAGGTGACAAAGGAAGTCAATGGGTGTAAGTAAGCATGTAGTTGGCTCCAATGGTCTACTTGTATGCGAGCCTTAGGCAGTGCTATCCTCCCACAAGCAAGTGCCAGAAATGACATAATGTCAAATCAAGTCGACTCCCCAGTGTAATATACCTGTGGAAGATCATAGAAAAAGGAATTGATTCACACCTTTAACTCAAGTTGTTAAATTCGCAACTGTAGCGTATGCTCCTCAATTTTAGACTTTGTTCCATCTTTCTTTGGCGAACTCGCCTTTCAAGTTCAAAGGAAACTTCCACGCAGCCATCTTCAATGTTGGCTGGACCTTATATCTTGTTCTATGATAGAAACAAGAATAAAGCCTTGTTTTTTTTTAAAGTTGGCCTTGACTTAAATTACTCAAAAGTAAAGCAATATATCAAGTACAAAAATGACAATCCTGGCTTATGATTGCATAAAGATCGTGTGGAATGAGCATTCCCCCTTCCCACTGGATATCTCTATCATAAGAAATAATAGCAATATAATCGGTTGTCTTATTCGCAGTGCAATATACATATAAAATCCTATAACTTTTAAATAAAGGCAAAACACATGCAAGAGGGGCAAAAATGCCATCCATAACTCATAAGTTGGCTGCTTGGAGAAGGTCTGCTACAACAAAAGCGCTCCCCTCTATCCACAATCCATCTGCCGCGTCTATTTATTCACTTGCTATCTTTAATGCCTCGCATGCTCCTATTCTCTCGACATCTTCAACTATAAAGGAGATCAATTTTCGGCCTACAGATTTAAGCATGGTCCCCTGATGATCCCTTAAAATCACCTTAGCTCCATCGGCCTATCCTCCTTTGCTGCGCCATCAAAGTTCACTTTTAACCAACTCGAGGATAGGGGAACCTTGTTTTTTTGATCATATAGTGAAGTACTCTCTCCAGCTTACGATTTTCCGACATACACATCAGTTTTTCATGTGAAAACCAATCATTTTTCCCCCTTTTTCATTTCACATCTGTTTTTTCTTCCTTCTTGATTCCCTTGACACCATCTGGCTTGGTGGACAATCTCACTTCCATGAGATTCAGAATAATGAGAAGGACAACTCTACCTTGGTAGGAAATTAAGTGGACGATGAATGAACTTTGCCTGGTACTTGATGCTCTATAATTCTAAGTACTTCAGAATAATGACATTAAATTTTGACTATATGACTATATTTATTAAGTGACTTCATCTTAGTTTTTAAGAGTATATTTAGGGGACATTTAATTTAATATTATCGTAACATTATAATATTATTTAAATATCATGACATTTAAATAATATTTTTGAATAATATTTCTATAATTTTTAAAATATTTTTTAAAAATGTCAAACCAAACACACCTTTAATTCCAATTCCACCCAAATCCTCGAGTTCAAAAACATTCTTTTTTTAAAACTCGAATCCACCATAATTTCACTCAGAATATGGAGAGGGATCCTAACTCCCTCTCCACACTAATGCCAGCTCAATACCCCCGCGATGAACAAATGGTGTCGGACATATGGTCTCTCAACTCAACCCAATGATTCCACCTTTCTCGAATCAAACCTCAACTACCCACATTCCAAGAGCTACTAACGAGAACTCAGCTCGAACCAAAACCAAACAATGCTTGTAGTTGAAGCGCACTGTGGATATTCTTTTCCATCATGTATTTACAAATTATCACAATGCACAAGGGAATGTAAACAATGCGACAAATTGTTTGGGGGAAGATTACTATGTCATGAGACCTTTGTTGCGAGAAATGTTTGCTTCTCCCTATGGTTCTTTCCGACTCCCACAAGGAGGACGTGAACTAAAGTATTTGTTGTACTCACTTTTGGTATGATACTAATGACCTAGGCCAACTTTCGACCAAAAAGAAGAAAAAAAAACCTGGGCTATGGGTCTGGACTAGACTAAACTCTGAAGCAGGGGATCCTAGATCCAACTAGAACTAATTGCAGGACAACACATGCATGCATCCTCTATCAATAGTACATCACATATCACACGCATGTTAATTTCACATCTTACACAAATTTTAAAATTAAAAATTAGCTATACGTTACATCAGATATATGTTTTAAAACAAAAATTAACATGATTTCACATGCTGCACAAGTATCAAAATAATAATTAATTATATTTCACATTCTATATATATTAAGATAGCAACTAACTTTATTTCATATCATACAAAACCTTCAAGATAAAAATATCACCAAGTGAGTAATAACCTGACTAAACAAACACAACCTACACATGAACATATATTAGCTTGGGTTCATTACATCAGTAATGAACCAGCATGGATGATTCTTCAGTTCACAGAAACGACCATAAAAAGTTGGGATAGAGCAGTTGATGACAAGGGCAATATAAACAGCAAAACTGAATAATTGTAGCTTGAATTTCACAATTGGCTTCAGCTTTCTGCTGCAGCATCAGTTCCTGAAGAAGAATGAAGGGGATGGGAACAGGTTAGCATGGGACAAATGATTGGAAAAAAAGAATTAAGAGACAATTACATACCAATACTAGAAAGCTTAACCACCATACGTTTTAACCCAAATTCTCAACTAACAAAGAAGACCACAAGTTCATTCAAAAGCTACCAACAGTAAATGAACAATAAGAATTTATAATAGTTAGCACTATTATAAAACTTGGATTATAAAAATTACACATTAAACCCCCATTTTTAGAAGAATTTTGGGAGAAATTAACCAGAACGGAATTTTGCTTTAAAGTACATAATTTCCTCTATAAACAAAATATCTTGCATTTCACTACAATTAACAGAGTTCCAACAATTGCAAAGAAAATCCTAAAGCCAAGTTCACAAGTTCACATATAAATCTCTAAGTACCAACAAGTAGCAATATAGGCATTTAATTCCTACACCTTTTCCATTTAACTTAAAAACAATACCAATTTAACATGTCAAAAAGAAAGAACAACAAAATGCAAAGTAGTCTTTCATTTATCCATTTAAATAGTATTATCCAATGTGACTTAAAATATGCTATGAAGTCCGACCTGAACCGTTTATTATCTGGATATCTCCATAAAGCATAAGACTTAAAGCTGTATGCTCTTGGAGGAAGACTTATTATCTACAAAGTACTGATACTTCGTGAAGTCTAACATATCTGCATCGTATCCGTATCAGATACCAATACTCCACAGATATATATCTGATACGCCGCATGACATATCAATTTTTATTTTTATTTTTTAAAAACCCGATAGTTATTCGATACTTCCTTGATACTAGTTGATTTGGCCAACAACATAAAAATAAAAAACATCTCATACATGAAACACAACTCATGCATACACTTGAATATTAAAATTGAGAAAAATATATTGGGCTATGTAATTAGAATCGCAGAAAATTTTATGCATATTGGTGTCTTGGTAGTAAAAAAAAAAAATAGGTATTCGCAAGCAGCTGTGCCATCTACTTTAGGTGACATTTTCTTCGCGATCTTACATATATTAGTCCTGTTTCTGCTTTTCTACCTTAATCGATATTGTTTTTGCTTCTATTAGAAGCTAAGTGATCACATTTTGTTTACCTTAATCAAGCTTATGTTGTAAAAAGGATAAAATTTTAGTTTTTTTATTTTATTTATTTAGTTAGAAACTCAAAACTATAAGAAGATATGACAAGAAATTATAAGAAGTGATCTTAGTTACTTAGACTTAGATAAGAATTTGATGACTGATAGAGCGCAATGGAAACAAACGAATTCATATAGCCGACCCCATCTAGTGGGACTAAGGCTTGGTTGTTGTTGTTGTTGTAGTTAGAAACTCGAAAAATGAGAACACATATCTACTTTGATCAGGTCAGTATATCTGGATTTATATCTCAACATCTATATTATTATCAACTGTATCTCGTTTATACTGAGCCAATTGATTTAGGTCGAATTTAAACTGAAACTAATTTATTTATATATATAATTTAATAGGTTGAAAAGTAATTAAATAAACTTTATAATATTATTTTAAATTTAAGATTTTTTGAAATTCAGTAGTTGTTAATGAATATTTTTATTTTTTCAAATTGAATTGTCCATAATATTGCTTTTAGTTATATCAAAAATATTTGAAAAAATATAATTAATTGAAAAAAAATAAAAATATTTTTGAAATACAAGATATACAAATTATTCTCATCTATGATAAAACTACGTCTTAAATATGAAAATATAATGTATCATACACACATATATAACAGTCGTATCCTGATGAATATGTATCTTACTTTTTTTAAGCTTATTGTATCACTGTATCTGTATTTTATTGTATTTGTACTTCATAGCTTATTATCAATTATGTACTAATCTTTCATTTCTGAAAACAAACAAAATTTACCTTAAATTCCACGAACTTTCATAATAGCAGTAGCTTATACATAAATGCAGATGATCTAAAAGAAACAATAAAAAGAGATCAAGTAAGCATATCAAATCAATCAACCAAATTTATTGAAACCTAAAGTATGCTGGAAAGGGTGATTCTTAAAAGTAACTAGCAGAATCAAGAATGGAACAAGTCTTTAGGTAAAATGTCATCCATTAATAGATCCGTGCAGTTAAGCCAATAATACAACAACAAAACATTAAATTGAAAGTAGTTGGGGTTCGCTACACATATTCCTCCTTCATTCAAACTATATTTAAATCAATGTTGTTTGCTGGCAAAATGGAGTCAAAATCATGTGTAATAAATGACATTATCTCTAGTCATTTATAGCCTTTCCCTTCAACTCTAATATAAATTGGAAGCACACATTGATATATAGAGATTTCTATATGATTATGCCAAATCACCTAAAGATGCCTCATTCATCTTATCCTCCATTGTCCCACCCTCTCCTTGATACAACCAATTTTAGTAAGGTTCACTCTTATGAGATCACTTGTCCATCTAAATATTTGCAATATCTAGATTTAGCCAGCATTTACATAAAGATTTATTATAAAAAAAACATTTACATAAAGATTGAATGGTGTAAGAAACATATGAACGAACATTGAATATTGTTAATGCAGTCGGCTCAATTAACATTTCAAGGATACAAACTGAGGTCAAAAACACAAGGTAGAAAAGAAATATTCATGCTATATTTTGCCTGAAATATGGATATAAGAAAAATTGATCAGATGTTACATAAACAACAATCATACTATAAGACACAAACTACCAAAGTTTCTTCTTAGTCATATATAAAAAAAACAGCATTAAACGTTCTCTTCTTAATTAAAATGGATGGTTACATGACAGTTTCTTCTGTATACGTGATAAGGAAAACCTTGAAAAAGCTCCACGTTTGACAACTAGCTACTGATGCAATCAAAAAGGCGCAAGATACAGCAGAAAAAGTACAACAGAAAAATAACACAAAGGTTCTCACACACTTCAATGCTTCTCTCCAGCTCTATTCAAGGAAATATTAATAACAAATGTTAATAGTAGTAATTATAGATTTTCAAAAACAACAATAATGATAATAATCATAATAATAATAATAATAATAATAAGAAATATAAGAAGAAGAATAATAACAATAACTATAACAAAAACAATATTAATAATGACAACAACAATAACAACAATAATAATAATAACTATATTAAAAAATAATATTAATAATTATAATACTACTACTAATAATAATGACACTAATAACGTAGAAGTTGAGAACCTTACTTTCCTATGTTTCTTTGAAGGTTGTTTTAGTTTTAAGGGCGTTAATTTTTTATATTTGAAAGGAGAACATGATGCCCTTCATAAAAGCACTAGTAGAAAGGATATAATTGCAAAGAAAATATTTGAAAATATACTTTGTAGTATATTACACTACACACACCTTTTTTATACACTTTACACTATGAGGTGGCTTTCTTTTGAGAAAAGTGTTTGGTGTAATATGCTAGGATTTATGTGGCATGTATGTAAAAATTCATTTATTGTATCACTAATGTAGCAACTGTAATTAGGCCTACTAATATAGCTAATATAACTTGTGGCCTAAATATCAATCATGGCCGGTTCGTCAAAATTCTATTTGAAAGGTTTGGAAGCTAAAACTTTAGCAAACACATCAGCCAACTTTTTTTTCAAGAAGAGAATAAATCTTAAGACACATGACAACTTCTCTGATAAAGTGACAATAAACTCCAATGTGCTTGGCTCGGAAGTGAAATACTTGGTTACTTGCAATGTGAGAGCAGCCTGATTATCAAAGTACATGGGAAATGGTTTTTGGATATTGAAAACCAAGTTCTTTAAGCAATGCTTCACCTATAATGTCTTACAGGTAGTATGAGGCATGGTTGAATACTTAGCTTCTGCACTAGATCGAGCTACTATAGTTTGTTTCTTGCTTCTAAAAGTTACTACATTACCTCCCAAGAAAGTGCAATGGTGAAGTAGATCATCTGTTTTTCTTTGAGCTAGCATAAACGTCTTTAAAATATACCTTGATCCACAAAATACCATGCTTTGCAAACAATAAACCCTTTCTTGGAGCGGCAACCTTGTCTCGCCCGCCTATCCTTTGTCTTGCCATTATCCTCGCATGCCAGTTCTGCATTGCCAACACTTCGCAAGCCTCTCCACAGTTGAGCCCCTGTTGGCACTGCATCTTGCTTGCTATTGCCTCGAAGGACTCGTCGCCTATCACTAGCAACCTTCGCCAGTGATCTGCCCTTGCCAATGCACCACTCCATCCCACATATCCATCTGTGAACTCCAATTTTAGCCCATCGTCACCCAACACCATGACCGAGCCATCCGTCCACATCTGACACACTCCCTCCGACAACAACCTCTTCTCCATTGTCCACATTAGCTGCCCCTCCTCCACACTTAACGTCGTTATGGTTAGCTAGCCTTCACCACTAACCCAATCCCATCCTTGCTAATCTATTGCTCTATTTTTGCCTGCATGCTAGATTGGTTGCTACAACTCATTTTTAGGGCTCTGGGTCCTCTAATCTAAGTAATCCTAAATCCTGATAAATTTTTCAAGTCTATTGTTGATTTCTATTATTGAGATTATTTGATTTGCTCACTTGTGTGACATTGAAATTAATGTGATTCAATTAATGTTGGATTATATTTACTGTAAGATGTTCTACTTTCTACGTACTCTAACTCTGATTTGTTGAATGTGTTGCCCTAAATTAGTTGGTGAATCTTTAAATATCATTTGAACTTGTTTCTCAAATATTTAAAATTGATTTGCTTGTGATATTAGAGCTTCTTGATGATTATGTAATTATTATCAGCATTTACGCTTGTAACATTTTATGTTTATCTACAATTTTGTTTACTAACGCGCCGTTGCCGGGTCCCAAGTCCCGGATGAGAAACGCGGAGGGTTGCGTTAGGCAGTCGACAGTCAGCGTAAAACTTGTCGAATCAATCATGACATGAATCCTTTAAAAAATTTTAGATTTTGTCCATGTACAAAGAGGAAGAGGGAGACCAAAGAAGACATGATAAGAAACTATAAGGAGTGATCTTAGTTATTTAAATTTAGATAAGAATTTGGTAACTGATAGAGCACAATGAAAATAAAGGATTCATGTAGCCGACCCCATCTAGTGGGATTAAGGCTTGGTTGTTGTTGTTGTTGTTGTTGTTGTACAATTTTGTTTACTGATCTTTGAGCAGGCGCAAATTTCACATACTACCCCGCATCATCTGATATCAGAGCATAGTAGAAATAAAATGCATTTAAGCATATTTTATTTTTGTATACATATGTCCACTAAATCTAATTTGAAATGCACTAGGTCTAGCTCTCTTATTCTCATAGATCCCAAATTAGAGGCTATGTTGGTGAGGGTGAAATGCAAACATAGTTGGATTAGGTAGAATTAGACGCTAGCATGCATAGATCTCTTGGGTAATTCATCAAACACATGAAATCCCTCAAAGCCTAAACATGAATTAATGAGAAACTTGTATAGAGTTAAATCTATAAGGCATATGCCAATCAAACCATGGAATCCATCCGATTAACTATTCATGTAATAAACAAATTAAACCTAAGTATGATTTAGGGTGATGAAACGAACAAACAAGGGCAATTCATGGAGAGTAGAGGATAAATATTAAAAGAAATTATTAAAGTCCATACGACGATGAAATACAAGGAATCAAAGGTAAAATAGTCTAATGATGCCCAAGGAACAAGCTATCCGATGATATATCACAAATTGATGGCTCTCGCGTGAAGGAGTTGGCATAGCACCAAGCTCCATGACTAACTTCTCGTTGATCAATACTCCACACGGCGGTCAACGTGCAGCGGTGTGGTGCCCATGATAGCGGCAACGACGAACAGCGGCGGCAGGCTGCGATCGCGGGTGCAGCCAGATGGCGGACGGCAGTGCAATAGGGGGGAAGGAGCAGCAGTAGCTGGTCTTCCCCGAGCCCCTTTTGGGAACAGGTTACATGCAGCAGTAGTGGAACGCAGCGGCGGTGGTGGTCGCTTGCATGGAAACGGTGGAAGGGGCCCGACAACCCGATAGGAGGCAGCAATAATAGCGGTGGAAGCCTCGATCTTTTCTAAAAAAAATATCATCACCCCTAATCTTGTTTAGGGATAAAGTTTTTTTATGAGTAATTATATGTCCTTTCCTTCTCAACTTCTTCATTTTTTTCTAATTTATAGCAGAAAAATAGTTCATCGAGTTATTTAGGTAATGGTAGACTCCCATGGATCGAGTAGGTGACATCCTCGATTCCCTTGCATCAGTTGGCCATTCTTATTTCTAAAATGAATTGCCTGGATGGTATAAAAAAAAATTGGATAAGATGAGTGATTGAGTCGCTCGTCTTAAGGATGAGCAACTCACTCTTGCCTCAAAAACTGAGGAATCAGCCTAGGAGAGATGCCATTGTTAGGAGAACTTTCCATTAGCCTGTCGGTGAGGTTCATGATCCCTGAGATCATGACAAAAACTACCTACATAGCATCAAAGTGAAGGCCCCTAGTTTTGATAGGGTATTCGATCCCAAGGCATATTTTGAGTGGAAAAATAGTATGAACTATTATTTTCAGTGGTATACCATGAGTAGACAGAAAAAAATCATGTTTGCTAAAATAAAGCTCACTTTATAAGCTAGACTTTTCATTAGCATTGTTGAGTCTGCATCAACGTTGTGGCCTAGAGCTAATAAAATACTGGAATGAGTTCAAGGCGAATATGAAGGAAAAGTATATCACTATCACCTATCATGATTGACTTCTTGATCAATGAAAATACTTGAATCAAGGAACACGCTTTGTGACTGATTACATCGCAAGTTTGATGAATTCATAATGCTATGTGGAGAGATTGAGAGTCCCTCGACGACCTTATTCAGATTTTGAGTTATACCTATGTCAAGGTACCATGCTTGAGGAAGTCTATCAGATGGTCTATGACTATAAGCAATTTAAAGACCCGTTGACCCCAATGTACTGATACTTGGGATGATTATACCAGTGCCAGGCCAAACCGTATAAATGCTAACGCCCTTGTGACCTCTACTCCTATTAATCGCCCGCCTCTCTCTAAAGAGGAAAAGGGAAATGCTACAATCAATGAGTCCTCATGTAGCAACACAGGATGTCCCATGTGTTGCTTCCAATATTAAGGCCATGGCCACATCGTTGTTAAGTGTGTCTCTAAGACTTTGATGATACAACAGGCTTCTAAGGACACCCAACTGCTCGTTGAGGAAGTAAAATCAACTTATGTGGATGAACCATCTTATGCAGAGAAATTTGAGGAGTACAAGGAATAGATTCTCAATCATACTACTGATTTTGTTTACCTGAGAGTGGTAGGTGTGCTCTAGCACAACATAAGGAGAATGAGGATTGGCGAAGGGCTTCGATTTTTCATACGTATATTAAAATTAATGAAAAGATCTACAAAATTGTCGATAATAGAAGTTGTACTAATGCAATTTTTACTAACACTGTCTTATGTTGGGTTGACTCTTATTAATCACTCGCATTCTCATTGAGTCACTTGGATTGATGCTTCCCTCATTGAGGTTAAGCATCGATGTCAAGTTCCCATCTGTTTTAATTCTTACAAGAGGATATTTGGTGCGATGTGCTACCCATGGAGGTTGGTAGCGTGATTTTATGTCGGCCTTGATTATATGACCTACATGTCACCTTGTTTGGTCATTCGAACAATTATGTTTTTAAGTATAAAGGTAATTGTATTGTGATTGACTAATCACCACTATGAGCAATTTCTAAGCGAATGACTGCCGCACCAAAAAAGCCTGATAAGAAGAAGGAACTTCACTTGATTGGTGCTAGCTAGCTAGAGAGAGAGAGAGAGAGAGAGAGAGAGAGATCACTACTGGGAGGTGCGTATGGGCCATCACTACCCATGAACTACAAAAGGTCCCCACCGTCGAGCACCCACCTAAGGTAGTTCCACTGTCAAAAGAGTTCGCTGACATCTAACAATCCATCAAACATAGAGGTTGCCAAAATAGGTTGGGTGGTCAGGTTCGACCCAAACCCAAATTCGACCCGGCTCAAATATCTCAACATGAACCTAACCCAATATAAAAACAAATCAAGATCAGTAACTTGAACTCAACCCGATTAATATACGGGTCAGGTCAATCTACCAACTCAACTCGTTTATAAAATAAATGTTGATAAACAGGTAACTCGAACCCAACCTAATCACATTATGTACAACCCAAATTCGACCCATTTAATGTGTTAAAATTCATGACCAATACCCAGAATTCCCGAGTGAAGTTTACAGGTCGGTTTATATATTGCCACCTCTAGTCGAATAGTCTACCTCCTATGCGTGATATTTCGCTATAGACTTTATCCCGAGATCCACTTTCCTGAACTTACCTCATTATCGCCTTAATCCCATTGAGCATATGGAATTAAATAGGAAAGTTAATGAACATTTGCTGAAAGAATTTGTTAGAGAGAGCCTGAGCCCATGTGTTGTCTCAACTAGAGGTGGCAATTCGGGTGGGCAAGTTGGATTAGAGTCAGCTTGTTTTTGACCTGACCCATTTAAGTTTGACCTAAATCCGATCCGTTTATTAAACGAGTCAAACATCAAGACACGTACCCAACCCATGTAATAAAAGGTTACCCGACTTGATTTGCCAACTTGTTTATTTTAATTTTTAGGTATTAAAATTTGATAAATTCAATATTTTTTACTTTAATTCAATATAACCCTATAATTTAATGAACATTAAAAATGCAACTAAATTATATAATACACAACTAATATTTAATATTAAAATTAATAGTAAAAAAATACAGTAATTTTGATAAATAGGTCATTAACGGGAGATGATTAGATTGACCCGCTAATCTGTACCCAAGTCCTCTTATGGGATCAAATTTGGGTCAACTCGTTTATAACTCGTACCCGTATAAGCTCAATCCATGCTTGATTGGGTTTGGGTCTGGGTCTAGGTCGGGTTCACAGATTAGGTCAAAAATTGCCAACTCCAATCCTAACCCTTCTTACTCCTAAGAAGGACGACGCATGATCGATGTGTATGAATAGCCGTGCCAGCAATAAGATTACTGTAAAATACTATTTTCCTATTTCTTGTCTAAATCACATGCTGGACATGATGGTCAAAGCTGATCGACTTAAAAGAGTAGCTACCATTACGTCCGAATTAGGCCTGAGGATCAATGGAAGATAGCCTTCAAGACGAAGGATGAACTATATAAGAGGATGACCATGCCATTTGGAATTTTCAATTCCCCTAGTACCTTTATGCGCTTAATGACGCAAATATTATGACCATTCATTGGCTTTATCGCCATTGTAGACTTCGACATCTTTATCTATAGTCGTACTAAGGAGGACCACTTGGACCAACTTTATCGAATCTGTCAGGTCTTGAGAGCAGAGAGTTAATTTGTGAATTTTAAAAAAATGCGCCTTTCTCACTGACCATGTTGTCTTCTTGAGATTTGTAACCTCCCCTTATAGTGTCTCAATTGACCACAAAAAGGTTTGAGCCATATCTGAATGGCCAGAACCTCAAAATATCCACAACGTCTGTAGCTTTCATGACTTAACTACATTGTATCAATGTTTTATACGAGATTTTAGTACCATCACCGCTCTTATCATGGATTGTATATGAAAGGGAGCTTTTGAGAGGACTTCTACGACTCCCATACTACTCAAAGGTCTTTGTAGTATCCTATAATGCTACAGGAGTTGGTACAGGTGAAGTCCTGAGTTAAGAAAGTCATCTCGTAGCCTTCTTCAATGAGAAATTAAATGATATCAGACAAAGATACTTTACCTATGATAAGAAATTTTATGCCTTAGTTCAAGCCCTCAAACAAAGGAGGCATTATCTTCTACTTTAGAAGTTTATCCTCTACTTTGATTATGAAGCTTTGAGTTGCGTGAACTCACAGAAGAAGCTCAACCAGAGGCATGCTGAGTGGATTGAATTTCTTCAGAATTATACCTTTGTACTCAGGCATAAACCAAGAGTTGAGAATAAAGTAGCAGACATCTTAAATCGATGAGCCTTCTCATTGATCGCAATGAGCACTGAGGTTATCGAAACTTAAGAAAACGTATGTTGACTACCCTGATTTTACAGTCATTTATGCTATTGTGAGTTTTGGACTGAGCAATGAGTATCCAGATTATATCATTCAAGATGGAAATATTTTTCGCGATCGATAATTATGTTTCCCTTAAACCGCAGTGAGACATTTTATGAACCGGGAATTTCATGCTGGTGGTCTTGCTAGTCATTTTGGATGACGTAAGACTATCGAAGCAGTTAACAATCAATTTTGGCTGAGTCTGAAGAAAGATGTAGGTTGGATTGTCATCTAATGTTGAAATTGTGTTGCCGTGAAGCAATAAAAGCAAAATGGGGGGTTATATATGCCGTTACTTATTCCCAATCAACCTTGGCAGGATCAGAGCATTGACTTCATCCTAGGCCTACCTTGTACGATCGCATGCACTACCCTATCGTTGTGGATAGGTTTCCCAAAATACATTTTTTCACCTGTTCGAAGACCTCAAACTCTTTTAAGATCATTGGTCTCTTCTTTGACGAAATCATTCGTTTGTATGGGCTACCTAAGAGTATGGTGTTGGATAGGGATTTAAAATTTATGAGCTGCTTCTGGAAGATTCTCTGGCATCTCCTTGGGACCAAACTCAAATTCTCCACTATTTATCATCCACAAACTAATTGTCAGACTGAAGTGGTCAATAGGATCCTAAGCAACCTACTTAGGTGTCTGATAGGTGAAAATGATAGAAATTGAGATCTTATCATACCAAAGGCTGAGCTTGCATATAGTAATTCCGTCAATAGGTTCAAAGCTATGAGTCCATTCGCGATTGTGCATGGTTACAAGCTTAGGACCCCAACTAATCTCATTCCCCTACCTTTATATTATAGAGTTTTTGAGTTTGCACAATCATTCACTAAGCATGATAGATATTTGCATCAATAGATTAATAAAAAAATAAGCCTTAACAATAAAACTTACAAAAAATTAGCAGATGCGCATAAATTAGACTTGAACGATTCTCTTCAGGAGACAATAAATTAACTACAAGCTCATGAGAGTAAGCCCATTTAAAATATTAAAGAAACTTGAGTCAAATGCATATTTGGTTGATTTACCATCAAATTTTTGAATAAGCGTTACATTTAACATTTCGAATCTGGTGACTAATAAATAACCAACAATAATACCCATTAACTCATTTGAGCCTTTTTCTCTCATTGAGAGTGAACCCACTCCACAGTGTCCACCTTTGCAGCCTCCAAAAAAAGAGCAAATTGAGCAAATTCTCAATGATCAAATAATCTCAACTAAAAATTGAGGATACCAAAAGTATTTGGCTTGGTGAAAAGATTTACCTACAACAGAGGATTCCTAGATTACCAAAGACAAGCTGCAGCAACTTGATGTTGACTAGCTGGACTATTGCAGAATTGACCCTTGTTCGATGCAGTCGAGTCCTCCGCATTAGGGGAGAGTTTGTGGGACACAACATTAGATTGTCGATTATTTTAGGCAGGGTCTACTTTCAATGTCCGATATCTGATCATAAGGCTTCGATCTAGATAGACAATTGACTATTGGCTGATTTGACAGTAGACGTAATTGGTGGCTGATCTAAATGAGAATCTTTCAAATTTTAGGATGATTTTATTTGCTCTATTTTCTTTTAGATATTTGCATTTGAAATATTTCTATTTACTTTAATTTTAGTATTTATTTATGCAATTTGAAATTCGTATGTAATAGGCCTATATAAAGTCATATATTAGTATTGCTTGGTTTTAATCTAGGAATGAAATTTTATTGAGTTTGAAATACTGTGTTATATCCTATTGAGGGGAAGGGTCAGGGCATTGAGTGAGAATTGCTAAATAACTTAAAGAAATTGAGCATATCGCCAACTGTTCACAAATTATCTCACTGTTTTCAAGCTTATTATAGATCCAAGCCCCTGCTAATAATTTCTCTTGCCTAAATCCATTTTCTCGAGAGTGTACGAGTCCCTATGCCTGACACTCGCCTTTGAAGCCATTCGCCGAGACTGTGGTGACCGTCAGTCGCGCCGCACACACCGACAAGCTCGTTGCTTGGTCGGTGATCTCATCCCTGTCCATTGTCTCACCACTATCCTCACACGCCCGCTTTGCAGCACCAACACTCCGCAAGTCTTTCCACAGCTGAGCCCCTGTCCGTACCGCATCTCGCTTGCTATTGAAACGATCCACAAAGGACTCATTGCGTGCCGCTAATGACCTTCATTGATCATCCACCCCCGCCAACACACCACTCCAACCACCATATCCCTCTGTGAACTCCAATTGCATTTCGCCTTCGCCTAACACCTCAATCAAACCGTCGACCAGCATTCAAAAGCCTCCAGCGCGATGGCCCCTTCTCCTCCATCGTTCGCATCAGCTACCCCTTCTCCGCACTCAACATCTTTGTGGTTCACTAGCCTTTGCCGCCACTTCGATCCTATCCTCGTTGATTTGTTGCTTTATTTATGCCTGCTTGCCGGATTGGTTGCTACGATTCACCTTTTGTGGCCCTGGGTTCTCTAATCTAAGTAAAACTATATCTTAATAAATTTTTCGAGTATCCTTCGAAATCTAGTGTTGATTTCTATTGTTGAGATTACTTGATTTGCTCACTTGTGTGACACTGAAATTAGTGTGATTCAATTGTTATTAGATTATATTTACTGTGAGATGTCCTATTTTCTGCGTATCCTAGCTCTGATGTGTTTAATTCGTGATGCTTGTGGTGAATCTCTAAATATCATTTAAACTTATTCCTCAAATATTTAAAATTGATTTACCTATAATATTGAAGCTTTTTGATCATTACATAATTATCATCAGCATTTACTATTGTAATATTTTATGTTTATCTACTATTTTGTCGACTGATTTCTGAGTAGGAGTGAATTTCATATAGTATCCTGCATAAAAAGATTCTCATGGTAATTAGCGCCATATGTTTGAGTGAAGCACTTGGCGACAAAGCAAGACTTATACCCATCGATAGTACCATCCAGCCAGCACTTAATTTAAAGGTAAACACCCCAATAATATCAACATTAGTTGCGTAACCAATTCCCAAGTCTCATGAGAGAGGAGGGCTAATGTTTCTTTGTCCATGGCATGCAAGCACTTAATGCTTCCTGCTAAGTCTAGGAGACTGAAACATATGAAAGGGAGCTTGCTAAGACACCGTAGGATAAGCCGATTTTATTGAAAAAGACATACACATGTATAGGATACATATGACCATTTGCCCCTCCACAAGGCTGTAAGTAAATGTTAGAGAGGGGTCGTGGAATATAGGGGAAAATAGTTGTAGTATCTTAGACTGCTAGACTAGAATCAACAGTAGACAATAGCAAGGGAGTCCCTTCAATCCATCTAGTATACACCCAGAAAGGAGTAGAATTGATAGGACTAAGGGAAGAATCAGGAGTTTGAACTAGCCATGAAGCTAAAGGAATAGAAGGTGATGCTTCCTTGGGAAGATATGATGTTGATTCAAAAAAGGTGGCATTCTCAGAAGTATTGAAGCAACGCCCAACAAGTTCATAGCAATCATACTCTCTGTTTGCGGAAATACCCAAAAAAGACACATTTAAACACCTAAGGAGACAACTTATTAAGACCAGGGGGATTGAGATAAACAAAGGAAGCATAACCAAGGACTCTAGGAGTGACAAAGAAAAGGTTTGTTGGAATCAAGCATCATTAGGGATGGTTACTAAAACAGTTTGTCAAATAAACGAGCATTTTGAGAAGAAACAAATGAACAAACTAGATGACTTCAATACAAGGACAAAGTCAGCCTACCCCAATGACTATGAAGAGGTGACTATGATGGTCAACTTAAGTTTTACTCAAAAAGTTTCCATGAAAACTGTTCTACTAAACATGATCATGTAAATTATGTAAGCAGCTTGCTGTAACCAATTTATTCAAGTCAATTACTATTAGGTTTCGATTTTCTTTATTATGATTGGATATTATGAAGAATTTCAAGTGGAGGAATTATGCTTATCTTCACAGAATAAACAATATTTATTTTATTATTGAGAAAACAATATCTATTTCAAAGTCAAGATATTAGCATAAGCAATAAACACAGCCCTGGAAAACAGCCGCACCAAAACAACAACAAAATTCATTCTGAGAAAACAGCAGTAAAATTTTTTGCTCAACTCAAAAAAGTTATAAAAAAACAGGAAACATGTACCCAACATTTCAAACTGAACAAGAGAGGACCAGTGTCGAAACTTAAATTCATGTGTGCCAGAATGATCAAAGTTATCTTTCAACTAGCAGGAACGAAAAAAAGATCCAATCTACCTTTTAACTTACGGGTATTAGTTGAATAGCCAGCAGCCAACAGATTTGCTCCTTCACAGCCCAGAACCTCCATAGATCCGCTACTCGAGCTCCCCATGCACTGAATGTTCCCAATTTCACAACCACGGAGAGCCTGGTTAACTGCACCAGCTTCAGCACCAACTTTTCCCTGCAAACCTGGAAGAAGGCAATACACCTGATCTTCGCATCTGAAGTCACAGGGATTCCGAACTTGAGCACCGCTCATCAAGTTTGGTTGGCTCATATGTGTAATGGGGTCCCCTACTCCTTTTAAGGGTTTCATATAAGGAAACGATCCGATCTCTCCCTCTATTCTCCCTCTTATGTCAACAAGCAAGCAACGGAGCCTCGCCACTTCTGCTTCCAACGCAGCTTGTCCCTGCAACCTCTTCATCAATTGTTGGTTGATTGCTCTTAACTGAACAACTTCATCTTCCAGCGAGGCTGCCCTAGCCTTCTTCTTCTCCCTGTACTTCCGAACGGCCTCACGGTTGCCGCAAGATCTCTTTTTGATCGAGCCCTTCTCGGCAGATTCTGCACTCTCATCTGCCAGAGCTGAAAGAATCTTGGTGTGCACATGGAAGCAGGTGTGGGTGTGGGAAAGATCTGGGCCGGGAGGGTTGCATGTGTGCGTGTGGGTGCAGGAGTGGTGCTGGGTGTCTTTGAGGATATCATCAAAGAAACTATCCATAGAGCAACCGCTCGGAGGGTCCTCCCCCACATTCGGTCCAGAGAAAACATCAGGGTTCGAGAAATCTAGTTCGGCGTCATCCATTATTCAAAGCAGGGTAAAGACACCTAAGAAAGAGCAGATATTCCCCCAACTAGAAAAACCCAATTTCTCAATGAAACTAAGAAAGTGCAGAAATTCATAAATTCTAGATAAAAGGGAAAATCGCAAAAATCCGAGGAAGATTTCTCATACAGTAAAAGAGATTCACTACAACACAAACTCAGGGAACCAAACCCAACAGCTAGAATTACGCATTTTCCGGTCTGCCGCAGGCATCAAGAAGGGCACCGAAGGAAACCCTAGCTCCGGCGACTGCAGGATATGGCAGATATAGAGAAGGCTGGTGCGATCCAGATTCGACGACGAAGGATTTGCAAGCAGAGATTGCACGGATAGAACCCCACTGTTGTCGTCAAACCACAAGGGAAGAGATCGAATGCGATTCCGGCGAGACGGCGAGTAGACTTTGAACTTCCCCGCCTCCCTTTCCCGTCTCCTATCCTATCAAAACCCTCCGCATCGTTTTCCAGATAACTTATTCAACAAGTTAAATTAACATCAATGATCAAACCATTAAAATAAGGATAATAAACTAAACTAAATTTTTTTTTTAAATAAATCTATATATTATCTTTTTACGTCAAGTTTAAATTATAAAGAAATATAAATTTAAAATTTTAAGGTAATATAAATAAAATTATTTTATTATTAAAAATATATATTTAAATATAAAAAAATTAAAAAATATTAATATAAAATTAAATTAAATTTTAATATTTTGATTTATATAGAATATAAAATCAAGTGAATTTTTTAATATACAGATTTTTGTAAAATATAAAATAATATTAAATATTAATAAAAATACTTTTTAAAGAGTATTGATGACTTTTTTGTCATATTGCTTGCTCATAAACAACTTATAATAATAATTTAGCCCATCAAGCCCATCAAAATTTGTGAACTATGGCATCACAATCGTTTAATGGCATCACATTTGTTTGGTTGGAAGAAAAAAAAATAATTTAAAAAAAAATTATAAAAATTTTTAGAAAAATATATATAATGTGAAATAAAATTAGTTTATTAT
This sequence comes from Apostasia ramifera, assembly GCA_019297695.1. Lineage (NCBI taxonomy): Eukaryota > Viridiplantae > Streptophyta > Magnoliopsida > Asparagales > Orchidaceae > Apostasia > Apostasia ramifera. The sequence goes on from JAEMOT010002173.1 coordinate 100,008, forward strand.
ATTAAAAATTAATTATGTTGGATGTGAAGTAAAGTGATTGTTTAATATTGAAATTTGTGTAGGATGAAATATAAAATAATTTTTTAATTTTTTTTAAAATAAATTTGAGATTTTAGGCATAACTAAAATAAATTATTTTTTTAAGCCAGTTGCCAAACGGAGCCTATTCTACAATTTGTGGAGCTCAAACTTAAGCACAGACCAAACTTAAAATAATATTACAAATTCATTTAATTAATTTCTAATCAGGCACGAACTATTCATAATTCTTAATTAAGTGATATCAAAACAAAAATTAACATCTTACAACATAAAATGTAATTATAATTTAATATAACAAAAATGCAGATATATTTTCAGAATACATATGATATAAAATTAATTACTGATATATTTTATACTTCACCTCTAGTTACATTTATGTCATAATTCTAAAAAATTATTGATAGTATTCTAAATTTTAATTAATGTCATTAAAGTATTTTCATTATTAATTTTTTTTTACAAATTTTTGAATTTATCTTTATTGAACGATTTAATTTTCAATTTATTGTCATTAAAAAAAATTATACAATGTAGAATTCTAGCTCTTTCCACCCTATTTCTTGCACGCACCTGCCGAGGGGGGGAGAGAAAAGCAAATAAATAAATTTAATAAGTTTAATAATTAAAATATTAAATATAGTTAGAATATTTTTTTATATTTGAAAAATTATTAGAATTTAAATAAAAAATAAATTAAATTTTAGAGATGCTTAATATTATATTAATTAAAATTGAAAACCTATCATTAAATTTTAAAAATTTATAAATCAGAATATAATCATTAAAAGGTACCTATAGGAACCTATAATATATAAATAGTTTATTACATCAAAAAACTATTTTTATAACTTAACTG
>JAEMOT010002173.1:101254-131965 GCA_019297695.1 Apostasia ramifera
AAAATGTATTTTAATTCGAGCCGATTTCAAGCTGGATCGAGCCGAGCCTACCCGGCTCAAAATCGGCTTGAAATTATTACCGAGCCGAACTTTTGACTCGTTAGTCGGCTCATTTTAATCGACTCGATTTTGATTCGATCTAAAATCGATTAAATTTTCGATCAATTTTCGATATTCGATCCATATTAACACCGTTAATTCAGATGTTGAGGGCTCCAGTTTATCCCACATTTGAAACAAACTTAAGTTTATTAAATGAATCAAATATCAAAAATCATATTATTTGATTTAATCTTATTTTAATATTATTTTAATATTATATTATATTATTTAAAAATTATTTATTTGATTCAATGATATCTATAAATAATTTTTTATAAAATTATTAATCAAAAAATAATATCCAAATATAATGATATTTAAATTAAATAATATAATATTAAGATAATAACGAACCAAATCCTCTATCAACTCATTTAATAAATAAATTAATCAATCTAACTCGTAGAACTATTTATTAAAAATTTTTAGGGCCATTTGATCCTAAAATCTTTTTAGTTTCATCCAAATCAAAATATTTCATTTATTAAAAATATAAAATAAAATTAATAATTTTATTAAAAATAATTGAAAATATGAAATAAAAATAATTTTTTTTAAATTAAAATTTGTATGATGTGATAAAAAAATTGTATTTATTATTATTATTTATTTAATTAAATGTGCAAGACTAAAGTGGTTTTTAAGATCAAATAAGCCCTTATAAAAATGTGATAATATAATTGTAATATCTTGTGATTCAAATGTAGAGGTATTGTTTGCATTTTATTTCAGCGATTCTTTCTTCTTAAGACTTTACTCGGCGATCACTCTCCTCTTCTTTAGCCACGAGTGTCACAAACCCACCAATTTTCGCTTGGTTGGTTTTCGAATTACATCGTACTGTGCGTTAATTTTATACCATATTATAATATCTCATGATCTAAATATAGATGTATTGTCTACTTTGGCTTTAGAAAATTACGCGATTTGAGTATTTGTCAAAAGGTTATCCATCCTAGTGTTACTCTAGCCCAAGTATGCTTAACTACAAAGTTTTCTATTATTGGCCTCATAGTTTTGTTCCAAAAGGCGCTTCTACTATTTGAGATCACATTATCTATTTATACAATTGTGCCTCTCGCATCACTATTCCATCTTTTCATATATATCCACTGATTCACTTTAATATTATCATTTTTTCAATACTTTTTTTTTTCTCATTTTTTCAATACTTATATCGTTTACATTCTTTCTCTTTATAGTCCAAAATTATATATCATTATTGATCATACTGCTATTTTATAAAATTTATAATTAAATTTAGCTAATATTTTTTCTATCATATAATACACTATTTTTCACTTTACTCATCCCACTAATGACATCAAAATTTTTTTATTTACATAATTATATAGATAAAATTTAACAGATAATTATAAATAAAATAAAATAAAATCATGTAATATAGAACTGATTATTAGTATTAAAATTATTAATATATATATTTTTTGATAATAAAATTATTAATATCATATACTTGCATATTGAAATGCTTATCAGATCCTGATATGTTGAGCAAAAGGAATCATATGCTTGACTTGCGTTCAATAGGTATCATGGGATAATTTACTGATAGATTCTTATAATTAATTTATTATTATGTCTTAGTCCACAGTTTTTAAAAGCATGCAAATAGATCTCTCCAACTCATTTAAATATTATAACATTTAAAATGTTTAGAAGTAAATTTAATTACATAGAAAACCAAAATAAATTGATTCAATGAACATTTAAGGAATATTCAATTTTTGGGAATAGAAAGAGAAGGAGAACGGTTGTGGGGGGCGATAAAAAAAGAAGAGAATAAAAAATGTGTAAATTAAAATTTTGGAGGAGAAAAAAGCGAAGCGACTCCAAAGTAACGTTAGATTAACTATAGGAGCTTATCAACAAGTAAAAAATTATGGACTAAAATGAAATGATGTGAAAGCTATAGAGACCTAACAGTATTTTATCCTACATCAAAAGATATATAGCAGATGGAAGAGAAGACTACATACAAGAACAAGAAAAATGGAGGTATATACACCTAGAATTAATTTACTTCTTTAAAGGAAATAAATATAACAATTTAGTCTCCCTATTTTTAGATCTATTGCAATATGGTCCATATCAGTAGTGTAGTTTGCAACTGGAATATCCAAAGTTTATTTTTCTGCAAAAAAAAGGAAATATATGTAATTTCACTAAATTTGTGAAGCAAAATGATATTACTGAAAACAAGAAAAAAAAGAACTTGTGGGAACCTCTTATCTCCTCCCGGCATTAATGACAGCTCTGTTATATTGACCCTCTAGAAAGAGTTGAAAGAGGTAGAGGAGGATAAGAGGAAGAAGAGGAAGAGGGAGAAGAACGATAAACAGGAGAAACACATGAGGAGAGAAATTGTTCACTCGAAGAAGAAAGAAGAAAACTGAGAGAAGAGGAAGAACAAGGAATGGCACGAGCCGTCTCTGGAAGATGAATTCGAGGCAAAGCCAAGCGTATACGCAGTTCAATGGTCGAGAAACCATGACATTGAAGAAGAGAACGAGCTGCCATGAGGCGCTGACAAACCCTAGAATTCTCCTCACTGCATTCATGGCTTCATATCAACAATGCTGGATCAGAGTTTCAGAAAGCAGATGAAGAGGAAGAAGACGATGAAGCAGTAGTACTACTGCTCCTGCTTTCATGAAGATGCACCGTGGGCTTTGATATATGCTAGCAGACACGTAGAAAGTGTGGATATATTTAAAGTTGAGGGATAGCTGAGATTATGGGCAATGAACCTTGCATGCATAGCTAAGAGCTTGCTTCTAGTTTTGTTCCTCCTTTAAAAGTTCTTTTCAATCTCTTTGTTTCTATATTTATTTACATGAATAGGGAAGACCTTTAAACCCAGGAAAAGCTGAGATATTCAATAAAATTAGAATTTTTATTTCTAGAAAAGAAGATCTCGTTTGGTATTTATGTATTATTATTGACATAAAAAAAAAACTTTTTAAGTGACAAAGAATTAGAGTTCTGTTGCTCCTTAAGCAATCAAAGAGAAAGCAGCGACTTCAACAAAATAGACTTCATGGTGGCTGGTGAGCATAATGGGAGCTTCTTCTCAGAAAATACCTGGAAGCAAAGAAGGAAGATGAAAGTAATCACTTGTTGGAAGAGGAAACGAGAGGAGCGAGAAATTGATTCGCCGATGATCACAAAACTTGGTAGAGCTTGAAACCATGCATCTTTTAGACGATTTTGTCTTCAGAGCTTAAAAATGGCTTGAAGCATTTTGTAAGATTTGCTTAACGGTATCAGACTCTACGGGCTCGTTTGGCTCGAGCTTTTTTTTTCAGCTCAACTTAAATTTTAACTATAAAAATCAATTTATTTCACATCCAATAAATATTAAAAATAAATTTTAATATTAAAATAAATTTCTTTCTCATTAGCTTCTAATGCTTCATTCTCTCCACTACCAAGTTTGAGGATTTGGCTAGCTCCAAACCTTCGTCATCATTCTCTTCTAGATCATTTTCACAAAATTAGACTACTTCGTTTAAAAGATTATGTCAAGAATTATTGTCGAAGGCATTGTGACTGGTTATTCGCTAGCTTTGATTTTAGCCGAAACTGTTGAAACTCATAATTAATTTATAGAAAATCGAAGCTGCTAAGATCAAAACTATCGAAACTAATACTCTGATTCAATAACTAAAATTAATTATTTTGTCTTCTGTTTATCACGACTGAGAATATGAATATCAAAGTATAATAATACATGGAATATTATGAATTAAGAATGGTTCAACATCTCCATCACAAAAAAAAAAAACAAAAAACAAGAAAATAGAATGGTTCAACATCAACAATGAACAAACAACGCTACACATTATTTTATCAGGTCAAACTTCAAACTTTGTAATACACGTGTTTATTAAAATATATATTAAATTATTAATGAAGCTTGTCTTTATGTTGCCTAAGAAACGTGGGACTAATTATAATAAAATTTTGGGTAAATTATTAATAGAATAAATTCCACTGCACTTTTGTCCAAGATTTTAAAACTCGACTTCACTTGTAATTAGAAATATTATTACAGTAATTTCAACAAATTTAGTTATAATTTCAACGTAATACAAGTCATGATTTTTGATTTTTTAATCAAAAATTCAAATATTAAGAAATTTTATATTAATTTGGGTCGCGTCTTGACCAAAATCAAAATGAATTGATGAAATTAATTAGTTTTAGTAAAATTTAAGACTAGGTCTATAATTCAATTTTGAATTATGATTTTTAGATACCTGAGATATTAATCATTTTTCTGATAGGTCTCCTAATTTTTTTTTGAAATACTTTTTTTTATAGTATAAGTTTGGGCTATATGCCTCAGATTTCACATATTTCTAGATCTTTTTTCAAAAATAAAGCTATTTTAATTCATAAAATTATAAATAACTAAATCAATTAATTAGTTTTAGTCTTTTTTTTGAAAAATAGTATAATCATAATATTACACTAAAATAATATATAAAAAATACAACAGTCTGGCCAACATTTTCATTAAGAATGTTGTAAAAAATAATAGAAAGAGGCGAATCTCGCACCCGACAAAAATCACCTAACATAACTGCTATTTGGTTGGTTTAAAAGTGCAAGTTTTTGTCTAAATATCATGAATATTCACTATCGATATCAATCATTACTACCACTTTAGATGATAATTTTTTTTTATAGAGGTTGCTTGGCATGCTATTATTCATACGGTTGAAAAACACTTACATATCTGTCAAACTCATGGTATTGACTTTCAGACGCTAATATGTTATTCATTCTTGAAGCATGTGTAGCATTTTTAAAATAAAAGTCAGATTGTGGTGAGTCTAATAGCCTCTTCCCCTATCTTTCGTCATGTTGACTTAGTTATTCTAATAATTATTATAACTCAATTATTAGATCACATTAGATTGTTTGAGTACTAGAATGTCGATGCTCGAATGAATTATGGCTATCAATTTCATTTATAAAGAAAATTTAATTAGAAAAAAGTTACTAGCTAGAGAGATTAATTTCATTAAAAAAAGTCAAATCACAAATGCACATATCCCTTAGCCCATGTTTGATAGTACGTTTTATCCAATTTCAAGCAATTTGAAGTATTTTTAGATGTCAAATAGCTCTGATCCGTAAGACGAAACTGAATCCGTTTCACGAGCGTGAAGCGCCTTCAAGGTCACGAAGTCGAAACCACAAAAAATATGATTTCAAAAGATTCTACGTTTCTAAATTAATATTTATCCAAACAGAAATAAATTAAAGTACATTTAAAACTAATTTTAAACTCTTTTTCGTCCAAAAAGAATTTAAATTTAAAGCTACTTCACTTAACTAAGGCCACTTCAAATTTTAAATTCGATTCTATTTAGTTTAAAACCGAATCCACCATCAAACTTTCCCTTTAATCTTCTCTCTTAACAGTCAAATTAAGTTTAAAGTAAATATGGACTAATTCCGCGTAGTCGTTGGTCCTCTTCGGCCGGCCGGTTCGAAAATTCTCTCTCTCTCTCTCTCTCTCTCTCTCTCTCTCTCTCTCTCTCTCTCTCTTATATATGCATTGCATTTATATACTTGTGATATATTAAGGCAAGCACCGAAGCAACGAAAGCAAGGCAATGGCAACGGCAATGAGCACGCCGGTGGGCTTGCTCTTCTGGTTTGTCCTGTTGGTGGCGGCGGCGGCGGAGGAGGCGGGGGAGGCGGTGGGGCCAAAGGTTCCGGCGATCTACGTGTTCGGCGATTCCACGGTGGACGTCGGAAACAACAACTATTTGCCGGAGACGCGCGCCAAGGTTGACTTCCGGCCATACGGCATTGACCTCCCCCACTCTCGGCCCACCGGTCGCTTCAGCAACGGCTTCAACGCCATCGACTTCATTTGTCAGTTCTCAATCTCTATGCATACACATATAAATTAGAATGATCATCAAAATTTATTTAATTTTTTTTAATTAATTTTTGAATTTAATCAAATTTAATTATAATTCATATTTTTTATGAACTTGTTTTATTAAAGGGTTATTTTTTTAATTTAAGAGACAATATTTTGATTTTATGTATAATATAAAATAAAATAATCCTTTGATATCTAAATTTAGGCTCAAGTGTAAAATAAATATTAAATAATCTGTTAGTGTTCCAATAAAAAAAAATTTAAATATATGAATTTGTACATATATTTAAAATATAAGAATTAATGGCTGAAATCTATTAAAAAGAATTTACATATTCAAAAATAAATAAGAATTTATTATTTAATAGAATGCAATAAAAATAAGAGATTAATATATTCAATCCCACCTAATTATTATTATATATATGTATTTATATAATATATCAAGCCTTTTAATTATGAATTAATTCAAATTCATTTCACACAAATCAATTTCATGCTAAAAAAAATTAAACCGTCTTTTAAAATGAGTAAAATATGTGAATTGTTTTAATAATTTTCGAGTATCAAACAAAATTGCAGCTTCGCATTTGGGATTCAGAAGAAGCCCGCCGCCTTTTCTCTCTCTGAAGCACAAGAGCGTGCGTCGCATCCTTCATGGCTTCCAAGGAGTGAACTTCGCATCCGGAGGATCAGGAATTCTCGACTCCACTGTAATCTTTCTACTTAGCTCTTCTCCTCACAATTCACTTATAAATAAATCTCTTCAATAATTTTATGATGATGTTTTTGTTCCACATGATCAGGGGGATTCGATCTCCATGTCTACGCAGATAAAGAACTTCAACGCCCACAGGTCGAACATCACCGCCCGAATCGGCAAAGCCGCCACTGCCAGCCTCCTCTCGAGGTCCCTCTTCTTCATTAGCACCGGGAGCAACGACCTCTTTGCCTTTTTAAACCAAAAGAACTCTCCTAATGTGACTGAAAAAGCTATTCAGCTCATAGCGGACATGGCCTCCAAGTACACGGAGCACATCGAGGTACTCATGAGTAGTATATCATTCTCAACTTAACATAATTTAGACATCATCTGCGATCCTGAGGTTGGACTTCTATTTCACATTAGTTTATAAATTTAAATTCCTATCTTAAGGTATCCTAAGGTTGGACTCATATTTCATATAAATTCGTAAATTTGAATTTCTGTCTAACACGTCTCTAAGGTATATTATAATGCTTTTCACATTCATGCATGTCTAACACGCCACTGCCCGCCTCCTTATTAGAAAGGAATTTACCCCAAATTAGGGGGATTTACGTACAGAACACTGAATTCATCACAAATTACGCATTTCACCATCGTTTAGTAAATATTACACATATCACACTCTTCCTTTGTTGGCTATTGTTACAATAGAAATGTAAAACCCATAGGAAGAGTGTGATATGTGTAATATTTACTAAACGATGGTGAAATGCGTAATTTGTGATGAATTCAATGTTCTGTACATAAATCCCCCTTTAAATTAATGGATCTCCATAAAAAAGGTATTTAACCTCATGGACATACATTAAACAGAAATTCAAATTCGTGTATCTACATGAACTAGTCAAGGACCCAAATGCCTTAAACTTTATGAAATACTATGATTTCTAAAAACAAATAGGCCAGCATAATAATACACGAATTCATGTAATAAATGTGCAAATCATACATTGTACACCGTGAAACTTAAAAAAGTAAATTATACGGTGTCAACGACTTACGAAATAGTAAGTTGCGTGCATTACGCGATGTATAATTATTTTTAACCGCTCATGATGCTCCCCTACTTTATTTTTAGACCGTATAATTCTAACAAATCACATTGCAGGCACTGCATGGCCTCGGTGCGAGGAAGTTCGGGATATCCGACATCTCATTGCTCGGCTGCTGCCCAAGTTCGAGAGCTCTGCACCCAATGGGAGAGTGCATTAGTGAGCTGAATGAAGTGGCAATGACAATGAATAAGGCCACTGAGGCCCTGCTCACTGTTCTTAGTTCCAGGCTCCCAGGATTTACCTACTCATTTGGAAGGACTTTTAATCTGCTCTCTAACATAATATCTAACCCAGGCCACTTAGGTATATGATTTTTATAAGATTTAATATGATTTTTATAAGATTAAACTCACATGCTTTTAATTAATTATATGAGCAGAAGTGAAATCTGCTTGCTGTGGAGGTGGGAGCTTCAATGGAGAGGAGAACTGCTCACCCAACTCCAAGCTCTGTGGCAACCGCAATGGCTACCTCTTTTGGGACATGGTGCACCCGACCCAGGCCACGTCAAAGCTGGCTGGATCTATCTTCTACAATGGGCCGGCCCATCTGGTCGGCCCACTCAATTTGAAGCAGCTTGTTCAGGGATAGATGCATAATAAATTTAAGGGTAAATTACAACCAGGTTTCTGAGTTTAAGGCATAATAACGCACAGATCCATATATAATATCGGATTTTCTGAGTTTTAATAAATAATTAAATAAGTCTTTTTTATTTTTTTATTATTAATTTTTTTTAAAATTACTATTATACCCCTTCCCCCTCTCTCTCCTCCTGATCTCTAGGCACGCTTGAGGCCGCGTGGTCGCCGGCGGGTCCGGCGGCTGCGTGGCGTGTGCGACGCACCGGCGGCCGCTCGACCTATTGGCAGCCACGTGGCCTTGCGCATGCGCGAGGATTATGAGGAGATAAGAGAAGATGAGAGGTATAATAGTAATTTTAAAAAAATTTAATAATAAAAAAATAAAAAAGACTCATTTAATTATTTATTAAAACTCAGGAATCGACGATATAATTTTAAAAACCTGCATTTATGTGTTATTAAATTTTAAACTCAGAGACCTGTGTGTAATTTATCTTAAATTTAATAATGAGAATTAATTGCACAATTATTGATGTTTGGAGTGAGTAAACTGTTTGAAATTGGTGTTGGCACTTCGTTTGAAACAATAACATAATATTTGTATAGGTGAATTACTAATAGGTCCCTATATTTAACTTAAAATTACACTAGCATTCATGATTTCTAAGATGGGCCTGTTTGAATTTGGTGTTGGCACTCAATATGAGCCTGATTTTTTTAGCTAAATTAAAATTAAATTAATTTAATTTTAAACAGATATATCACATTATACATAAAAATTTAATATTAAAAATTAACTATATTTCACATCTTATATATATACTAAAATAATAACTAATTTATATCAAAATTTTGACATATTACAACATAATAATTAACTTTATTTCACTTCATTAACTTTCAATAAAAAAATATATTCATTTAAATTTAATTTTAATAAATTAATTTTAACATTATTAAGATCAAACTTTACAAACAAACGGGGTAAGACATTCTCATTCACGTATTGTTATTCAAATTTAAGAGTCCCTAGAAATAAACTTAATTACATAAAAGGCTCAAGCAAATAAATTTCACAAATATTTAAAGAATATTGCATTATCATATTATTGAGATTTTTTTTTGAATTAATTACTAAAAAGTCTTTTAATTAACCTATAAAAATTTTCAAATAAATCCCTATATTACAAATTTTGTGACAATAAAAATTCCTAAAAAATATGATTATTATATAAACAGTTCAAATTAATAAATTTCATCAACATATAAAAAATATTCTATTATTTATTTTTTTAAATTTTAATTTTATCTTCTCTCTCTTTTCTCTTTCTCTCGCTTGCTCCCGCAGGGGAGTGGGCAGAGGGGGAGGGCTACTTGCCTTCTCCTCTATCTCTTTTTCTTGCTCCTGTAAGGAAGCACGCAAGGGAGGGAGGCGGCGGCGAAGAAGAGGTGGTGATAGTGAGGAGGTTGAAGACTGAAGAGACAGAGGAGAGATTGACAATTTTAAGAATTAAAAAAAAAAATATGAAGGTTAAAATAAAAAAATATTAGTAATAACTAAAAAAAAATTTATTTATAATATTAAGTAAACTGCATAAATTTATTTAAAAAATGTTAAATATTATTATTTAAAAGGCATATGGCTGATTATTAAGATGAAATCTTACTTTGATATTCATTATAATACGCTATATAATGCTATCATTATTAGCTGCTCATTACTTCAATATCATGCAAGCAAACAGAGAGTTTTTGGCCATTTTTTTTTGTTGACAATTTACTTACTGCCATCATCGCAAGATTAGTATTTTTCGTGCCGGATCATGTCGACTCTGTTCAATAAACTGATTGCTAAGTACTCAATATACCTGGTATCCCGAAGTGTGATTTTGTTGATACATATGCTACTTAATTTTACAGCTGACTTTCTGTTTCAAAAATTCAACAAACATGGCACTCGAAATCAGGTGATTCTTCTTCAAACTCACCCTTAATGTGAGACTTAAGTTCAAGAAACTATAGACGATAAGATCTACTATGAAGTGCAACTAGCCTGAGTAGAGCGATGGAAGTATCAACTCGAAGACTTATGCATACCAAACCATTCATTGGTCAGGATTACAAAATTGATTTCTTGAATGGGCATAGTCGCTGAACATTTTGTATTGAAACTATTTCACTTTCTGAAACTCGTGAAGATATTTGAGGGAAAAGGGGTTTTAAGAAGCACAAAAAATATGACTAGTCTGTAGAGTGTTGTGAATTACTGAAGTAGTTTAATAAGAATATGAGCAAAGTTTTTAATAAGGTCTTCGATGGGATATAAGAAATAAATTTGCAATTCATTTGATCATGACCCTTTTATTGTCAAAAATCGAAAAAAAACCGGTATATAAGGTATGAATTTGACTTGTGTGATTATTAAACACAACATTATTATATATAAAAGAATTGTCAGCCTAAGTATTTTATTTTATTGAAATTATTTAGAATCCTATTGTTACAATTAATGGTACTCATACTTAGTGCTATGGTCCAAAGAGAGATCCAAGATTAATTTAAGAATAAAACAGATTTCATTTCTCATGACATTATGATAACTGAATGATTCACATTGTCAATCCTGGATGAGGGGATTTACAGCTAATATGATTGTGCTAAGGCATGCCTTACGTTTTGAAGGCTTCACAGTACCACATAATAATTACTTTTCTTTATTGTAAAAAAAAACTATATCTTATTTAAATAATTTTTTTTCAATTAAATACTATGTTGTCAATTCAGAGTATGTTAACACTTCTAAGTTTATAGCCCTTCAGAAATTACAAATATCATTTGGGCCCCGTTTGTTTGGCAGTTGAAAATTAACTTGGTTTAATTTTAACCAGGCATATTACATTACACAAAATTTAATATTAAAAATTAACTTTATCACATCTTACACGCATTACTAAAATAACTAACTTATATCATATCACTCACATATCCTAACATAATAACTAACTTTATATCAAATCTCTCACATTTTCCAACATAATAACTAACTTTATTTTATATTATTCACAATTTTCAATATCTTTATCTCTATTCAAGTTTAATATAAACCTTGTTAAATTTAACTTTACAAACAAACAGACCCTTGGAGTTATAAAAGACAGGTCATAGGAGGTATTCCTATCCAGAAAAGCTATTTAATTACATGCATGCGAGTGTAGTTGAGAGAACCTTCGGCATCCTTAAAACTTGATTCAAACTTTTAAGTGAAATGTTGCCTTACCATTAATGACACAAGTGAAAATTGTAATAACATGCTATGTATTACATGTCATAAGGGTTAATAATAATGTAGAGTGAGGAATTTGAAAGTACTATAGAAAAGGTTGGTTGATTTGAGCAAGCATGCAATTGATGATGAGGATGAAAATGATTGTTTGGTTGGTGATGCGAATGAAGGCAGACAACAAAGGTCAGACATGACTCATTTATTGTGGTTACATCATATATAGTTAAATTGTATACCTTAAGCCTTGTTTGTTTGACAGTTAAAAATTAACGTAATTTAATTTTAAACTAACATATCACATCACACATAAAATTTAATATTAAAAATTAACTTTCTTTCACATCCTACACATATTACTAAAATAGTAACTAACTTATATCACATCTCTCACATATTCCAACATAATAACTAACTTTATATCACATCCCTCACACATAATAATTAACTTTACTTCACATCATTCACAACTTTCAATAAAAAATATCTCTATCCAAATTTAATTTTAATCTTATTAAATTAAACCTTAGAAACAAACAAGCCCTTAGGGTTTGATTGTGGCACAAAACCAGGAAAAATAAAATTCATATGACAGGAAGGCGCTACGGCGGCAAAAGTGTAGTCGTGTGGTGGCGGCTTTTTGGAGAGACTACAACCATCATCTTACCTAATATTGCAGTTATTAAGTTCCCAAACAAGCAGTAAAACATCGTGCTGAATTTGGATTCATATTTCTTATTACCTTCTTGGATGTGTTTTATGCAACTTCAAACATTAGGCCATTAGGGTATGATGTCTGAAGAGAGTATGTTTTTTGATATGCATGGATACTGATTAGTGCCTCTTGTATTATGTTTGTACTTCTCTCTGTATACCTCTTATATTTGGTCCATATATGTATGGTTGAAGTTGATTCGAGCATTTACTGCAAACTATACAATAGTCATGATATGTGTGTTAATTTCATAAAAAAAGCTATCCTGGAGAAACATCCGGAATTTAATTAGCCAAGATTTGCTGCATTTACTACAGGTGATAATATTGTGAATGTAATAATAGATTGGCAAATGACAAGAATAGCTTAATATTCTTTGTAATTAAAAGCTAGTTTCTACAATGGTCAATATCCTTCAGGTTGAAATTGTCCAGTTACTGGAGTTTAACAGGTAGTAATCATGCAATTATTGTATTATGTCTGATCATCCCAATTTACCTATTGCTAAATTGTCCACTAATAATGGGCGAGGCGACTATTGTTTTTCACATTACCTTCATTAGGCTGCTGTAATTTAAATGATTGCCAGATATACAATCATCATCTAACGGGAAGGATAGCCTAATGAGAACAAGAGTGTTCAAGCCATCTGCGTGGTAATGTGTGAAGCAGATGTTGATTGACCGATCAATGCTAGTCTCATATGTGTTTCCCACTGTAAGTTATAACGTTATACCAATATAAGCAATGAGTTTTTTGGTCCTAGTTTAACGTATGATCTAAATAAAATATATATTTGTGATCTTTTTTAGCTCATTATAATTATTATTCATATGACTAGTGTGTTGTTATTGTAGGATATTTTTATACCTTTCACTGACGGGTTGGAAGGAGTTGTTCACGGCTGAGCGGAATGCCATGCAATAGTGAATAAGTACCTTGGAACAATCTACTTCAAAGTTAGGTCAATGGAAGAGGTTGAAGAAAAGATTACCTCATACTAAAAGCTGATTGCATCCCAATCCAATAAAAATATTTCAGAAATATAGATGGTCCTTATTTTATGTTTTACACATGATTTACATTTCTATACATTGTATATTATATATCTATTACGCCAATGTAAATTTCTTTTCCGAATCGTGTTGCCCACACCACCACCACCACCAGGATTTGAGTCATAGGTCTATTACGTCAATGTAAATTTCATAGGTTTATTATGAGCACTACGATAAAACCTATAAATTGTTCATTGATGATCAATGTCAATACAACTTTGTTTCTATCAAAGCACTTGAGTGGCTACAAATTACTCCTACTACTCACCCTAGATTTTACTTAATCCTATTGCAAGATGATCGAAGTGTTGAAGTATATAAGCATTGTGAGCTTCAGATCACCCTGAGGTCTCACATCTCCATTGTTTCATGTAACATCATTCCTCTTAGGCGTGCCCCATATTATTCTTGGGAGTTTATGGCTTGAATCGGATCACGGTTATTTTGAGAAAAATTTATGGAATCTCAGTTTTGGTAATTGCAAACTTAAACTAGCACAGGATAAATCAAGAATTAAAACAAAAGAGCCCAAAACTCTTCATGAGCCTATTCCACCCACCCTAGCTCGATCACATATCTGAGCTACCACTTATTCTAGATCCTTCACAAAATTGTATAGCCAAAGAGAAGATGTACCCCTACTAACATATTCCTTTACAATTTTACTATTTATACTAATCCTCCATATGGATTGGACACGTTAGGGCCTATTTATACTAATCCTCTATATGGATTGGACATGTTAAAGCAGGAGCCAGTGATGTTGAGAACAATGCCTTAACTACTCTTCATAACACCGTTGGGTAGCAATAAAGCTCTTATTAATGAATAATTAAACAAATTAAAATGCTTCTATTATGATAATTCTTGTTTGTTGTTATTGATACGCCTATATTTTGTTTCTCACTGTTGAATTATTTATTATATTTGGATTGCAAGCTAAAACAATTAGTGCACACTTGTGTGAAATATTTCTCTATTGTAGTTGTAGGTGGAGTTCGCCTACATAGCCCATGTTATTTGAGACTGATGTCATTATTATGATAGTTACTGCAGATCAGTAAGAAACATAAGAGAATGGAGATCTGTGATAGAGAGGACCACTACAATGCTAGGATTTGCTTTTATTTATTTGCAATTTGGACATTTGAACAAGTTGAGTAGGCCTTTATGCTTTTGGTTATAACTAGTTATATTAACTTTTCTATTGTAGTGGAATACTCGGAGTAATTTGTTGGTTTCTAAATTGCTTTATCACCCTAACATACTCCTTTTCTTTATAATGACGCCTCACTCCTGATTGGCCAAAGTTTGACCCTAAAGTTGGATACGGTTCTTTAGGGGTGTAATAAGGTAGTATGAGAGCCTAGGTTAAAGAATCCTAGGGAATTTAACTTGTGAGAGAGGGTAGACAATAAGAATGAATTACACTAGCACTAGTTGTACTTAACATGTTTGACTTATCCTATTTGTTGTGATTTTGAAAAGAACAAGATTTTAGGAATCAAATTTCACAAGAATAGTTTGCTAAGAGTAACTTGAATGCCCAAAATTGGGCAAGAAGAGAGGTATTGTCTACTAGCACAACAGAGCAGCTAACTCATGTGCTTACCGTTGCATAAGATTGGTGCTATGCCACCACCTGCAGCCCCTCGTGTAGAAAGATTAAAAGAGGGACCACACCTAGATCATGTGGTGGAACTATTTCAGAAGATGTTTCAAATGCTCAACTGGTCCATTGTTTGCTAAGAATTGACTGGAAAGGATGGAGAAGGCATTCAAGAGTACCCAGTGTCCTGCTAACCAAAAAGTATTTTTATGGTAGTGTTAGTGATGGATGGTGCAACGGACAACTAGCGGGCGAACTACCTTTATTACTCTGACATATTCTTAATTGTTCTCTTTATCATGTCTCACTCCTAGTTAATCATAGTTTGACCTTAAGAATGGCTACGGTTATTCAGGGGCATGACATATATGGTTGGAGGGCGACTCTATGGAGGTCTTACAGCTTATCTAATCCAAACTACATTATCACCATGGTATATGGGACATAGAACACCTCCACCACCGATTGAGCAATAATGGACGGTACAGTTGACAATTAGAACCATGAAGCCAAGGAAGCCAATGCGCCAGATAAGTACAACAGACTATCTATTTAGTGGCATCAGACAATTTAGCTAATACCTAGGTGCAAAGTGGACAACAACCTTAAACGGACCTTGTATTGGAGCATATTGTGTAAACATACTGCTTTCTTTCTATTTTTGCAAACTGACACATGTAAAAATGAAATGTAAACAATGTGACTAATTTTTTTACCTATTTAGCTACATCAGCCAATTTTTATTGGAAAAAAGAAATACACTTGAGATGTCAGTTGATTTTTTGTTATTGTATTTTGCTTTAGTTTCATGTTATATGCCAAGGCCACATTTCATGAAAACAACAAATTTAGGCAAGAGCCTAAATCCCAAAAAAGTCCATAAAAGGTAAATTTTTGTTTGATCCACAAAAGAAAATCCCATTTTATTGAAATCTCAATATTCCAAACCATCTAACATAGGTCCTATAAGTTTTCAACTCAAGCAGCCGTAATTTACTTACCTAAAAGATAATATATCTACTATGCCTTAGATCTATATATGAGTTGTGAAATGAACAAGAATTACATGAAAACATAGTAAACAATGTCGGATGTGGCATAATCAAGAATTGGTAGAACATTTCCTTTGGAATACAGATTCAAGAATCAGAATAATAAGCAATAATAGTTTACAAGACTTTACATTATGATTATATATATATAAACCTTGGTTAACTTAGGGACAACTAGGATTATTTCTCACATTTCAGATGTAGGCAAAGAATCTCAAGCAAAAGGAAGATTATTAGTTGATGATAGAGCAAATATGGGGAAAGAAAAACCTGGGTAAAGGCGTTAGCTTTTGCAGAAGGAATGGAGAGTGTCATCCAGCACCTTCCTGTCATATTCCCCTGTGAAAACACAGCTGCCAAGAGGACCTTTAAGAAGGATGAGCCTGAGAAGTCCATCAGCGACCTTCTTATCGACCTATGAAGTCAAGGGGAATTGCATCAGTAGAAGGTCCTATCTAATGCATGTAGCTCTCGTCATTATGGAATTTTGGAAGGATCGTACATGCACAACATTTTACTAGGGTAGTGAAAATGGAACCATATATTCCGAGTGCAGATGAACTAGGCTACTTACTTTGACCATTTCATAAAACAATTCTAAAGTTAGACTGTCTTGAAACTAAAAACACTATCTGGATCAATTAGTTGATCTAAGATTGTTAAGGAAAATATGTATAACTCATTTATTAGACAAATATCCAAACATAACAAAGTTTAACCATCCTCAGGAGAAAATGTCTGATCTATTTTTAAGTAAATCAATTTCCCTTCAAAGTTCGTCTGATCTATTTATCTTGTTGACCTACTTTCCCCTACCACAGGAGGTCATTTCATGGATTTAAGCTATTCAAGAAGTGATGGTTGAAGTTTCACCGGTTGCATAGCCTTGGTTTCACCGGAGATCAACCTATGTACACATTTTTGGAATTTTTTCTGACAAACAGTTGGGCTTAATATTGACCTAACATCTACTGAAACTTTCTGAACTTTCAAAATAATGATTCTCTTATTCAGAGGAATCGAACCTTGATTGTACAAAAAGATTGCTATTGGATTTGAATTCGAGGCTCTAGGTCACAAAAAAGAAAATTAATTTACAAGTTAGCCTCAAAGCCTGGAGAAATTATTGGATTTAAGTAATATAACATATGGGTTTTTTGAGAACCATTCATTGCACAACTTGTTAGCCCACGAACCCGGTAGAAGCAGAAAAAGAAACAACAGAGAAGACATCATCCATAAAGAAACAATGTTACTACTATGTCTAAGCATTTCTTTTTTGATAATGTATAACGCAAAAAGTGTCATATATATATAAGCTTTGTTCTGCCTATATGTACCACTACAATCTTGTATGTAGCACCATAATTCCCATATGTAGCACTATTATACCATATATTTGTTAAAACATGTAATTAGGAAGTTTATCTTTATAACCAACACTAAACATGCTTATACGTACGGTTGACTTATACGTAGCAAAAAAGCTTATATGTAGCAAAAAAGCTTATATGTAGCAAAAAAGCTTATATGTAGCAAAAAAGCTTATATGTAGCAAAAAAGCTTATATGTAGCAAAAAATGGTAATATGTAGCAAAAAATGGTTATATGTAGCAAAAAATGCTTATATGTAGCATTTTATGCTTTATATGTTGTAATACAAGTAGCAGTAATGTCACTTCTTTAGGGTTGACGTCATTTCTCTCCATCGTCTTTGCCTTCTATTTAATCCTCATGTGCTAATGAGTGGCATAATGAGTGATCGAAAAAGCACACATTAAGTTGCCCGGGTTCAACAATTACCACAAACAGCAATAGTAAAGACAGGGACAAAAAGAAATACAGACGCATTTATAGCGAAAGTTTTAGGCAATTACTGCCATAGTAGATTTGAACAACTCGACTGTCATCATCTGCGGAGGCGCAGTAGGGAGATTTGCCTTCTGGATGATGTTAAGGACTCGCTCCACAATGGTGCTATCAACCCATCCAAGGCGGTATGACATGTCAGCAACCATAACCTGTACACCGCAATATAGATTAATGAAATGACAATTATGGGAGATAATAAAAACTATACTATATTTCACACCATGCCAGCTGCAATGGCTTCTCCATGAAGCCACTTTCCATACCCAAAGCCTGCTTCAATGGCCTGTAAACCATTAATAATGTCAAAATTATGAAATTATAACTAATGAATTTCAACAATGGACTATGACAGATAACAATCATAGAAGCGTATAAAATAAGAATTAAAATAAAGCATAGAAAATAAGAATTAAAATATGAATATAATAATATGAGCAACTGATAGGAAAGAAATGAAATTATTATATGTTTTCTAGCATATGAACCTACAACTTTGTGATCTTTTACATATCTTGCAAATCAAGGTGTAGCTTAACTGTTGTCCATAATAATGGCATGGATATACATAGTGACCTATTTAAGCCTTCCCCTCTCTTGAGAGTAAACCACCTTAGAGTATCCACCTATACAACTTCCCACAAAAAAGAAGCAAATTAAGTAAATTCCTGATGTTTAGTTAATCCTAACCACAGATTAAGCGCATCAGAAGTATTTGGCTAGGAGGAAAGGTTTACAGCCATGAGAAGACTCTTGGATCACCCGAGATAAACTCTAGCAACTTCATTCTAACCTACTAGAGAGGTACTACAGCAGAGTCGACCCTTATGCGACAAAGCCAAGACTTTTGCTCCCAAGTTAAGTAAGTAGGGGCACAAATTAGACCTTCAATTCATCCAAGTCAAGGTTTACACACAATGATTGAGTTTTCACCATATAAGCAGAAACACATTTTGTTTTTAGATCTATTAGATGAAGCTCATACAAGCTCTACGATTTTATCTTATAATCGAAATATTTGTAAATTTAGGGCATAGAAATTAAAATTTTTTCCATTTTCTTAGATAATGCTTCAAATAGCAATAGTGCAGTTACTTTTTTACACCATAAGGAGAATAATAAAAGACTACAGAAGTAACTTATTTGCTGATACCCCTTGCATGCCTACTTATCTACAAGATTGGTTTGCTGCTAAGTCACAAAATCAATAATACAAGTTTGTAGATGAGTTCAATGATAACAACTCGAAAGAAGAAAAGGAATACTCCAAAAGAATTCTTTGTAATCAGCAAAAATAATTTCTTATTTTTTTTACTACAATGACAATGGAATTTTTGTCAAAATCATACTAATTTAATTTTAAAAAGATATTAAAAAAAGAACCGGTTTACAACCCGATCTAGCTCGAAACCTGGAGCTAGACGGAACCCAAACTAGTTCCAAGTATAGTCTAACGGTTTCGGATTGGGTCCAGTTTCAAACTGGGTAGGCTAGACCTAGAATAAGACTGGAACCAATCCGGTTCAGTAAACAACCCTAGCCTCCTCAGGCCGAAGGCACTTAGTGTAGGGCTGCAAGTAGTATCGTCTATATAGTACTCCATCTATTAAAAGGCACTTGGCACACCAGAGCTTGAGTTCCCTAGCCTCATTGCAGTTTCCTAGCTGTACCTCATCCTTAGTAGGAGATGATTTCATCCATCCAGCATGGTATGACCTCCGTGCTAGAGACGACCTCGGGTGCGTCATAACTAGGATGGTTGAGGAAACGGTGTTGAAAGTCCAGGCTACCATATTTGGAGAGGAAGTCTACAGTCATTGCGATAGTGCTGCTGTAAGCCATGCTTGCCTTCTACAATACTCAACCATTATTTTTGTTATATGGACCAAGTTGGGTTATGAAATAATGTGAACTTCAACAACAATCATAAAGAATTTTCCTTGACAGTTTTATAACTAATTTACAAATGTTAAGCTGACAATAAATAAGTATAGTCATTCTAAACATGATCATAGTACTTTTCTGAAGAAAGTGAAGTTATTGAACTCACATGCCCAAAAGTATGACCTAAGTTCAATGTAGCTCTTAGTCCACTTTCCTTCTCATCTAAGGAGACAACTTCAGCTTTGTTTTCACAAGATCTTTTGATAGCATATGCCAATGCATTTGGATCCCTGCAATATCCAATAAATTGTAAAAAATCAATACGATAGGTAAAAGTTATATATTATACAAGAAAAGTTAATATAAGCACTGCAATAAAGATGAGGATTCCTAATAACAACTTCAGTTCACGCATACATTTTTCTCATTAATGTAGAAAAGTAGAAGTTATAGCAAACACAATATATTTCTCAGAAGCCTAAAGTTATATAGGATATACAATAATCATAGTATCACATCCAAGTTCATATATTATTTACTTATTCATCTAAGACTTGCACTGCGTAACACAGGAACGACCCTCTTACAAATGTCAAAGTCAAGATCTTGGCGACTTTAGAAAACTGAGGAAAGAAGCTTGATGATGAAGTAAAATATTGATATGGTTTCAAATCATTGTGATAGTGCCGCTGTAAGCCATGCTTGCCTTCTACAATACTCAACCATAAAGAGGTACTCATCTTTATTTTTGTTATACGGACCAAGTTGGGTTATGAAATAATGTGAACTTCAACAACAATCATAAAGCATTTTCTTGCAGTTTTATGACTAAATTTTCGAAGCACATGGAACAGTGGAATCAAGATTGCAATTTGGTGACAAACTAACTCCATTAGAAAATGTGAAAATTAATAAACAAGTACTAGGACACACAAAAGATTCAAAACAATGCAACATCTGTATTACTTGGAATGAATGCTCAAAGATTCAAACAATACCTTGCCAGCATTGCCTGCATATTCTTCTCTTGCCACTCAAAGAATTTTGCATCCCTAATTAGGCCATACTTGATAACTTCAGCTATACCTGAAGCTAGTTCTCTATCGGGCAAAGTGTTTAGAGTGTCTGTATCTACAAGAACACATTGTGGTTGGTAGAAAGCACCGATCATGTTCTTTGCCAGAGGATGATTAATACCAGTCTTCCCACCAACTGATGAATCAACCTAATCATAAGTAGAGTAACAAGTCAGTGTCAAAAAAATTCTAAAAAAGCAAAAAGGCTACCAATATGAGGAGATAAACAAATTGCTCAAGAAAGTGATAATGAAGGTACTTGAGCCATCAGAGTCGTGGGGATCTGAATGAAATTGACACCACGAACATACGCAGCGGCAGCAAAGCCACACATGTCTCCAATTACTCCCCCGCCAAGAGCAACAAACGTACAGCGGCGATCCATCCTAGATTCTATTGCCTTGTCAAATACCTTCATCAATGTTTCCTTCAAAAGGAAAAAAGCAAAAGAACAATTAGGGTAATTCATTGCTGAATTGACAAAGAGATCAAACAAAAATACCCTAGGAAAGAAGAGGAAAGCCTTCTTCATTTCAATTTCACTCTATTGAGAGCATTACCATGTTTTTATACTTCTCTCCATCTGGAAGGATCACGTTTTCGACATATATTTCAGGATTCCCATGCCTCAAAGCCTCTACAACCCTATCAAGGTACAGAGGAGCAATCGTGGAATTCGTCACCACTAGCACCCTTTTCCCTGCCACATGCCTGATGCAAACAATAGACGAAATAAATTAAATGCCCTAAAACAAGAACCCTTAATAAGGCATCGGTTTACCTCTGCAGTAGATCTGGTTCGTCGAGCAGGCCAGAACCTATGTAGATCGGATAGCTCCGATTACCGAGATCGACTTCCACGGAAGTGAAAACTCTAGAAGCCACCTCCGGCCGAAACGGCTCCATCACCGGAGCTGAGCTTGCGGCAATCCTCGGGTGGATCCGATCCGACGATGCGAAACACTTGCCGGGTCGACAGACGGACGTGCAGCGAAGGCCTCGCCGGAGGAGAGTGGCAGCAGCGATGCAAGGCGAAGAGAAGGTGCGAAGGTCGCGGGAGACCGTAGGTGCGGATCGGAAGGGAGAACAGATGGAAGAGGAAGCGTGAACCACCGCCATGGCCGAGAGGGGAACTTAGGTCAAGGTGAAGGAAGTGAAGAAGAGAGGGGAGGAGCTCTTCGCAGCCTTCTCTCTCCTAAGGTAGCGGTGGCGGCGGCGGCTACCATCTCCCGTTAGGTGGAAGAAAGAGGGACTGAGGGAGTGGTGGCAGGCCAGCAGCCGTGGTTGGTGAGGAAAGGTAGTAGCTTTGCTCACCGATTTCGCACGTGCTAGCGCGACTCACGTGATTGGTTGGTGTGCGAAAGCGTGTGGGAAATTTATAAAAATTACACTACTTTTTTTTTATTTTGAAATTCGTAAATTTCAATTCTTCAACTTTCAAATAATCTCAATTTAATCTTAATTTTTAGGATTATTAACATTTATATTTTGTTAATAAAAATAAATTTTAATTTTAATTTATTAACAGACGATATATTCTAATTTCCCATTGCTTCGCTTCTTTTTCCTCAATCATATATACTTATTTAAACTTTGAAAAATTATGGTTATTTTTATTAAAAATATCTAAATGCATATCTTACATTAAATAAAATGATCAAAATTGAGTGCGTTTAAAACTAGAGAATTATAATGTCATGAGATAACAAAAATATATTTATTTTCTTTTAAACAATCTAAATGTTAATAATCTTCCAAGTAAATAAAATAGATATAATTAACGATAATTGAACTCAACAAATTACTCATTTTATTCATTATTTATTGAACTAATTATTCTTTTTACTTCTTTTTTTATTATTATTTTTTCTCTTAACATAAATATGTAACTAATATTTTCTTCTTTTTCTTTTTTTTCAGATTCTGGAGAAATTTGAGAGAATGATTTTGAGTTATTAGACTCATTTTTTATTTCTAATTCATTTTCTAGAATTTTCAAGTCTTCTATAGAGGATATCTCATAATCTATTTCGGACAAACTGGATAAATCTTTTCTTTACAGAATATCATAGCATTTTTTTATCATTTGAAACTATTATTCTTCTATTATTTTTTTTTTATTTTTTTATAATTATTAGTATAATATTCTTCTCCATATTTAAAATATCTACATGATTTCTTTTTAAAGCTGGCTTGGTTTTCTCTTAAAATGCCTTTTTCTTATATATTCGGTTTGGTTTATATCGTAAGTTGTTTTTTTTTTTAGACTTTACCCAAAGTATATATAGTTTCCAGTATTTTTTTTTCTAATATTTCTTTTTATATGATATTTTATACTTGTATTCAATTAAAATACCTTGTTATACATCGAATTAACCTCCAAATCCAAGTATTCAGTTGAATTGCATCGCAATAGTATTCAAAAATTATAGAAATGTAAGTATTAGGTTAAAATACTTTAATGTGGGGCGTATTAGCGTATTCCATGCAAATACATTGAGATATTAACGAAAACTTATATAATTGTTAGTTTTTATTTAAAAAAGCTAGCAATATACTGAATTAGTCTCAAAATACGTATACTTAGCATGAATTCATGACCTTGTCATGAATAGCTATAAAATTTTTATTGTTTAATTTAAATAAATTGTTATATAATGAATAGGTCTCTAAAAGCATGCATTGAGTTGCAATGCATCAATATATTATAAAATAGATATGTAATAGCTGACGTTCAATTAAAATACCTTGATATGCATTAAAGCGATCTCTAAAAGGGTATAATCTACTAAAAATCCGTCAATATAATATTAAGTAGTGGTAAAAAGTATCATTGTTCTATTTAAATATCTTGAATTACAATGAATTACTGTTTTGATACATATATAGAATAAAATATATTAATATATCATTAAGTAATTATATTATAGCAGGTATTCAATCGAAATACATTGATATACATCAAATTCATCTCTAAATACCTGTATTCCAATGAAATATGTCAATATATTATTTAAAAATCATTTAATTGAGCAAATAAGTATAAATGAACAAATTAGTATATATAACAGCCGAGATTCAATTAAAATATTTTAATATATATCAAAACAATCCCAAAATTGATATATTCAGTTGTAATATATTGATATAATATGAAATAGTGGTAGCATTATTAGTATTATATTAAAATTGACTAATATGCGAAAAATCAATGTGTAATTACTAGTATTTCATTTAAACAAGTTAAAATATTATTAAATAGTTAAACATAATTGCAACTATTCACTTCAAAAACTTCATATGTGACAAATAAGTTTCCAAATAGCCGAAATTTGATGATGTAGAATGAAATAGTTAGATAATTGCGAGTGTTTAATTTATATATATTGATGTGCATAAAAGAGTTTTAAAAGCAAGTATTTTTATTGAAAAATCTTTATCATGTTATTAAATAGTTGTATAATTACTAATATTACAATTACAATACTTTAATATGTACTAATGAATTATTGTCTAAATGCTAGTATTCCATTCAAATATACTGTAATATCATCGAACAGTTGTTTTATTCAGTTAAAAAAAACCTTATATGTAACGAATCTTTCACTAAATACATGTATTCAGTTTAAATTTTTCGGTAGTGCTTTGAGAGGTTGTATAATTGCCATTATACATTCAAAATATGTTAATATATAACGAAGTGTTTCTGCAAAAGTGTTCTTAAATACAATTATTTTATATAAACAATATGAAATATCAATGAATATTTTTATAAATTTTATTAATTATTTAAAAAAAATTGATTTGTAACAAATGGTTCTATAATTACAAGCATTCAAATTCATCGATGTTAGCCTCTAAAAGAATGTATTTGTTGAATGTTTTGATATATCATCAAATAGTTGTACAAAATAAGGTGTACAATTAAAAATAAAGGAGCGGAATATTCGTTGCATTAACGTTGAATTGTAGTCGAATACAAGCATTCAGAGAATAAATCATTGCATAATAAGTTATTTTAATTAAATACTAGCAATTATACGAGCATTCAATCATTTTCGTTAGTATTTGACGATAATACAAGTAATTTGACTTTAATCTTATTTATATCAAGGTATTTTAACATAATACTCTGATTAAACAATAAATATTTATTAAATCTTTGTGTTTTAGCCGAAAGCAGTTATTTGACGATCTATTAGGGAAGAGAGCTTTGATTTTGACTATATCAAGACATTTTAATATAATACTCCGATTAAAAACCTAATACTTGCTATATTAATATAGTTTAGCCGAAAGAAGATATTTCACAGTCTATTAGCGAGATATAATTGTGTTTATATATAATTTAGGCAATTACACATCTTTTTAATAGTATATCAATTTTTTTTATAACTGATTAGGCCCTTTTAAAAACCGACTTAGGATATATCAATGTGTTCGAATTAAATAGTTATATTTTAACTATTATACGATGTATTAACGCTGAATTCAAGTGGAATACGAGCATTTAGAAAATGATTTATTACATAATAAATTATTTTGATTAAATTCCAGAGATTATACCAGTATTCAATTATTTTTTAGTAATTTTGAAGAGAATACGAGCATTTTTATTAGTATTTGAAGAGAATATATGCAATTTGACTTTGATCTTGCCTATATCGAGGGATTTTAACTTAACACACTGATTAAATAACTAATATTTACTATATCAATATACTTTAACCGAAAGTAGTTATTTGGCGATCGATTACGGACATATGATTGAGTTTTAATAAAATACCGGCAAATACACACATTTTTAACAGGATATCGATCTATTTGAAGCTATTAGGCACTTTTAGAGACTAGTTTATGATATATCAATGTATTTGAATAGAATAGCGATGTTTTTACAACTACTCATTATATTAAGGTTGAATTCAAGCTGAATATAGGCATTTAGAGTACGATTCAATGCATAATAAGTTATTTTAACTTAATATTGGAAATTACACGAGTATTCTATCATTTTTAAGAGTGTTTGAAAAGAATATATCCTTGATCTTGTCTAAATCTAAGCATTTTAGCATAATACTATGACTAAAAAATAAATATTTATAATTACTTATATTGTTGATAGTATATCAATCAATTTGAGGTTGTCAGACACTTTTAGAGAACATATCACTATATTTTTTTTGAATAGCGATGTTTTTACAAGAAGTCATTGCGTTAATATTGAATTGAAGCAGAATACAAGCATTTGGAGAACAATTCACTGTACAACAAGTTATTTTAACTAAATACTAATAATTATACAAGTATTCTATCATTTCTCATAATACATCGATCTATTTTAAGTTATTTGGCATTTATTGTGACTAATTTATGACAAATCACTGTGTTTAAGTTGAATAGTGATATTTTTACAAATATTTATTGCATTAACGTTGAATTGAAGCCGAATACAAGCATTCAGAGAATGATTCATTGCATAATAAGTTATTTTAACTGAATACTAGCAATTATACGAGCATTCAATCATTTGCGTTAGTATTTAACGATAATACAAACAATTGAACTTTGTTCTTATTTATATCAAGGTATTTTAACATAATACTCTGATTAAACAACTAATATCTATTATATCTTTGTGTTTTAGCCGAAATCAGTTATTTGACGATCTATTAGGGAAGAGAGCGTTGATCTTGTCTATATCAAGGCATTTTAATATAATACTCTGATTAAACAGCTAATACTTGATATATTGATTTAGTTTAGCCGAAAACAGATATTTGGCAATCTATTAGCGAGATATGATTGTGTTTTTATATAATTCAGGCAATTACGCATCTTTCTAATAGTATATCGATTTTTTATAACTTATTAGGCCCTTTTAAAGACCGATTTAGGATATATCAATGTGTTTGAATTGAATAGTTATATTTTAACTATTATACGATGCATTAACGTTGAATTCAAGCGGAATACGAGCATTTAGAAAATGATTCATCGCATAATAAATTATTTTGATTAAATACTAGAGATTATACCAGTATTCAATCATTTTTTAGTGATTTTGAAGAAAATATGAGCATTTCTATTAGTATTTAAAGAGAATATATGCAATTTGACTTTAATCTTGCCTATATCGAGGGATTTTAACTTAACACATTGATTAAACAACTAATATTTACTATATCAATGTATTTTAGCCGAAAGTAGTTATCTGGCGATCGATGGAGACATATGATTGAGTTTTGATAAAATACTGGTAATTACACTTCTTTGTGATAGGACATCGATCTATTTGAAGCTATTAGGCACATTTAGTGATTGGTCTATGACATATCAATGTATTTGAATAGAATAGCGACGTTTTCATAATTACTCATTAATTAAGGTTGAATTCAAGCTGAATATAGGCATTTAGAGTACGATTCAATACATAATAAGTTATTTTAACTTAATATTGAAAATTACATGAGTATTCTATCATTTTTAAGAGTGTTTGAAGAGAATATATCCTTGATCTTGTCTAAATCTAAGCATTTTAGCATAATACTATGATTAAAAAATAAATATTTATAATTATTTATATTTTTGATAATATATCAATCAATTTGAGGTTGTCAGGCACTTTTAGAGAACATATCAATATATTTTTTTTGAATAGCGATGTTTTTACAAGAAGTCATTGCGTTAATATTGAATTGAAGCAGAATACAAGCATTTGGAGAACGATTCACTATATAACAAGTTATTTTAACTGAATACTAATAATTATACGAGTATTCTATTATTTCTCATAGTACATCGATCTATTTTAAGTTATTTGGCATTTATTGTGACTAATTTATGACAAATCACAGTGTTTGAGTTGAATAGTGATTTTTTTACAAATATTTATTGCATTAACGTTGAATTGAAGCCGAATACAAGCATTCAGAGAATGATTCATTGCATAATAAGTTATTTTAATTGAATACTAGCAATTATACGAGCATTCAATCATTTGCGTTAGTATTTGACGATAATACAAGCAATTGATCTTTGTTCTTATCTATATCAAGGTATTTTAACATAATACTCTGATTAAACAACTAATATATCTATTATATCTTTGTGTTTTAGCCGAAATCAGTTATTTGACGATCTTTTAGGGTAGAGAGCTTTGATCTTGTATATATCAAGGCAATTTAATATAATACTCTGATTAAATAGCTAATACTTGCTATATTGATATAGTTTAACCGAAAACAGATATTTGGCAATCTATTAGCGAGATATGATTGTGTTTTTATATAATTCAGGCAATTACGCATCTTTCTAATAGTATATCGATTTTTTTATAACTTATTAGGCCCTTTTAAAGAACGACTTAGGATATATCAATGTGTTTGAATTGAATAGTTACATTTTAACTATTATACGATGCATTAACGCTGAATTCAAGCGGAATACGAGCATTTAGAAAAAGATTCATTGCATAATAAATTATTTTTATTAAATACTAGAGATTATACCAGTATTCAATTATTTTTAGTGATTTTGAAGAGAATACTAGCATTTCTATTAGTATTTAAAGAGAATATGCAATTTGACTTTAATCTTGCCTATATCGAGAGATTTTAACTTAACACACTGATTAAACAACTAATATTTACTATATCAATGTATTTTAGTCGAAAATAGTTATATGGCGATTGATTAGGGGCATATGATTGAGTTTTAATAAAATACCGGCAATTACACATCTTTTTGACAGGATATCGATCTATTTGAAGTTATTAGGTACTTTTAGAGAATGGTTTATGACATAAATGTATTTGAGTAGAATATCGATATTTTCACAACTACTCATTGTATTAATGTTGAATTCAAGCTGAATATAAGCATTTAGAATACGATTCAATGCATAATAAGTTATTTTAACTGAATATTGTAAATTACAAGAGTATTCTATCATTTTTATAGGTATTTGAAGAGAATATATCCTTGATCTTGTCTATATCTAGGCATTTTAGCATAATACAATGATTAAAAAAAAACTTTTATAATTACATATATTTTTAATAGTATATTAATCAATTTGAGATTGTCAGGCACTTTTACAGAATATATCAATATATTTGTTTTGAATAGCGATGTTTTACAAGAAGTCATTACGTTAACATTGAATTGGAGCAGAATACAAGCATTTGGAGAACGATTCACTGTATAACAAGTTGTTTTAACTGAACACTAATAATTATACGAGTATTCTATCATTTCTCATAGTATATGATCTATTTTAAGTTATTTGACATTTATTGCGACTGATTTATGACAAATCACTGTGTTTAAGTTGAATAGTGATATTTTTAAAAATATTCGTTGCATTAACGTTGAATTGAAGCCGAATACAAGCATTCAGAGAATGATTCATTGCATAATAAGTTATTTTAATTGAATATTAGCAATTATACAAGCATTCAATCATTTGCGTTAGTATTTAACGATAATACAAGCAATTGAACTTTGTTCTTATCTATATTAAGGTATTTTAACATAATATTCTGATTAAACAACTAATATCTATTATATCTTTGTGTTTTAGCTGAAATCAGTTATTTGACGATTTATTAGGGAAGTGAGCTTTGATCTTGTCTATATCAAGGCATTTTAATATAATACTCTGATTAAACAGCTAATACTTGATATATTGATTTAGTTTAGCCGAAAACAGATATTTGGCAATCTATTAGCTAGATATGATTGTGTTTTTATATAATTCAGGCAATTACGCATCTTTCTAATAGTATATCGATTTTTTATAACTTATTAGGCCCTTTTAAAAACCGATTTAGGATATATCAATGTGTTTGAATTGAATAGTTACATTTTAACTATTATACGATGCATTAACGTTGAATTCAAGCGGAATACGAGCATTTAGAAAATGATTCATCGCATAATAAATTATTTTGATTAAATACTAGAGATTATACCAGTATTCAATCATTTTTTAGTGATTTTGAAGAAAATATGAGCATTTCTATTAGTATTTAAAAAGAATATATGCAATTTGACTTTAATCTTGCCTATATCTAGGGATTTTAACTTAACACATTGATTAAACAACTAATATTTACTATATCAATATATTTTAGCCGAAAGTAGTTATCTGGCGATCGATGGGGACATATGATTGAGTTTTGATAAAATACTGGTAATTACACTTCTTTGTGATAGGACATCGATCTATTTGAAGCTATTAGGCACATTTAGTGATTGGTTTATGACATATCAATGTATTTGAATAGAATAGCGACGTTTTTATAATTACTCATTATATTAAGGTTGAATTTAAGCTGAATATAGGCATTTAGAGTACGATTCAATGCATAATAAGTTATTTTAACTTAATATTGGAAATTACACGAGTATTCTATTATTTTTAAGAGTGTTTGAAGAGAATATATCCTTGATCTTGTCTAAATCTAAGCATTTTAGCATAATACTATGATTAAAAAAAATATATTTATAATTATTTATATTTTTGATAGTATATCAATCAATTTGAGGTTGTCAGGCACTTTTAGAGAACATATCAATATATTTTTTTTGAATAGCGATGTTTTTACAAGAAGTCATTGCGTTAATATTGAATTGAAGCCGAATACAAGCATTTGGAGAACTATTCACTGTACAACAAGTTATTTTAACTGAATACTAATAATTATACAAGTATTCTATCATTTC
>JAEMOT010002175.1:4231-18913 GCA_019297695.1 Apostasia ramifera
TCTATATGTAAAAACCCCTAATTAATTTTATTTAATATTTTCATAATTAATTAATTTTATTTTTTATTATAGATATTTAAAAATAATTATATATATTTTTATTAAAAAAAAATAAAAAATTGAGTATGCCGGACGAGGCCACCAGCCAAGCAATTAAAATTGAGTCTTTTAACAAATTGGGTCTCATTTGTAATGCTCAGGCAACCTTAAGGACCCAAGTACAATTTCCCAAATAAAATTGCTTATATTTTAAGTCTATCAAAAATATTTGTTCTTTTTCTATTAGAACAAAATTATTCGTTAGTCGGTATATGAGCACCCGTGTAAACTTGGAGGGGAGAGTTGGCGAGTTGTTGCCGGATTGAACTCAAAATTTTTTAACCTAATTTAATTTAAATTTTACTCAAATTCACCATAATTTTCAATTAAATTAACTTGACTCGAAATTGCTCAAGCCCAAGCCCACTAGAAATAAGTATATCAATATTTTTTAAAATATATAATTACATTATAAATACAATAAAATAAACTAAATATCTATAAATTTATAAAAAGGTAAATTGCATCTGGCCCCCAGTGTTGGAAGCGTGTTAGAAATTGACCCAATTAGCTCTTTAAAAATCTTAATTACAGCCCAGAAGTCGTAAAAGCTTTGTTAATAGTTTGATCTTAAATTAAAAATAATAATTATTCTCAATTATTAGTTTATGACATTTCATAATATAATTTTAAAATATTAATATAGTATAATAGTCCTTTAAAATACTTAAAAATAACTCAAAATAGTAAAAAATAATAACTAAATTTCTTGTTTTCTCTCAAAAAAACACTAGCAAAAAAAATAGTGAGACTCTGAAAGAGGCCCGATCGAGTTTGTTGTGCTTTTACCATCTCATACGATCGAGACCGATAAAAATCGAGATTTTAAAAAGTTTAAATCAATTTGCAACAGGCTCCCGACCTCAATTAAGAGCCCCGGGTGCAATTAAATTTATTTAATATTCTGCTAATTAATCAAATTAAATTTTTCATCATATCATATGTATACGTATATCTCAAAAAATATTATATATTTTTTTTATAAAAAAAATTAAAAAAAAATAGTTTATGATCCAAACAGATATAAATGAAATTTCAATTTACCTGACCATGGTTCCAGTACGGGCCTTCTATTATCGTGAACATACTCATGCAGATCAACAATTACAGTATACCCTCCAGGCACGTGTATAAGGGTTGTAGTCATAACGACCGGTGCGAGTCGATCGACTGCCCCCGGTTCAAGCCGGTGGGCTGTTAGAACGAGACGATACATGACGTCGTCTCGTATCCCTTGCCGCACTAATTGCTCGGCGTACGTCACTACTCCATCCTCTTCATCCCTGATGATGATGAACTCCCCAGGATTTCGATTATTGATCCACAACGATTCTATTTGCCCGACGAAGCGCCTCAGAAGATCCTGATTTCCCTGTATATTAATCGGAACCCAATGAGCTATACGTACGTAATTGTCATAATCATCATCTGCCGCTGTGGTTGCGTGGCGGCGGAGGAGGATCGAGAGGAGGAGGAGGAGGAAGCAGCGGCCGGCGCTGGAACTCATGGAATATCGATGTGGGTGGGATGAGATCCACCGGAAGGCCACCCGGGTCCCCTTTTATACATACAGACGCGTTTCACTGCCGGCCGTTAATTTCGCTCGCTCGAAAGTTGACTTGAATCGAGACCGAACGACCCATTTTTTTGGCAAAAAATTTGAGTCCACACATTCGATCGGATCGAGACGGCTCGAAATAGGATACATTAAAAAAACAAAAAATATCACTTATATATATAACTAAATTTAATATATAATTTTTTTTTCATTAGTTTATTAATGAAAGGCATTATTAGATTTTTCTTTATAATCATTCAAATCATATTTATTATAAATTAGTTTTTTATTTTTATCTTTATATAATAAATCAGAACAAATAATCATGATTAAATAAATAAATATATTTATACATAATATTTGATCAAAAGATCAAAAATTAATTAAAAGTTGAATCGATTTTGAGCTTAAATAGATGACAAATGAGTCAAAATTAGCTCGAATCGAACTCTTTTCGTTCATTTTAATTTTGAGCCGAGATCGGATTATTTACGGCCCTAGGCTGATCATAATTTTATCTGATATATAATATGTATATATTTACATATCGGCCAAACACCATTTAAATTTTATTTATTTGCCTTTCGGTATGTAATGCTAGCTGTCATGTTGTATATATCTTAAGTATTATTAGAAAATAAATTAAAAAAAAAGAAAGAAAAAACTTTAAGACTTGATTAAATAATATAAATTAAACACAATCATTTTTTAGGATATAATAAAATAAAGTGCAATTTGTTATGCATAAAATTTTTTCGAGACGGAATTTCTCCTTCTCCTAATTAAATTAAAATTTAATATTAATTTCTATTTTTAGGCTTTAAAAAGTACCGAAGATAATTAAATACCCTATTATTCAAAATTTAATTCTAGATTCAAAATTTTAACTATATATACTACATATAATTTTTATTTTTAATATAACCTTAATTACTCGATAATTTCTCAAATAAATAAAATATTAATCTCTATATAATTATATAATTTGCAAATAAAATTTAATGACAAGAATAAGTAATTCGAAATTAAAGAAATAATAGTATTTAGGTGAAAAAATGAAAACTCATTATAAAATTTAAATCAAATTTTTTCGAATCAAATTTGCCAAGAATGACGGTGATCCGCAATTCTTTCAGCAAGAAGCGGATTTCAATATGTCTACGTTATCTCCTTGTGTGCACTCTAAAGAGAAAAGAATAAAAAAAGTAAAGATAGAAAAAGAGAAGAGAGAGAAAATGACAAAGAGAAGAGAAAAAGCCAGCTGGTGTAAAAGGTATGACAGAGAGGAAGATAACATATTTTTAAAAAAATAGGAGTTTTTATATACACGATATAAAATTTACATAAAATTATGCATTTTATCATCAATTCATAAATATTACCACTATCATACCATATTTATTTAAATTTTATGCATTTCACATATTTCACATATTTCATATACTTTATAATATTATATATAAATTAAAATACATAAATTCATAAATATTTAAATTATTATTTATATAAATTAATTTATTTATAGTATTTAATTAATATTCATAATATAGTTAAGATGAAGGCCAATTTAGAAATGTGAAGTTCACCATCAAAGAATATGATGTAAAATATGTGAAATGTGTAAAATTAAAATAAATATGATGTGATAGTGATAATATTTATGAATTGATGATGAAATGTATAATTTCGTATAAATTTCATATTTTATATATAAAAATCTCTAAATTATAAGACAACGTCAACCAGCTGTCAGTCTTCACAAATGAAGGGGTCATCGAAAAATCACAAGGTCAAATTATAGGTTGAAATATTCCATCAATGTCAATATGACTTTCGCGCTTATTTTTAATTTAATCAAAAGATTTTGGACAATTTTTTTTTTAAAAATATTAATCATGACAAAATTGGCTGGAAAGAAAAATAGTTTGAAAAAAGATATTTTTTTAAATAAATAATGTGAGGCAGTTATGTTTAAAAATATGTTAATTAACATAATAAGAAAAATATACAACAATAACAGAGCCTTAATCCAACTAAGTGAGGTCAGCTACATGAATCTTTTATTTTTCATTGCGCTCTATCAGTTAACGAATTCTTATATAATTTTAAGTAACTAAGATCACTCATTATAATTTCTTATCATGTCTTTTTTAGTCTTCCTCTTCCTTTTTATATATGGGCAAGATCTAATAATTCAAATTTTCTAACTGAAAGTTCAATCGACCTATGAATTACATGTTCAAATTATCTAAATCGATTTTCTCTAAGTTTATTATTAATTAGTGCAACACCAACTTTCTTTTAGATTTATTCATTTTTTATTCTATCCTTTCGTGTATATCCACATATTCACCTTAATATCATCATTTTTATAATATTTATTTTATTTGTATGTTTTCTCTTTACAGACTAGTATTTAGTGTTATATATCATCGTTGGCTTATTATAATTCTATAAAATTTACTCTTAAATAAAGATAAAATATTTTAATCATACAACACATCAAAAGCCTTTCTCTATTTTATTCATCTTGCTTGAATCTTACTAATAATATCATTATCTATTTTACTATTATTTTTAACTATTGTTCAAATTTCCAAAATTTATATTGAACAGTAATACTTTTTGGATTTTCGATTCATTTTATTTATATATAATAGTTGAAAATTCATTTGAATAATTCAGATTTGATGAAAATTTAATCAAAGGTCTCTATTTTTCGTTGTCTTGTGTGCAAGGCATGGGCACAATTTTTTATTAGTATAATATACAAATTTCACTTCTCATACAAAATTTATACAAATTTTACATACTCTAAAATCAAGATTTTCAGAACCGGACCGAAGATCGAACCGGTCAATAGACTGATTCATGATTTTATCGGTTCAACCGGATTACTTAATAATTACATCATAATTATATTTAAATTTTCTAAATTTGAGATTAATTTTTAAAATATGATGAAAATTATTTTTTTAAAAAATAGTATAATTAATTTAAAAAATTTATCACCACAAAATATATATAAAAAATTTAAAAATTACTGAATGAAAAGAGTACAATTACTTTTCTTGTCATTCAAAATATGTCATTTCTGTAACAATTTGAAATAAATTAATGATAAAAAATCATCAAATCAGCTAAACATCCACAATATCAAATAATTATTATTTAAAATATAGCATTAATATTAAAAATATTAAAGCTCAAATATCAATGTGTAAAAATATTAATATTATCCTCGAGCCCGGAGCCCTCGCCCAAATCCGGTTTGACCTGTTAATTACCGGCTCGTCCGGTTCAGTAGTTGAACCGGCTTTTATCTGTCCATTCCGGTTTTTAATTAATTTTAGTTCTAATATTGAACCGAACCGAACCTTGGGCTTGTTTGCAGTCGAACTGGTCGAACCGGCCGGTTCAGTCAGGTTATGAAAACCTTGCATAAAATTACCATATAATTTTATATTTAGATACTCAAAGTATAAATATTACTCTCAAATCATCCTAAATACATTAATATACACACTTCACACTGTCGTGTCAATTCATCACCTACTTTCTAATTCGATTTAATTATTATTATATTAGCCACTAATTATAATTAAATTGTCCACCAATCATGATTTATTTACTTAATATTTTATAAATAAATAATGGATATTGAATATTATTTAATCATATAAAATATTAGTAATATTACTTTAGTAATTTGATAGATGATATTAATACGTAATATTACTAATATTTTTTTAATTATTGAATAATACTCAATATTTTTTCCTTATTTTTTAAGAATTTATATAAAATAGGTTCGAATAGTAGGCGATGAATGAATATCATAGAGTGAAGCAAATAATATTAATGTGTTCAGATTATATTTAAAGTAATATTTATACTTTGAATATATAATAAGTAAATTTATATATATTTCAAGAAGACTAAGGACTTACATATGCAATACATAAAATTACCCTTACTTATTTATTAGATACTAAAAATATAAATATTACTTTAAAGATATTTTAAATATAATATCTACATTATTTTGATGCTTGATGAGAGCATGGATAAAATTGATTTATTCATTATAAAAATAAAACTTAATATTAAATAGATTTTTAGAGATAATTCCATTCAAGTCCCTCGAGTAAATTTCGAATTCTATGTATATGTATAAAAACAAAAATATGATGTTGGGTCCCTTTTACCAAAATATTTTTACGCTTGGGTCCTTTTTAATGAATTTTATTAAGTTTGATCATTAAATTATTCTTTTTAAAAAATACATATTTAATTATTAAAAATTACTATTATAAATTAAAATATAAGAAAAAATAATAATAATTAAAAATACCTAAATATATTTTTTTAATAATTATATATATTATTTATATTTTCTAAAATTGTAATTAAACTGAAAAAATTTATAGAATCCACAAGAAAGGACTTACATGGAAAATAATTTTAGGTTGGAGGGACCAAAATAGTATGTTTTTATTTTTATGAACATGTATTAAGTCGTAAGTCTACCTCAAGGGCTTAGATGAAATCGTTCCTAATTTTTATCATGCATACAAATTTATTTTATTTCAAATTTTACATAATTTTAATTATGACTCAAATATCAAACCCTCCAAATTCAATCAACTATTTGAGGAGTCGAACAAAGACTTTAGAGAAATGGAGTATTTCACGTGCTGGTTGCCAGCGTTTAATCAGAAAATTTCGATAGTTCAAATTAAATTGAACTCAACTTGAAATTAAAACTTTCAATTTCGACTGGAGCCCGACTACTAACTTGACTTGAATTTAAAACTCAGCTTTGCGTTAAGCTTTACTCACTCAAAATCGACTCAAAGTCATTCCTATCGACCTATAACCCAACCTAGCTTGAGCATGGTTGGTATTAGTTAACAACAACTACTAGTCCTTTATGTTCTACTAATTAAGCGAGTTTGACTACAATAATAAAATAAAGAATGAGCTCAAAAATGCATGTAACCTTGCTGAACTTGACCCGAAGGGACAGAAATATGATAGGAACCACATAAGGATGTCCTCACAAAAGAGCAATTGACTTCAGCGTTACAACATTTGAATATTTATCATGCAGCAGTAATTAGCCAACTCGTTGATTTATATCAACCTCACAAATCACGAACTTATGTTGTGCAAACTCAAAAGACAAATTAAAGTTTCATATTTACCTAGAATTAATCAGATGAATTTTGAATAGGCAAAAACAAAGGACCTACACAATGATTTCTCCAAAGGGAGAGGGAGGAGAGTGCACAAAGAGAAATATTAGGCTAAAGACAGACATATTGACTTATTTATTGAGTTAGTTGTATTTCAAATATTGTATTATTTTATTTGTGAGAATGTCACTTGATGTCGTATAAATATTATGGTTAGTCGAGTCATGTTTGGGTTTTACTTGAGTTCATTTTGAATCAAAGTGTACTCAAACTAAAACAGTTTGGTTTTCTAGAAGGAGTTGCTAAATACGGGAATCTATACGCAAATGTGCCATCAAATTAGCCCTAAAAATGATCGGAACAGGCCTCGCTGGATTCGGCTTCGTCCGCTCGCCTGCTCTGTTCACCCGTGCGGGACGCGTCGACTCTCCGTCAGCTACTCGCACGTCGCCGGCCAACCACTGCGGGGCTCTACATCTGCGCACGATCGCCATCTCCAGAACGTTCGAGCGTTGGAACCGTTTATGAATCGTGCGCAGATTTCGCGGATGGTGCTCTGAGTGCTGCGAGGCTTGTCTTCCCTTCTATAGAACGCTTCCAGATGATGAGGTTGGCATTTTGGATGATGTTTTTAGTGAGTTTCTTGATTTCCACTGAGAAGAGAGGGATCTTCTTCTGTCGTTCAGATCCGACGCAAGTTGTATGGATTCCGCCCTGATTCCGCGCAGGTGGCGTCGGATTATTCTTGTTTCAGGGTGCTGTGGCTACTATCCATGTGGAATTTAGACTGTCTTGTATCTCTGTCTGTTTATGTTCTCTGATTTCTTCTATTACTGCCTTTTTTGCGCTTCTCATGTGGGACTGCTTCTTGATCTTGATCATCATCTTGCTGCTTGAATTTATTTGATTGAGAAAATTATCTATTTGAAAATTTTTCTCATGATTCACTGTCATTCCAACTGCTGAAGATTAACTCCTCCTGCACTTGCTGGAATATTGAGAACTGAAATGAATTTCCTTCATTATTTGTTATCCTTTTCATATTCTTGAGTTAACATCTTGTGGTGGTGGATGCTTATTTGCTTTAATCTTCTTCCATTGAATGACTATTTGATGGTTCCACATGCTTATTGTCAAGCTCATTAGCATAGTAGGAACCTTCATCTTAGTTGCTTAAATTAAACTAAAATTAAAACTTGAGAATTAATCCTTCTAGACTGTTAGCATCAGTTAACTTATTCCAAAGCTAAGGCATTTTTTGCATTGCATGTTGAGTCCATTTAGTATTGTAAACTTTTATTCGAGATTATAACCTAATTAGCGTTGCCTATGCCCTTCACTCACTTACATAAAGTGAATACCTACACTACATCACCATCGAGCTCCTTATTGAGTCTACCTACTTTCGAGCTTCAAATTGACCCAGTTGTTGAACTATTTATATGAGTTCATATAAAGCTCAGTAATTAATCTTGTTTATAAACAATTCATTAACCATTACATTGATCAATTTTAGGAAAATGTATATTAGAATACTAAATGATAAATCAATATTTAAACTCTGAAAGATCATATTTTTTAATTAAATTTCAAATGACTAATTAAATAAATTCTAAAAGAGCATATACTCTAGCTCTAAACAAGCTTGTTCACGAACCTTATATGAATAATTCACAAATTCTATCAAGTTAAATAAAAGTTTGTTCAAGCTTATTCATTTATTACTCGAGCTTTTAAAATTATGTTCATTATTGCTTTAAAGTTAAAAAGAAAATAAAAATTACTCTTACATCTGACGTATTAGTAAAGCTGAAGTCTGGAAAGTTTTAAAGAAGATGAAGCATAAAAAAAGCAGTAGGATTAGATAACATCCTAATAGATGTTTGGCAGTGCTTAGGAGATGAAGGAGTTTCTTGGCCCACTAGATTGTTTAATATGATTTTGAAGACTAAAAGGATGCCAAATGAATGGAGAAAGAGTATATTAGTATCTATTTATAAGAATAAAGGCGATGTACAAAATTGTGCCAATTATAGAGGAATTAAATTAATGGGCCATACATTAAAATTTTGGGAGTGAGTGATCGAACAAAGGTTACGCCATAATACTAAGGTATCAGAAAATCAGTTTGGTTTTATGCCAGGTAAATCTACTATAGAAGTCATTCATTTATTAAGAAGTTTAATGGAGAAATTTAAGGAGAGAAAGGAAATCCTACATTTGGTTTTTATTGATTTGAAAAAAGCTTATGATAAAGTCTCAAGAGAAGTACTTTGGAGAGTTTTAGAAAAGAAAGAGATTTGCATTACTTATATTCAAGTTATTAAAGACATGTATGAAGGAGCTGTTACATGTGTTCGGGCACAAGGAGATTTAACTAAGAATTTTTCTATTACAGTTGGATTACACCAAGGCTCGGCTTTAAGTCCGTATCTTTTTGCTTTGATTATAAAAGTCATGACTAGATATATTCAAGATGAAGTGCCTTGGTGTATGCTCTTCTCAGATGATATTGTTTTTGTTGAGAAAACTAAAGAGGGAGCTAAAGCGAAACTAGAGCTTTGGAGGAATGCTTTAGAATCTAAAGGTTTTTATCTCAGTAGATCAAA
This sequence comes from Apostasia ramifera, assembly GCA_019297695.1. NCBI lineage: Eukaryota > Viridiplantae > Streptophyta > Magnoliopsida > Asparagales > Orchidaceae > Apostasia > Apostasia ramifera. The sequence continues at coordinate 13,696 of JAEMOT010002175.1, forward strand.
AACTGAATATATGGAGTGCACATCTAGTCAAGAAAGAAATACTTATATTGGAGATGTGACAATTGGTGATCAAATTGTCAAGAAGAGTGAGCGCTTTAAATACCTTGGGTCAATTATACAAAATGATGGCGAAATAGATAATGATGTTATTAGCAGAATTCAAGCAGGATGGGTAAAATGGAGAAATGCTTCTGATGTGCTGTGCGATAGAAAAATCTCATCCGAAATCAAGGGTAAATTTTATAAAACTGTAGTAAGACCAGCGATGATATATGGTGTTGAATGCTGGCCTGCAAAGAAGAAACATACAAATAAAATAAATGTTGCAGAAATGAGAATGTTAAGGTGGATGTGTGGATATACACGAAAGGATAGAATGAGAAATGAGTATATTCGAAAGAAAGTTGGTGTTGCACCAATTGGGGATAAACTTAGAGAAAGTCGGCTTAGATGATTTGGACATCTAAATCATAGGCAGATTGAAGCTCCAGTTAGACAAATTGAGCTATTGGATTTTGCCTATATACAAAGAGGAAGAGGGAGACCAAAAAGGACATGACAAGAAACTATAAGGAGTGATCTTAGTTACTTAAACTTAGATAAGAATTTGGTAACTGATAGAGCGCAATGAAAACAAAAGATTCATGTAGCTGACCCCACCTAGTGGGATTAAGGCTTGGTTGTTGTTGTTGTTGTTGTTGCCGTATTGCTCATTAAGCTTGGCAAACAAACATAACAAGCTATTATTGAGCCGCTTGTTGAGCGATTCACTAAATGCTCAATTCATTTACAGCCCTAGCTATAAGCAAAAATGACTGATAAATAACCATTATAGTGCACTCTTGCGGGATGCATTTTTGTATCTGTTTACTTTGGAAGTCAGTAGATATCGACCTAAGTAATTGAACTTACTTGCTGTGTTGGATATTAACTGAATTTTAGATGCTCCGCAGACCTATGTTGACATTAATTTTTCATTGAATTTATTCTGTACATAATTTTATTAGTTTTACAGTTCAGTAAAACCATGTCAGGAGTTGGATGGATTCAAGGAATCAATTGACCAAATAGCATAGAACGAGCTAGTCCTGCTGGTTTTATAAGCCAGCAGTGAAGTATTAGATCAAATATCCATGCTTGAAATGTCTAAACTATTACAGTTATCCAGCAGATGTGGTGTTTGCTCTTGTATTAGATCGGGGAATCCACCTGCTATACAAGAATTGGAATTACCACGAAGAACTTGAGGTGATTGTGCTACCTTCAAACACACTGCGAAATGTTGGAAGAAGTGGTGTTGCTGAGGAAGAAAGCTTTGTAGATGAGATTCAAACATGTGTTGAATGATTTAGTCGGTTCAAGTATCGAAATGTTCAAGAATGTGGATACTTCAGTACATGGGAGGAGGACAGCATTGAGGTTTGTGAGGTGCAGCTGAGCTGAGGAAGTAAAAGAGATGTGCTAAAGAGCATGACATTGGTCTATATAATTAAAAGAGCTGAGGACAGTATTGAGGTTTGATTCCAAACTTTCTTATTTTCTCTCTTTGTTGTAATTGTCTTATGATTCTTGTTTGTATAGTTGCTTTTTGTAATATAAAATATGAACCATGCATGCACTTATGTATTTCTAAAAAGCATATTTACATTCTTATTAACTGTTATTTCTTAATTATTTCATCAGGTTAGATGAATTATGAGACTCGAGAGAAGCCGAGTGTGGAATTGCTATAGTCAAGAACATGCATGTTTGTAAGTCTTTCATTATGTGATTGGTTTGATTTAAAATTTTGTTTATTTAAAGCTTCAAATTCTTAGTAATACTAACATTTGTTATTTTTTGTTTTGTTTTAAGGTGAAATGATTCAAATTCATTGACTTTGGTAAACAAATAATCTCCTTCCTGGCAAGGATGGACACATTCTCATGCGGTGCATTTGTTACATCATCATATGCTTGCTGATAAGGATCATAGGCATCATCATCTATTGAACTGCTCTCTAGAGGTATCATCATCATCTATTGCTACTTTTTCCATTGTGGTTGTTAAGATCAAGAAATGTGGGATTGAGCCCAAATTATGTAGGGGTTCTTACATACAGGACATAAAATTTACACGAAATTACGCATTTCACCATCAATTCATAAATATTACCACTATCACACTATATTCATTTAAATTTTACGCATTTCACATATTTCACACCATATTCTTTGATGGTGAACTTCACATTTCTAAATTGACCTCGATCTTAATTATATTATTAATATATTAATTAAATACTATAAATAAATTAATTTATATAAATAATAATTTAAATATTTATAAATTTATGTATTTTAATTTATTTATCCTATTTAAAATTTCTAATTAGGGTGCCGAATTTAAATTCACATGACTATAATTTTTAATTGAAGTAAGAAAATTGATGTGTTTACAGTAAAAAATAAAAATATATATTAGAATTTAAATATTAATGAATTTATATATTTTAATTTACATATAATATTATAAAGTATATGAAATATGTGAAATATGTAAAATTTAAATGAATATGGTGTGATAGTGGTAATATTTACGAATTGATGGTGAAATGTGTAATTTCGTGTAAATTTTATGTCCTGTATGTAAAAACTCTAATTATGTAAACTTGGATGGCAAATATATTTCAACAATTCAATAATAATTTTTCGGTGCCTTCATCTCATGTTACCTCTTGTTTTCCAATATCATTTGCACCACCTAATGACGATAATGAAGATGGTGATGAACTTTTGAGGATAATTAATTTCAAAATTTTCATCAATTTATGAAAAAAAATCAAATCAAATATTATACTTTATTTCAATTAAAAATAATTATAAAACAACTCCATGATCATGAATAATAGAAATTTTGAGATAAGGCTTTATGATAACAATGGCATTTTTGACACATTAAGATTCTGTTTGGTTGGAGAAAAAAAAAAAAATTTGAAAAAATTTTGTGAAAATTTTTAGAAAAATATATATGATGTGATATAAAGTAAATTAGTTATATTAAAAATTATATTTAATGTGAAATAAAGTGATTGTTTAATGTTAAAATTTACGTAGATTGTAGAATGAGATATAAAATAATTTTAATTTTTTTTAAAAATAAATTTAAAATTTTAATTATAATTAAAATAAATTAATTTTTTTAATCAGTCCTCAAATAGAGGACATAAGAAAAATGTGCAACTTCAATCATTATTTTTTTAAAAGTCTAATAATGTGACAAGCTTGGTGATTGTGACAATTCATTCTTTAAAACATAAATGGCAGACATAAATCACATCACTGGCTAATTTTATACCAGTTTCAATGAAAATTGGTCGAAAAATTAATCAAGTTTTTATCTTGGCTAAAACTTGTAGCTTTACCGATCCTAATTTAATTAAAATTCGGTTGAAACTGTTAGAATTTATTTCTCTTTAAAAAAATAATATTTAATAATTATCATTAATAAAATAAATTTTTAATTTATAAATATAAGAACTTTCTCTGACACTCTCATAGAACAACTCTTCTCAAATAGTCTTAGTTGAACAGCTTTTCAAAAAAATCTCACCAGATCATATCCTCCATATTACTATATTAACTTAACATTTAAGGCGGCATTAGAGTTCACTGTCTAATTATTTTTTTACAGGAATATGTGTCAAATGTGATAAATTATATCTATTTTATCTCCTCCTCTTCAAGCTATAAATAAGGAGAAGGAGGAGAAGCTCGGGGCGAGCCGTGTTGCCTTTCTCTCTCTACCCCTCTCTCCCTCTTGTACTTATTTAATCTCTATTTAGAGACTTTCAAGCTTTGTAAGAGGAGGGATTCGATTAGTGAATTTAAATCGCCCAGACGACGATCATTTTATTTTATTCTATTTTAACATATTTTTTTGCATCAATAATAAAATAAAAATAATTTAAAATGTTGATAAAAAATTATCAAAATTATAAAAATTACTGAAACTGAATTTTAAAGCTTGCTTTCAAGACACTTTAATCTATTGTGGGGACTAATGAACTATCTATATCATATAATTAAAGTTGTTATATGTTTACTACTCAAAATGTACTTGTAATTTTAATAATTTATTACCTCTCTCCTCTCAGTCTCTTCTCTGTCCTCCTGCCCTCCCCCAGGCCAGTTATCGGACTGATTTTGAGCAAGTTGAAGTCAATTCGAAATTAAAAATTTCGAGCTCAGCTCGGCTCGAAATCGGTCCGAAATCAAAATGAGATATAATTCGAGCCAATTTGGCTTGAAATGACTCGATTTCGAGCTGGCTTAAATCATAATTCGAATTGGCTCGTAATTGTAGAATAAATGTATAAATATTATGTATTTAAGAGTATTTGATTCCTAAATTATGAGAAAAATAAATCATAGATCTCCTCCACTCTATCACTAAATTACTAATTAAATTACATATAATAATATTTTATTTATATATATATATTTACATTATATATTAATATTATTTATATTATATATATAATTTCGAGCCAAATTGAATCATGTTTCAAACAGTTAAGGTCAATTCAAAATTAATTCGAAATAAATTTCGAGCTAAAATTTTTAGCTCATGATTCAATTCAAAATTTTTGAACTGATTTTGAATCGATTCAAAAATCAAATGAATTTCGAGTTTCAGATATTTTTGACACGCCTACCCTCCCCTCCCTCTTTCACTCTCTTCTCTGTTCTCTCTCTCTCCTCTCTCTTCTCCTGTCACTCTCTCTGTTCTCTCTCTCTCTCTCCTGTCACTCTCTCTGTTCTCTCTCTCCTGCCGCCCATGGCCTCCCTCTCTCTCATCTCTCTTCTCTCTCCTCTTTCTCTCCCCTCCCAATTATGAGCTTGGCTAAAACTCAAGGTCAAAATCATATTTTAATTATATTTTAATTGACATAAAAAAAATTCATATTTTAATTATATTTTAAATTTTAATAATTTTATTTCACATCTCACCTAAAATTTAATTTTAAAATTTAATTTTATTTTATATCAAACATAAACATTAATTTTATTTTATATCAAACATAAATATTAATTTCAAAATTAATTTTATTTCACATTTTACACATAATTTTTTTTTATTAATTTTATAAAATAAAATATTTTATCTTTCCTTATTTAAATTTAACATTTAATAAACAAACTCATAATAATAAATTCATAAATTATTATAAAAAAAT
>JAEMOT010002175.1:19847-30523 GCA_019297695.1 Apostasia ramifera
AATTTAAATAAGATATAAATAAATAAATCAATTCTATCATAAAATTAAAATTTTCACTTATAAATAATAAATTTAATTTACTTTTCATTTAATTTTAATTTAATAATATTTATTTATTCTTAAATTTTAAAAAGTTAATTATATTTTATTAATTTTTAAATATTCATTTTTTTACTAATATCTTAAATTTTTAAAATTCAAAATCAAATTTAGTCTAAATCTTTAAATTATTTGAATTTTAAAATTAAAAATTGAACTTACTAATAATAATTATTAAATATTAATTTTTGAATAGAAATAATTTTCAGCAGTTTCATCCGAATTTCAATTGAGTTTCGACAGTTTCGACTTAAGTTCGATAGTTTCGCATGAAAATCTATTAAAATTGTCGAAACTGTCGAATTTTAGTTAAAATTCGGTCGCTTTTTCGGATCATTTTTTTACCGAAATCAATTCGAAACTATGGAAATTTGTTTTAAAACCTTGCTTTTTACTTTTCTCAAGATGTATTATTTTAAATATAATTTGTATTTTTTTTTTGAAAATAAATAATTATTTTATACATTATCTTTAAAACAATAAAATGACTTGTAGTTATTATCTACGTATCAAAGTTAATGGCACATTCCTCAAGTTGACAAAATAATTTGTCTTTTTCATTGGATTTTAGATTGAATAAAATAACTGGGAATTAAACAATTGATTCAAGCTAAACACTTTTTTTTTTTTTGACAAATTTATTGCCATTTTCATGAATTTCAAGGGAAAAATTTTCAAATTGTTCCAATTGGGATTGAAATATATGATGAATGCATGTTTATAACTTTACATAATCTCTTTAATGGCATGTATGATTTGAAGATTTCTCTTATTATTTAAATGCTAAGCAAAATGCAGATTAAATCTTCAAAATTCATTATTTTAATATTTTATATCTATAAAAGAGATACTTATATATCAAAAAAACATAAATTTTTGCATGATCTTTTCTGTTTGGCGCGAGGACCAAAACAGGACTAAAATAGTACTAGTTTAAAATAATAATAATAATAATAAATAAATTATTTTAATTATTCACATATATATATATATATATAAAATTTTGATTCAAGTCCCAAAGTAGAATTTTTTATCGGTGATCATCATATAATATAATATTTCATGATTCAAATGTAGAGTTACCATCTACTTTGATTTATAGAACTGCATAAGTTAGTTTCTATTATTAGTCTTATAATTTTTCCTCAAACGGTATAATAGAATTATACTATTTATTTACAGTGCTTAAATTTTTTTTTCCATTTTTAATGTGGGACGATTCATTTTCATCACTCTCTTACCACTTGTGATCATGTTTAGAAGCTTACATCTTTTGTTCCAGTAATTTTCTTCTCTTAGAGAATCATTCAGCGATGACTTCCGCTCTCTTTTACAATGGGTCACCATAGGTTCATCAGCTTTTGTCGAATTTATCTTCGAACTATATCGTTTTATAAAAGGACATTTTTGTAACTATATTGTAATATTTATTGATTTTAATATAGATGTTCTACTTGCTTTTACTTTAACAGACTATATAACTTATTAAGTGCGTTTAATTATAAAATTTTTTATCACAAGAAACTTTAAGAATTTTGGATCATGTTATTTACTTACGCACTTAAGAACACTTATTCCATTTTGAAGTGAAATGATTTATTTTTGTGCCCATCTCACCACTCATTATCAAACCTAAAACCTATCAAATGCTATTTATTATTTTTCAGCCAACAATTATTCTCTACTCTCTTTAACCACAGACTATGATATATACTATCTCATATACTAAGAAATGCTGACAGTGCAATTGTGTTGAAAGTGAACTTGTTGCTTCGTTCTTTCGTGTTGTTGCCACTCTTTTAAAAAAATTGTAGTACTTTCATGGGGTTGCCTTCAAGTTATATTCGTGAGGCTTTCATTTTTATTGAAATATCTTTTGAGGGGATATAACTTGGTCTACTTTTTAAATATTTTTTTTTGAGAAACTTATATTTATCACCCTTAAAGAAGACTTTTTTACAGGTAGCACCTGCTAAATCAAATATTTATAGGCAATACCTTCTAAGTTTAATATTTACAGATGATATTTTCTATTTTTACAGGCAGTACCCTCACTTTAATTTCTGTTTGTGGGTGATATTTATAAGTATTGGACTTAGGGGGCACCAATTAAAAATATTGGATTTAGAGGGGCGCCTATAAAAAAATTTTTTTTAGAGGAATTAAATGTAAATTATTATTATTATTATTTGATTAAAATACTATTATAACATCTGCCAGTGTATGCTACAGGCAGCGTCACATTAAAAAAAAAATCATATTTTCATATTTAACATTAAATTTTATGGATGTAAACCTAAAATTTTAGAAATATTAAAAAATTCATTTATCTGTTATCTTCTTCAGTTTTGTAGTACTAGAACGGGCCACTATTGACCATAGAGGAGACAACCCATCTATTTGTAGGAAATTAGGAATCCCTCGAAAAACTCCATGAAAGAAAGCGTACAGGAGTTTGTTGGACCTCCATCTTATTCCTCTCTTCATCTTTTCTATAGGGAAGCAATTCCCCAGGTTTGGGTCTTCTTCTCTCTTTCGGTCGAGCTCAAAAAACCCATTAAAGAAAGTTTGTAATGGAGCTTATTTGATCTTCTTTTCATCTTCTTATTTGGATCTAATCCGCGTTTTCGCTGAAAGGGTACAAAGTTCTTGTTCCTTTCTCCTCAAAGGCTTAATCTTTCGCGCTGAGCTCAAATGGGTCGGTTCCGAGCTCACCTCGCTGGGCTCTTCAACAACCGATGGCTCGTCTTCGTCGGCGCAATGTGGATGCAGTCCTGTGCCGGCATCGGGTATCTCTTCGGAAGCCTCTCGCCGGTCATCAAGAGCTCGATGGGCTACAACCAGCGCCAGATCGCCACGCTCGGCGTCGCCAAGGATCTCGGCGACAGCGTCGGGTTTCTCGCTGCAACCCTCTGCGAGATTCTCCCCCTCTGGGCGGCGCTGCTTGTCGGCGCTCTCCAGAATTTTGTCGGGTACGGCTGGGTCTGGCTCATCGTCACCGGACGGACGCCGACGCTGCCTCTTTGGGCGGTGAGTTTGATTCGGCTGCAGTAAGATACCAGTTTTTTTGGCTTTGATTCCGTGTAGTTTGTCTCGTTCCACTTCCATCATAGCGATATCATGCACTTGCGGTCCTTACAGTTGGTACTTGAAAGTGGTTTATGATTCGAGGAGACTAAGTTTCCATGGCCCTAAATTTGAGGAGACTAAGTCATGACTTAAGTAGATCAAGGGAAACGCCAAAAATGAATTGGGATATGCTTGAAGCGCTTGCACTCACATGGAGAATTGCTCTACATAGGAAAACAGAATCCTATATAGCCAAACCCTAACTAGTTTGAGATTAAGTCTTTGTTGTTGTTGCTTCTTGTTTTTTGAGTATATGTTCTTATTCTGGATAAGCATTGATACAGACTTTAGGAATTTCATATCATAGTCGCATAGGGGATATTTCTTGAAGCTCAAATCCAGTTCTCTTGGAACAGTTCTGAGAATAACATTCTATAAAAATTTATTGATTTTTATTTTCCGTTTTTTGTACAGACTTAAACTTTTCATCGGCAAGTTGGGGCTTTTATCTTTATCACTAATTTTTTAATATTCCAATAAATTAAATATTATGCTTATGTCAAAAAAATTGTCATACTCAGATTTGTCTATGATTTGTCAGTGATATGCGATGGACTTTGCGGTTATTACATTTCAGGTTTTACATTCCTTCACGAAAGGTGCATTTGTTAGAATTTGACATTGCCTCGTTTGGTACATGGCAATTTTTTTGCCTAACACAAATTTTAACTATAAAAATCAACTTTATTTCACATCCAATACAAATTCGAATGTTAGAATTGAAGTTATTTCATATTTTATATACTTTCTAATAGTAAAATAAATTTTTCTTCGATTAAATTTAAAAAATAAAATATTTTTTTTCTTCTGTTAAAAAAAAGCTTGAACAAAATGAGGCCATACATCAATTGTAAGTGAAGATGTATGTATCTTTAATGTTAACTTTTTAATAATACTCTAAATTTAAAAACTTTTTGATATGTCCTTGCAGTTTACCTAGTATTACGAACGAGGTCCTTTCGTAGTTATCACTAACAAATTTTCAATTTTATCATACTTTGTCAAATTTTTAAAAAATTGTCATTGTTGCATGTTCTCTCTTATCTCTCTCTCTTTACTCGCTGCCACCCTTCTCCAAGGGAGGGAGAGAGAGAGAGAGAAGGGGGGTTGGGACGCCCTCCCCCTCAGCCTGCTCTCCTGCGAGCGCAGGCGAGAGAGAGAGAGAGAGAGAGAGAGAGAGAGGAGGGGGTGGGCAACACCCCCTTAGCTTGGTCCCTTGCGGAAGTAGGTGATAGAGAGAGAGAGAGAGAGAGAGAGGGAGGCGGGAACGTGGCCCACCTCCCTCCAAGAGCAGGAAGAGAGAGTGAGTCGGGTAAAATTAGAACTTGAGAAGTTTAAAAACAGAATATTCCTTAGTGCTGATGGAAACGATTAGTTTGGATCTTTTATATAACAATTATCATTTACATGGACCGTTAATGTTACAAAATTTTCAAAATAGGGAGCAATTAGAAATTTTTTAAAATCTTGGATCAAAATATAATTAGAGATTAATTATAGGGACTTTTTAGTAATTAACCCATTAATCTATCGTCAGATTATATAGAATCGAAAAGTTTGTATACTAATTATGCTGAACAACATTATTTGGATATTGTCTTTTTCATTGTCATTTTCTTAGATATGAAATGCACATGTAACCTCTATTCAACACAAATCTTTTTAGTTGGCTTAGTGATGTGGCTTTCTTGCTCATTTCTACTATAAACTGATTATCAATCTGAAAACCATGTTATGCCTTCTTAATCTCACACTGTTGCCACACATTCTGCAGATGTGCATTCTCATTTTTGTTGGTACTAACGGTGAGACATACTTCAACACGGCCGCACTTGTTTCTTGTGTGCAAAATTTTCCGAAAAGCAGGGGACCTATAGTAGGGATCTTGAAGGGTTTTGCTGGCCTGAGTGGTGCAATACTGACGCAGATATATACTATGATACACTCGCCTGATCATGCTGCACTCATCTTTATGGTTGCTGTTGGCCCTTCCATGGTTGTGATAGCCCTCATGTTCATTGTTAGGCCCGTAGCCGGTCACAAGCAAGTTCGGCCTTCTGATAGCTCGAGTTTTGTGTTCATTTATAGCGTCTGCTTGCTCTTGGCTGCTTATCTTATGGGCGTTATGCTTGTTGAAGACCTCGTCGATTTGAACCATAATGTTATTGTTATGTTCACAGTTGTGTTGCTCATTCTTCTCGTGGTTCCCATTGTTATTCCTTTAATGCTGACATTTAGCTCTAATGCTACTGCATCTGCTCAAGAATTTCTCTTACCTGGGCCTCAAAAAGAGGAGCCAGGTAAGTCAACACAATCTAACGAACAGCCTGAGTTCATTCTTAGTGAACTCGAGGATGAGAAGCCGAAGGAAGTGGATTTGCTTCCTGCATCTGAGAGGCTAAAGCGGATTCAGCAGCTGCAAACAAAGTTGTTCCAGGCTGCAGCGGTGGGAGCGGTGAGAGTGAAGAGGAGGAAAGGGCCACATAGAGGAGAGGATTTCACTTTAAGTCAAGCACTTATAAAGGCTGATTTTTGGCTGTTATTTGTCTCTCTTTTGTTGGGAGCAGGTTCAGGCTTAACGGTTATTGATAATTTGGGTCAGATGAGTCAGTCTTTGGGCTTTGATGAGACCCACATCTTCGTGTCGATGATTAGCATTTGGAATTTTCTTGGCCGGGTTGGTGGTGGCTATATTTCTGAGATAATTGTTAGGTATGATGAATATTCTACAGTCTAATGCTACTTTTAAGTTTTATTTCTTTTCTTCTTCTGGTTTTTTCCCCATGTTTCTGACTTTCATTGTAGAACTTATGAACAAATTTATTACTTGTTTAGAAAACAGAACCTACTATGATGAATTGATCTAAAAGCTTTTGCTTATAGGTTATGATGTAGGAATAATTTTATTATATTGCACTCCCTTATGTACAAGTTAATTTACTTTGCAACTTGAAGTTCAACATATAGGTAAATACTAACTGACCTTAAAGTTTAGACTTGTAGGTTGTGGCCCAGAAATTACTTTATATTCTAACCCAATCTATTATTTGTTTTGATAACTTGATCTGATCTTCTATGATAAAAATAGTCTACCAAGCCTCCATACCATGTGCTTTTTTGAAGGTATTACTAAGCCCCTATTTGCTGGTGGCCCCAAAATGCTCCAAATCCATGCTAAAAATACTAACTAATTTTTTTATATTTACTTCACATTATTCTTCCCAAATTTCAACAAAAAAAATTCACTTTCTTTCACATTTTACACAAATTCTAACATTAAAAATCAGTTTTATTTCACTTCTATTATAAATCTCAATATTTCGCATCAAAATATTAAAATAATTTTTTCTCCTGTGACTCCAAAAAAATATTAAATGAACCCAAAGTCATACTATTACCTAACAGAAGCTAAGATGGATTACTTACTTCATTAAAAGGAATGGAAAAATAGGCTGAGGTGGTATGGTGTTAATGTCAAATTGTAGATGCACCTTTAAAAGTTTAGATAACTGATGAAAATTGAATTTTATTGAAGATGGTTTAACACAATATTTCTACATACATGATACATTATTTTTGTTAAATAAAATAACATTTGTTTAATTTAATTTCTGCCTTACACCGTAGTTCCTACATGACTAGGGATCATGCATATCCAAGGCCAGTAGCCATGGCAGTTGCTCAGGGTGTGATGGCCGCAGGACACTTCTTCATTGGCATGGGTTGGCCAGGAGCAATGTACATCGGAACACTGCTTATCGGGCTCGGGTACGGAGCCCACTGGGCGATCGTGCCTGCAGCCGCCTCCGAGCTATTCGGTCTGAAGAACTTCGCAGCCTTATACAACTTCTTCACCATTGCAAATCCTGCCGGCTCTTTAGTATTCTCAGGCCTCATAGCCAGCCATATATACGATTATGAAGCCGAGAAGCAAGCTCACAATAACCATTTCATCGAATTCTTCATTCGGCGGCAGCTCGCAGAAGTGGTGCTGAAGTGCGAGGGCGCCGTCTGTTTCTTCCTGTCTTCGATGATCATGTCAGGTTTATGCATCATTGCTGTAATCTTGAGTTCTGTTCTTGTTTACAGGACCAAGATTGTCTATGCAAATCTGTATGGCAAAGCTCTCAGTTGAGTTCCTGAAGAAATTTTTCACTATTCATTCCCTTCAGTGGAAGTGAATAAATGATTCACTGAAAATGAAGGGAGAAGATTGGTTATGGTGGAGAATATATAGTTGAATGTATACATTAATATTTATATGTTTATAGTTTATGATTTATATTATTCTCCAGAGGTGTTATTTTGTTGCAGTTAATAAAGAGATTCCTGTCATGTTTACTGTTTGATTGTGAGAGGGAGTTGTCAATGATTCACCATGAATTGGCACTTCTTTTGAAGTCAATTTCATGACTGGCTGTTACTCCTTTGTAAACAGTGTTGTTCTTTTGCAGAGTCTGGAGTGTTATTTTCATGGTTTTGAGCATGAAATGCAGAAGTTTCTGTCTCCTTTTATAAAACCTCAAACATTATTATCTATTTCTGAAGTGGAACAAATTGTCGAAAATTATTTGGAGTTCGATAAAAGGAATAAAAGTCGCGCAATTGAGTGCAGGAAAATTCGACCGCGATATTTCTCAATTTGGGGAAAAGTTATGAGATGCATAACACCTTTTCAGAAAGTTCGCAGTGAGGCTCATCCTTTGGTTTACAGCTGTGCTAGTAAAGGCGAATTTTCAATCTCAAAATAGATTGTTTTCATTAATTTTGGAGCATTTTTAGCATTTTTTGAATTTCAATGATTTTAATTGCTTTGTGTTCATATCTTTGATTTATACGAAATTTGAAATGAAAGCAATATGAGACTACAAAATTTGTTAAGTATTTTTCTTTGATTTTATTTTATCACTATATAGTAGTCAAATCATTTATATATAAGTTTGTATCATCTGTTTTGAGCATTAATTAATAAAAAATTATTTTAAAATTACTATTTGTTTGTTCCATGAGACTTGTGTTTTGATGCTTTGTTTTAATCTCTCTTATAGGATAAGTCGTAATTTTCTGATGTTTTCGTTATATCAATATCTCTATAGCTTTTATATATATTGTTGATATAAGAAGAAGGAGTCCCAAGAGACAGCGGTACGTAGAGAGCTAAGCCTGTCGATTAAGGCTTAATTAAAAATGAAGAACATACAGAGAAACACATAGGAATTTAAGGTGGTTTGGGAATAGCCTGTCCCCTACGTCCACCTGGCGAACTCTAAATCTTTCACTATATCTCAAAGAAGGGGTCACTAAGGCCTAGTACAAAAATGTATAAAACACAGAAAGAAAAATGAAGTTTCGGCCACTCCTTGAAGTCTTGTTTAAGGGTATTTATAGTTAGCTTGTAATGACAATCTGCAGACCGCGAGTATGGGGCAAGCTGAAGTTATTTTGTTAAAAGAATGACTCTTCCCCTTTTGTGATTTGACTCTAGTTGTGGCAACGCACTCCAGACAAAATGTGCACAGGGTATAGCTGTCTGCCTGTACAAATTGCACAGTTGTCAGTCTGGAGGGGTGTGACAGCTACGCCTTGAGCCATTTATCAGCACCGATGCTATTGCAAGAGCCGACCTTCGGAACTGATAGTGTAGCTCTTCCAGAAGGGCAATGGATGATTAGATTAGCCAATCCTCGTACCCGATGGTGTTAAACCTCGCCATCTATGATGGGTAAGCAGAATTAAAGAGCCTTTTAAGGTGACAAGCGTATGACGGAGATGCAACACTAGAGCCGTGTGTTAACATATATATATAAGTACGTGCGTTCATCCGTGAAATTTAATGTTTAAAAATTGTGTTCAAGATAACTACAGCTTAGAATTTTATTACTTGTCCAATTTTCCTTTCTTTTTTTGTAAAAATGAAAATTTTATAACTCTAAAAAGTACATTTAAATGAAGAAAAATATCATTTAAATGTGTGTGTGTGAATTTTGCTTTTAAGTGGTTGGAATGGTTATTTATCTGAGAGTAATACCTATATATAATTATGAAGAGGTTCAACAAATAGAAATGTTTTGTTTAAATTCTTATAATTTATGTTATTTAATAATGTGGATCTTTTTGTAATTTTTTAATCCTTTATGAAAAGGTGTGGCCTGTTAATATGCATTTAAAATATAAAATAATGTGTGTAAATATAAAGATTTTGAGGGTTAAGTTAATAAAAAGTCCTTGTGGTGTTAACTGTAGAGGCCAGAGGGAGTCGTCTATTCCTCTGCTTCGTCTTCCATCCAGAGAAATTTTTGCGTGCACTGGTACACGGTACATCAGCCCAATTAGCACACGATACGTGGATAAAAATGGTCAGGCATGCTGATGTGTCGTGTGCTAATTGGGCTGGTGTACCGTGCATCGGTGCACGCAAAAATTTCTCCTTCCATCCATCCTCCTCGAAGGTATTTATGATGGCAGGTTTGCAGGTCAGTGGACGTTTTTTCTCAAAATTACACTTTAAACCTTCCCTGTTTTGTTTTGTCCAGATTTTTTTTTTAAATTTTTTTTTTCAAAACTTCTGATCTTCGGATTTGAAGGTGGAGGGAAACTGACTTTACCTCGTTTGGTTTGAATTTTTTTTGGATAAAAAATAAAATTTATTTTTTAAATTTAATGAAAGAAAAATTTATTTTAATATTTAAAAATATGTAAAATATGAAATACTTTAAATTCTAATATTCATATTTACATTAAATATTAATTTTTATAGTTGAAATTTGTGTTGGGCAAAACAAATAGATGTGAGGCCACGCGTCGCTTAGGTGAAGTGCTATTTGCCTTCGCATGGTGCTCCTTTTGAAGTCAAGAAAATTTCCAATCTCTTTTGTTATTTTCCGTTTGAAGAAAAAATAATAAAAAAATGCAAAGCATTTACTATTTTTGAGAAATTTGGAGAAGATTTAGTTGTTCGGTTAAATTTTTACGGGAACTTTAACTACTTTTTTCGAATTTTCCGAAAACACGTGTTAGTGCACGATTTGATTTCTTAGATGAGTATATTTAGGTCCTTATTAGACAAGCTTATTTGGTTGTCTATTAGATAAGCATGTTCGGATTTTTGTTAGGTGGTCTAGTTTGTGTTGTTTGGCAAGCCAATTCGAGACATTGTTAGGTGGTATGTTTGAGTCCTTATTCGTCGAGTTTATCAGCGGGCTTTTTCGAGTCCTTGTTGGCAGGGGCGGATCCAGCCCGTAATAAGGGGGTGCAGTTGCACCCCCTAAATCTTCTTTAATTATATTTATATATATAATCTTCTATAAATTTATTATATAGGATAAATTGCATTGAGGCTCTTGTGATCAAATGAGCATTGCAAATTAATTCTAAGTTTTTTAAGACCTTAATATTAATTTATGAAATTGCAAAAACTCTACACTTTTGTTCTCAATTAAGATTTAATT
>JAEMOT010002175.1:31061-99716 GCA_019297695.1 Apostasia ramifera
ACTATATATAGTTAATAAATATTACAAATTTTAGATTTAATTATCAAAAATTATAAAATTTAAGAAGAGTTTTAATTATGAATTACATTTCATACATTCTGGTTACTGCCATCACAATATCTTACTCAAATTTGATTATTATTTTAAGTCCTAATCATTAATTTAAATGAGATAAAAATCTAATCATATAAAATAATAATGATATATAACATTTGATTTGAATTGATAATAAACCAAAAACTAGTGAAAGTTAAACCTAAATGAGTATTATAAGATATCGAATTGACTACGAGTTGAATCGATTTTATTATAAATGAGTTGATTCAGTGTTATTAAAAATTGACTCGAGCAAAATGTGAACGAATTTTGAATGAGTTGAGTTTCGTGCATAATGCTTAGCCCTTAAATTTTATTGTATTGAAAGGCCTTGTTGAGGCCTTATTTCGGTTGAAAATAGACACTTTTTAAAGATTCTAGGGCGCATTACTTTGTAAGTTGTTGAGATTCTAGGGCACCTTGTTGAGGCCTTATTTTGTAAGTGTCTCTATGAAAAATTATTACATACAGTGAGCGAACTACGTTAGCAATAATGTGGTTCACTTGCCATTTATGCCACTGTTGAGAGGCCCCACTGAGCAGAAAATGCCATGAATGATGTTAAGTCGCCAAAAAAAAAGGTTAGACTGTCCAATCTTTGCAATGAATTGTCTGGTTACAAGAGATCAGATAGTTTGATAAAAAATCAGACTGTCTAGTCCGTTAACTGGACTATCTATTTTGAAAGATCAAAGTATGTATCGGTTAACTGTCGATCTAAAAAAAGTAGGTATGGTTGAGATCAAAATGATATCAATTAAAAATAATATTGGTAGGTATGATATCTATCAAATCTCAAGTTGTACTTGCCTTTTTGGATAAATACTTATCTAGATACTTATCTTTCTACTAGTATATCAGACCGATCGATAGGCATAACTGAAAGGCCCATTTATCTAACAAACCATCCTAATAGACCATTCAGTTATACCGACAAGATGATATGTACAATCCTAATGTCTTTTGCAGTATTTTATGTGAGACGAGGCCCATTTATTTGCGTGACACGATATGACATGATTTTTTTCACTGCACACAATAACTTTTCAATAACGTAAAAATTAAGTCATGTTCGAGGGTGATGCTAATCAAACCCACTTATAAATAAATTATCGGAATAATAAGTTGAATTTTATTTTAGTTAATTTTTTTTTGATTTTAAATTAATTTTAATGCTAAATTTAACCTAATTATAAACTATTGCTTGTAAACTTTTTAATACCATGAATTCAGTAATATATTTTATGTGCGGTTAACTTTAATCTCTTTATAGATATTTGTATTTTTTTCATGATTTTGATCATGAAATGTAAACTTTTTTGCCTTTCTATAAATTATAACTTAATAGCACATATACATAATATATATGTATATAGAATGTATATGTGTTCTCAGGATAGAGTTTAAAATTTTAGTGTCTAATTTGATTTGGCCTTATTCAAATTTCTAATTTAGACGATTATTTTTAAATTAAATCGAGTTTAATTACAAATCATATTAGTTTAATACTATGAATTCATTTATATATAGGGATAATTACCTACATGCCACACAATTTAGTTTTATTTATGTCTTACCCATTCATTCTTAGTTAATTACGCTATGCACACTCAAGACATTACAAAATCTTACATACACACATTTGAGTTAAAATTTAATGAAAATCTATTTAAAAAAAATATTCTGTTAGTAAATCATTAAAATTATATTTTTACTCTTAATAATACATATTTTTCTCTTCCTCAATACCACACTAAAGCACTGATTTGTCCTAAAATCAATTCATATCGTGGATGTCTCCTTCCTTTGCCGCCACCTAAACATTAAGGTTTTAGGATTTTCACTCAAAATATATTTAAATATTCTTAAAATAATATGATGAACGGCTCAGATTTTTTGTAATCTAACTATACTTAGGTTATTGAAAAATTATGATTACTCATTATAATTGAAATAAGTTAAAATGTGTGTATGTAAGATTTTATAATGTTTTGAGTGTGCATAGCGTAATTAACTAAGAATGGATGTGTAAGATATAAGTAAAACTAAATTGTGTGGCATGTAGGTAATTATTCCTTATATATATTATTTACCTTTTTTTCTCTTATTGAAAATTATCATAATTTATTTGTACACATAGTGTGTCCTCTATGCATTTTGAAAAAATATATATACAAAGAAAATATATTTGTATATACATGTACATATATATATATATGTATATATATATATATATATAGAGAGAGAGAGAGTTTTTACTACTTATTAAATTAATTTATTTTGAGCAAGTTGGTTAGAATTATAAAAAACTTTTATCAATTAATAATTAAATAAAAACTAAAAAATATTAACAAGATTTAAGAAAAAATTGTTATTCCTATTCTCCATAGACAATATACTTACTGATTTTTTATGAATTGTGATAAGATATATGCTCCATAATTTGTAATAATGTAGTTGCCAAAATTAAGAAATAAAATTTAATTCTCAAAAACTAGGTTAGAATACATATATTTATAGTTCAAAATGCTAAGTAAAAATATAAAGGAAAATATTTTTTTAATTTTTTGAAAAAAAAAATAGAATAAAAAATAAAATAAATTAATTACATTAAAAATTTTATAATATGTGAAAAAATAATTAATTTATTAAGAATTACTTAGAATGTGAAATAAAATGATGTTTTGATACTAAAATTTATAAGCATGAGATTAAAATAATATATATTAATAAAAAAAATATCTCCTTGTGTGGTTGGGATCAAAAATCCCCAAAACTCTACAAAAAATATTTTCTTTAATATTATATATTTATTTCACATCTTATATATATTTAAATATTATTCAACATAAATTTTAATATTAAAAATTAATTTTATTTTATATTCAATATAATTTTTAATAACAAAATATCATTATTTTATATTATAATATTAAAATATTTTTTTCACTTTCCATTAAATTTTTTTTTTAAAATATTTTAAAATTATTAAAAAAACCGAGGACCCATTTTGTCATTGAGCCAAAAGGGTGATAACTTGTTTAATTTTCTTTATTCTTTAAATTGATAAAATCAAGCATTAATGGCATTTACGTTCCTCGCCTATATGCAATTTCATCCCACTAATTTCTAAATTAATTAAATATACCTTTAATAATGTAAAGTAAGTATAAATAAGTTTTTTATATTAATTAATGTACTTAATAAATAATATTTTTTTAAATTAGTAACATAATTTTGATTTTTTTAATCAAAAAATTTAATTTAATTTTTAAATTAATTAAATTAGTATATTAATTAGAAAAATCTAGTCATTAAATTTTTTTATTAATATTAAAATATTTATTTACATATTTTTTAAATTAAAAGATATATTTAATTAATTAAAAATTAGAGGAATCTAATTAATATTAATTTTAAAATTAATGTTAAAAAATTATATTAATGAAGAAATATATGGTTCAAATTTTTATTTGTGATAATTTCTTTTTGAATAAACCTGCAAATAGGCTTTATGAGTAATGTAAATAAATTATAATTAGCGTTAATTGCATCCTACTGAGTTTATAAAAGTACTATTATTTAATTTTAATTGAAATATAATTATTAATGTTGTTATTATTACACTATAAAATTATTTCTAATTATGAATATTTTTGATTTTCTAGAATATTATTTAAAATATTAAATTTATATATTTTTACTTCTTAGTTTTTAGAGAGAAAATGCAATAGATTAGATAAAATAAATTTAAAAATTTTATTAAATTTTTAAAAATAGAGTAAAAATAGTTGCATATAATAGTTTTTTTTATATATTTCGATTATTCAAATTAATCAAAAATTGATCAAAATTTACATTTTTTGTCAAAAAAAATTCAGCAAAAAGATGAGACCTTAAAAAAAATTCAATACTATAACACTTTTATAATCTCAAAAATCTAAATTAATTTTTTTAAAATTGAAATTATATTACAATGCCCTTCCGAATTTAGAAGCTCAAATGCAATTTGCCCTTATAATTATTATAGTCAAATGGGTTTTGATGTTTGTATTAAGTAATTAAATTGGCTATTTCATATTAAGATTTTTTCTTTAAAATTTTAATTATTTATTATCCTATTAATCAAATCATAATAAGTTTCAAAAAAATCAAAAAAATTTAAATTATTTTTGTATAATTTGTTTGATATGAATAAATATAAAAATATGCATATAATTTACCATCAAAAATAGTTTTTTTTTATAATTATCATAAAAAAAAATTGGAAACAAATAAAGTGAAAGCTAGTGGCGGGCATAGATAAATAACCACATATTAAAATTTGTAAAGTTCTTAGCGTATAAATATATATGAGAGAGCGATAAATTCGTGTAATGAATAAGGTGAGAGCTGATGGGGATCGTGACTCGTGAGTTAGAAGAGGGCAGATGAATAATTTTTAAATTTGATGAGAAATATACGTAGATAAATAGTAATACTTTAAAATTGAAAATAGACAAGTTCTTGGTCTATGCATGTAAATTGTAAATTAAAAAATATTAATTTTTATTTTGAGGGATAAAATCATGAAATTTATTTACAAATGTTAGTGTTTACCACTAGATTTATGCAAAAATATGTATGTATGCATGTTTTAATTTATATATTAATATTTATAAAAATATATTTATGATTTTGTATTTATTTATTTATTTGATAATGTTTTTATTTTATGTATGTATTAAAGCGGAACACAAAAGAAAAAGAGCATTACTAAGGTTAAGGTTAACCAGAGTTTGTTTGTTTTTTTTTAATGAAAAGCTTAACCATAGTTAAGAATCATTAACCATAGTTAAGAATCATTTAACCATAGTTAGAATTTAACTAAGGTTAAGTTAGGGTTTACAAAATTTGTATAAAGGTGTAAACAGGCCAATGTAT
The DNA here is from genome assembly GCA_019297695.1 of Apostasia ramifera. Taxonomy (NCBI): domain Eukaryota; kingdom Viridiplantae; phylum Streptophyta; class Magnoliopsida; order Asparagales; family Orchidaceae; genus Apostasia; species Apostasia ramifera. The sequence goes on from JAEMOT010002175.1 coordinate 36,081, forward strand.
ACCCTGGCTAGTCTTCTCTTGTCCTCGAAGGTATCTCGTTAATGGCAGTTTTGCTTAGGTCAGAAGATGTCTTTTGGCAAAATTTCCCTTTTAACCTTCTCTGGTTTATTTGTTTTTCGTCAGATTTGGTGGGAAAAATTTGGAGATGGAGGGAATCTGATAGCGGCCTTCAATCCGAATTTGATCGTCGCGCGTGGTAAATATTCTTCCCCTTCCGTTTTGGTTCAGCTTTCCGTCGAATCTCATTTGGCCGCTAGCCTTGTCCGCAAGCTGGAGATCTGCGTCGCTTTAGGTTTTCCTTCATTTCGCGCCTGAAGCTCGTCTTTTTCGTGTAGGTAAGTGGGAACATTGAATATTTGTAGTTCTTCAAGCCTTTTCGTGATTTCGCGGTTTCTTTGGTGCTCTCTCTTCCGCGTTCCTATTGAGGAGACTCGCAATCGCTGCAGGCTTCTTTTTTTTTTGGAGGAGATATGATCATGTCCGCTTTTGGTAGGCTGGTTAATTTTAGGTTTTCCTAGATTTGCAATGCTGGCTGTTTTAAGCTACTTTTCTTCTTTTGTGAAGTTTTTGTGCTCCATATTATTCTTCTTTTGGCCTTTTTTCCGTAGAATTTCTGCTCTACGAACTGTAAAGTTTGCGATGAAAGTGTTTGATTTGTTTTTTCTGGGTTCTTGTTTGTATGACAGGCTTCTAAGAGCACAGTAGAGGCTGATTGTTAATTTGTGTGCCTAGTTAGGATATGGAGTGCAATCGGGACGAAGCTCTTAGAGCGAAGGAGATTGCTGAACGGAAGTTTTCTCTAAGGGACTATATCGGAGCGAAGAAATTCGCATTGAAGGCACAGAATCTATTCCCCTCCTTAGATGGAATTAGTCAGATGCTATCAACCTTGGATGTTTATCTTGCATCAGAAGCTAAAATTAATGGTGAGAAGGATTTGTATGCAATCCTCCGTGTTAGTGCTTTAGCGGATGAAGAGGTGGTCAAGAAGCAGTACCGGAAGCTAGCTCTTCAGCTTCATCCTGATAAGAACAAGTCTTTAGGTGCGGAAGGAGCTTTTCAGCTTGTTTCTGAGGCTTGGAGTGTGCTTTCTGACAGGAATAAGAAGACCATATATGACCAGAAGATATCTGTGAAAGGGGTTCACAAAAGGACTTCAAATCCTACCAAAGGTCCTCCAGCCAGCAATAATGGTTTCCATCAATTTGCAAATAATGCGGCCTCTGCCAAGGCAAGGGGTCCGCAGAACAAGCCTTACAGGCCCACCCCATCTGCCCCTACACCTCCATCTCGCCCTGAACCTCAGACATTCTGGACATCCTGTGCTGGATGCTGCATGCAGTATGAGTACCATAGAATGTATCTCAACAAAAGCCTTTTATGTCCGAAATGCAGACAGCCTTTTTTGGCTACGGAATTGCCTGTGCCTCCTGGTGGGCTTGATCCGCCTAAATGGTCATCAAAACAGCATATTAACAAGGATAAGAATGCTTCAGCTACCTCTGGAATGGAAGCAAATGCTGAATCCTATTCCAATTCTACATTCCAATGGGGACCATTTTCTGGGGCTTCTGTGACAACAGGTTCCAATCACCCATCTACGACTGCTTCCCAGGCTACCAATGTTGTTGATCTAGCATTTGACAGAGCTAAAAGGCAGCGCGAAGAAGCACAGGCAGCAGCTAGAAGGGAGGAGGCTCTTCGGAGAAGGTATAATGCATCAAAAAATTATGGCAGTTCTGCTGGAGATCTTAATACTGGGATGCATGCTGATAAATTTGTCAACAAAAGAGGTATATTTGGACATGATTCTGGGCAAGGTCAGATTGACCCCTCTATTGAGGTGACCAGAAATACTTGTAACGAAGGGGATAAGGACGCTGGGGTATCTGGAGACTCTTTCAGGTCTAGATTGAGCACAAAGCAGAAGATCTTTGATAGGGATTTTACTCAGGTAGACATTAGAGCTTTACTAATGGTGAAGGCTAAATTTGGAATATTGAAGAAAATAGGTGAACTCAATTCTGCTGAAGCTGTCAATTCTAGGGAAAACAATAAATCAAAAAAGAAGCAGAAGCCTAAAGGAGATAAAGTGTCTATAGAAGCTTATGAAGAAAATACCGAGGAGAAGTTTCACGAATTTTCTGAGAAAGAAATAGGATCTAAGGCTAAGAAGGAAGTTCTCCCCAGTGAGGCTCAGCAGGAAGCTGGTGATGATGATTCAAATGAGATCAATGAGCCTCTGTCAATTAATGTTCCTGATCCAGATTTTCATGACTTTGACAATGATCGCATGGAGATATCTTTTGAAGGTGATCAAATATGGGCTACATATGATGATGATGATGGTATGCCTCGATATTATTCATTGATTCAGAAAGTTATCTCTTCAAATCCATTCAAGGTTCGCATGAGTTATCTTACATCAAAATCCAATGTTGAGTTCAGTCCATTAGAATGGGTTAAGTGTGGTTTTGCCAAAACTTGTGGAGAATTTAGAATTGGAAGGTATGAAGTCATTGATACAATCAACATTTTTTCACATCGGGTAAAATGGGAGAAAGGCTTCCGTGGAGTAATTAAAATCATTCCAAGAGTAGGTGAAATTTGGGCCTTGTATAAAAATTGGTCTCCTCTCTGGGATGAACATACTCCTGATGATGTAATACACAAGTATGACATGGTAGAGATACTTGGTGACTATAATGAAGATCAAGGTATCTCAGTTGTTCCGTTAGTGAAGGTTACTGGATTTAAAACAGTTTTCCAGAGGCATAAAGATCCCAACGAGGTGAAGAAGATTCCAAGAGAAGAGATGTTTAGGTTCTCACATCATGTGCCTTCTTACTTGCTCACAGGAGAAGAAGGCAGTAATGCTCCGAAGGGTTGCCTTGAGCTTGACCCAGCAGCAACTCCTTTGGAACTTCTTAAGGTAGCTACTGGTACAAACAATGGAGGACTAATGAATGATTCTCAGCAATAGTTGGTAGTTTATCCTGAAATGCCTTGCTCCATTTGATACGTAGTGGCATTGATTCATGCAGTGCATTTATCAACATTCATTTGTTTTTTGTCAACCTGTACAGTTGGTTCAACTTCTCTTTTGGCAATGACTGGGATAATGAATCAGGGACATATTCTGAAATCACTTATCATTATCTGTCATTGGTTTTCTGATTTTAATTTGATCAGCAATACGAAACTTGCATAGGATAACAGCTAGAAGACATGAAAAATTTGGATGATGGTTGCTATTGCGTTTCTTTTGGATATGGGGGCTTCCTCTGGTTCATTAGGTGAGCATTATGTTACGTTTTAGTTAGCACTGATTAACAGAAAGAGAATATACTTATTTTTAACATCCATCTATGCCTATTTAATTATGTTAATTTCTTTACTATTTTATGTCAATCTATATGCTCAGCAATTTTGAATGAAGTTGCTTTTGAATAACTTTTTATGTTTTTATCATATTTATATGCTTATGCTGAATATGCATTATCAAAATTGCATATAATTTTGGGAATTGCATACATTACACAAAGGTTATGATTATTCACTCGCAGTGCATGCCAATCTTTGAAACTACCATAGTGAGACACAAATTTTAATATTATTACCAAATTGGCGCTTGGTTTACTTTGTGTCTAAGATGAAACATTGCTGATAAACTTTATTCATTGTTCTCACTTGGAAATCGCTTAATTATTGGTTTGGACTTCTCATTTGTTTAACTGTTTGTTTGGATTTAGTTTATTAGCATGGACTTGGAGAAGTGAAACTTTCATGTTTTGCATGCTTGAAGGATTAGATTTTATTGGAATCATTTTCTTGTAATTTTTGGTTTCCAATTTATTTAGCTTTATGAATCCTTTTCATAGAAAAATCATCACATGACTTCTTTATTTTTCCCTGGTATTTGTTCTTCTTGCTATTAGCGGTCCTGTCAAAGATAACTCCTTATAACTTGGTCTAAAGTTTGTTCGGCTTGTATTTTCCACTACGTGTTAGCTACATGTGCATTTTACTTTTCTGGTTATTGATGTTTGTGTCTATCTTCTTGAGAGTAGGCATACTACTTAGGTTCGTCTTCATCTTTTTTGTGCAATTGGTATAATGCATCATAGAAATTTGATTTTCTTTCCTCTCCGATTACATCTTGTGTCTTGTGGTGGTCAGTAAATCTGATTAGATTATACCTACATCATGCATGTAAAGAATATGAGAAGGGTTTTAGCCTTAAACAAACCTAAGGTTTAAGCCTTAAACAAACCAGATTTGGCCTATCACTTGAGATGAACTTTTGTTATAGTTCTTTTTGATACGGGCAGTGGGGCCAGTGGCTACACTCTGTCTTATTTATTATGATGTTGTTGCGCTGCCTTTAATAAACTTTAAGAAGATAAGGTGTCCCGTAAGTTTTTTTTAGGAGGTGTTATGCTTGATATTCTGTTTTCTTCTTTAATGTACAACAATTTTATGCACGGTAACAATGATAATTTGGCAATCTCACTGTTTTTTTTGGATAAGTGAATATCTCCTATGATGTTGCGGGAAAAAATCATACTTCCATGTCACCGTATATCAATAATTATTAAATTTCATGTTGTTTGCAAAGTATCTAGCGGTGGATGATCATCATATATGTGGTGTCAAATATTGATTTTGTTGCCATTATTAGTTTAAGGTTTCTGCTTTGCAATGAAAATTTGTTAGTGTCGAAGTTTTTGATTTTTAGTGGTTGTCAGAAATTATGTATGGCTTCCTTAGGTTTAGGACTTTTGATTTTCAGTGTTTTAAATGGAGCTTGAAATTGACAGGAACGTGTTTCTGTAGTTGAGATGTAGTTGTTTGTAACAACTTTTTGTCCAGTTGGAACTTTGTGTTGATGTTTCCATAAGTTCTCGTTACTTCTATGGTTTTTTTTTTCATGATGCTCAGGATTCAGTAAAGTGGACTCCCAGCCTGACATTGAAGTAGAAGAAATTATCCAGTGAATTTTGCATAAATATATCTGACAGAAGGTTATGAAACAATTTCACTTGGTTTTGATAAATATATCAATCTTTAATAAAACTCCAGGCAGTAAATACAATAATGGAAGCAAAATTCTACTTAGGTATTTCAGGTTGCCCAGTCCCCTTTATGCAAGAAATAAGTCAATGGCTCTTTCATAGGCCTTTATCATTTGTCAAACTAGATTATTTGTTCGTCTATTCAATAAAAAGGACTAAGCTTGCACTTTATGAGGTGATATCGATGCTAAAAGTTCCACATTCACCGTTTTTTGGCTTCAGAAAGTATCTAAGGACGTCTAATTATAAGTTTCTGATAAAGGGCAGGCTAGCATTGCCTAAACTTGGTTGTAGAATGTTGGGAATTAGTTATTGTTTTGTTCACATGATTGTGAACTGTAAAAGGAATTTTCTGTTTCTTTGTCTGTTGTGTACCAGTAGGTATTCATTGATGAGTTGTCGGCGGCGTGTCTGTAAGTTTTTTTCAGTTTTCAGGAATGGGCTCAACATGGCTGTGAAAAATTTAGCTTTTACAATTATCTCACTATACTGAATCAGAGTTCTGTTCAAAATTTAGGTTTGAGCTCAATGGAACAGGGATGGTTCATATGTGTCGCCTATTAGCTGGATAGTTTAACTTTTTATTCTCATTAGTTCTTATTCTTCTCTCCTTTATGACTGAGGACTGAGTATAGACTAGGAATTTTTCATAACAGAAGACATCCCTGATTTCTTTTTTTTAAAGTTCGTGATCAGGCTGATGGTGATGGATTCAAGAAAGGTTTTGGGGAGGGTGCGGTTAAAAGAAAACTGTGCTATTTTTGAATCAGTTGTTTTGGGGGGATTACATACGACACATGAAACTCTACTAAAATTATGCTGTTCACCCAAAATCTTCAAAAATTAAGTTTTTACACCTAATTCCTTATAATATTACACATTTTAGCTAAATTCACATATCTTTTCAGCTCCATCATAATTAATATTTGAAGCTTTTCATTTCACTAGATTGAGTTTAAGTAAATTACATATATTTTATTTGGAACAAAGCCAAAAAGGGACATAAAATTATTATTTTATTAAAAAATTTATAAAAAATATTTTCTCACCCTATACAATTATAACATTACATCACTTTATTTCATATCTTACACAATTCTCAATACAAATTAACTTTATTTTACATCTTACAAACTTTTTAGCATAACTAATTAATTTTGTTTCACATCATGCACACATCTCAAAAATAACTACAAAAGCCATCCCTCAAAGCTTTTCTAACTTTGTACCAAACAGGTCCACAGCTTAATCAATGATCACATTAACAGAGTTTTAAAAAGATGTGATTTTGAAATTGAGTTTGAAAAGCATGATATTTGAAGAATTTAGGTAAACATGTAATTTTGGCATAATTCCCTGTCCTTTGCAATAATTGTGCAGTTAAGGCCTGAATCTGAAGGCAGATGTTACTAATGGTGTTCTGCTGGTGCAACTGGTTCATGAAATGCCCAGAGATGGTATTATGTTAAGCATGCTTATTACTATCTGATTGACAAACAGAAAAGTTTTAGTGACAAACAGAAATTTGTTAGCTAAATTATATTTAACATTAAATGATTTTAGTGAACTTCATACTTGCACCAAAGCAAACAGTATGTAAGATGGTATTTTTCTGCATATATGGACATAAATCTTCTCATGAGCTATGAGGTATGATAGTTGTTTTATTATAAATGGATAAAATAAGATAAGATACCTGTCAAAACAAAACAGAAGAAATTTCAAATAATTAAAACACAAGAAAATGATGGGCATGCTAAAAGTGGAGCTTTGAGTGCTAAATATTAAAGGCATACTTGGTGCAACAAGACTCTTATACTAGGAAGCATAAACACGATATGGGGATATGAAGATACGAGATGATACATCAACATGTCAACTTTCCAAATTAGAGGACATCAACATGATAAGACACACCAAATAATATAACATATTCTATGAGATTATATAATTTTATTGTAGTTTTTATTCAATATTATTAAAGCACTTAAAAAGAATGGAGGCGACACGAGAATAATGCACTACACGACACGTTAGGATGTACAAAACATTCATGTTTTCTTGCTCTCTTCATTGTTAGTTCGGGTAAGCATTAATGGATACATTCTCAGCAGTCTAGAGGTTGGCCATTGTGCTATAGATCATGATCTTAATTAAATTGAAAATAAGAAAAGTTTTGTTACCATAAAATACTAACATGGAATTTGTTGACTGCCCACACTTCTGAGATTCCTAATATCAACTCATTTTAAAGTGCCATATTTTATACCAATTAGATGTCAGTGTAGCTTATAACATAGCTTGTTGGATAGCTCGTGCTTGATCATTTATGATATGACCATTCCTAGCTTGAGTAAGGGATATTGAGATCATTTAAAGGCATTATATCAGAAAGAGTGGTTGATCTGGCCTATAGATATTTATTCTCACAACTCCTTGACCTTGAGTATCACTTATAGGCTTGTCTAGTCAAATATGAGCACTAGAAACTCAAGTTTGGTATGTCACTGTCTGTTGTCCCCCGCCTTGTTAAATCGTTCCATGAAGGTCTATTTGGTTGCATTAGCATTGACTTAAGTTAATCCTTGGTCACTTTTGAGGCTTTAGTCCTGAATGAAAAGGTGATTAAGGATGTTTAGGACGAATGTTAGTTAACCCCAAAGTTGTGGCTTAATTTCTTTGGTATTAACTAAGGCTAGCTCGATGACAAACTAAGTTCGAGTCTTTCAAATCTTTATTACTTTCAATTGCATCATGTTTTGTTCATTTGCCTTGGCTTGAGGTTTGGCTTATTTGCTTTGATAAACACTAAATGAGTCGAGGTGGAGCCCTTTGTTCAAACTAAAACATCTTCAACAATTCTGAGCTTGATTTTGTTGAACAAGGACCAAGAATGCTCATCTAGCTTGTTCACTCTCAAGTAAGAGGTGTTAAGATTAAAAACATTATCTGAACATTAGTGGACCTTCCCGCTATTCAGGTCTAGCAATTATTAATGTCTATGGACTTGACTTGGCTGTTGTTGAACTGATTTTGAGCGAGCCGAAGGCAAGTCGAAATAAAAAATTTTGAGTGAGTTGAGGGACAACTCAAAATTGAAAATTTTGACCTCGACTTGACTCAAAATCTGTCCAAAATCGAAATTGAATAGCCGAGTTGGCTAAAAAAATATAAATATATTTTGTATTCAAGAAGATTTGATCTTTGGTTTTAGGGAGAATAAGCTTTAAATATAATGTATTCCTCTATCAAATCATCTTGCCAACTTGTATAAACAATATTTCATACAAATACTATATATTCCAAAATTATCTATATTTTATATGCAATTTTGAGCCAACTCGAATCATTTTGAGTGAGCCGAAATCAGCTCGAAATCAATTTCAAGCCCAAGGCTCTCATGATTCGATTCAAAGCTTTTGAACCGATTTTGAGTTGATTCAAAAGCCGAGCGACAAGTTTTGGATATTTATAACCCCCCAAGACTCAAGTCTTGATGCTTGTTGCTAATTAATAGAAAATGACATGTTATGAATGATGGTGAAGGTTGGTTTTTTGGATAACATTCAAGCCTACTACATTCCCCGGAGAAATCCAAATCCTATGAATAATTACTCCGGAATCTTCCCTTCATTTGTGAACTAATAAGCGTGCTCATTATTACCTTCAGACTAATTGTGGTCAAATTATGGTAATGTGTCATTTGTTTACTCTTCCTTATGAAAACTTCATTGTCTCCTTTCCAGTTATTGTCAGTCACACTCACCGCAAACCCACACTCATGCTTATATATTTCTTTTACTCAAAGATGTTTGCTGCTTTGTAGTTTGTAATTTCATCTGCATTTCTTCAAATATAAGATGCCTTACGGGACTAAATTAGAAATTTTGTAAATGCTTTTGATTCCTCTGGAAGGGTAGCGTGTGCGTCTTTGAAACATTTCCCCATGTTTCTTGGAATCAATTCTCTTGCTTTCTTTGTAATTTATGTACCAGATTTTGTGTATCGGTCTTGAATGCTTACCTCTACTATTTGCTCTAGATTTTCCCTGTAGTATTTTCTCTATTAAATCTTCATATGCAATAATGCATCTTTCCTAACATAAATGGGCAGCTTTAGAGAATGGCAAGAAACCTGCTGTGAAGTTACAGTAGGAGTTAAGTTTAGCAATTAAAACTACGTGACACACAAGTAATTGAGACTTGGAATGTTGAGCACTTGATATCTGATACAATAAACAGTTGCAATATAGAAAGCTCAACATGTTGGTAGGAGAAGATATGTTCTGATGAAACATTCTTACCGCTGATATGCTATGAGATAAATGTTTTCACATATGCTAAGAATACCTTCTATTTGTACAATTAGTTTTTGATGAGAGGCAAACAGAACTTACGTGTTGAAGTGAAAAATGTAATGAAGTGATGGCAATTTTATGGATGAAAGGTTGAAGCCTTCTTGGAGATGGCAATTGCCATTTGTTCATAGCAGCGAACACTTTAGTGGATTTTTTGCATTTCTGTGATCCTATGCTTCTTCTCATTTGACAAATCATTTTTAAGTTCTTTCTTTTGGTATTGACATTAAATTGACAGTACTGACTCTTTTTATATTTGCTGGTTGTAGTAATATCACCTTACTGCAGATTTTTTAGATATACCATGCAACATATATGAACCACATTGATTCATATGGCGTATCAACAATGCCTAAGCTATTTCTTTACTGACAAAAAAAGGAATTTCCTGCTAAGATGGCTAAACATAAATTTGTAATTCTCCTATAGTAGTGGTATTGCATATCAACAGTCCCCTTGAATGCTAGGAATGGCTTAAAAGAGTAATCTTTATTTCTCCTTTATGTCATGTTTTGTTTCTTAGGAACTTGTTATGTGATTGGATAGAGTGCAATGGAAACAAATGATTTATGTAGTTGACTTCACCTAGTGGGATAAAAGCTTACTTGTTGTTGTTGTTTGTTTGTTTCTTAGGAACTTCTATCTCGGACAAAATTAATCAAAAGTGTGAGCATTTGATAAGGTTACTTATATGTTTGAAAATCTTGTGGTTTGCTCTATCCTTTTCCCTCGAAGCTACATCTGTACTTGCTTTTAGTTGATGGTGCTCTTCTTGAATAAAGCCCAAAAGATGTTCATACTAAACGGTTCCTGCAGTTCCGCTGCCCTTTTGATCAAGGCACGGAAATGCTATGATGGAATTAGGTCCCAATTGGGTAGGAATGAGCTTGTACAATCTCAGTACCACTTTTGAACTCCTCTGATGGGGGGATTGATAGCCCTATGATCAACTGAGCCAAGCAAACGTAGTGGAAACCTTCCGGTGGGAAATTTGAACGGTGCTTTATTTCGCCTTTGGAGCTCAATACCTTGCTCCTTATCGAGCGTTTGCTTCTCAAAATCAAATTGCTTACTAGACATGATGCAGCCGTTCGGTGTAGTGTCAATGAGAACTCTGAACAACTGCTGCATTCCCACCATCTGCTTCATTACCTTATATACGTATATTGGTATGGCAAATAGTAAAAATTTGGAAGTGATCTGAATGGGGATGGTTAGAGGTGGCATTGATGGATGCTTGTTTGTTTTCTTCATGTTTGTACAAGTTCTCTTTTTGAATGCCTCTTTGATTCTTTCATGGATTGTTGACATGCTGCTTTAAATTCTAAACTTCCACATGAGCTTGGATCAATCTCGGCTATTAAGTTTGTTCAGTTTTCAGTTTTCGAATTCCTTTTTATATAAATTAGGATTCAGCTTCTGCTTCTTGTGCTTACTTTTTCTATTTTTCTTCTGCTCCAGTGTCAACTCTGCTGAGTTTAAGAAGCTCCAATCATTCAGTCTTTTGGCATCTGCTTCCGTTGACTACAATAGCTGAGTTCTTTGGTTAAAAGCTGACGAGCTAATTACTCAAAAGGAGAGATATCAACCAATTCTGTGGAGTATCATATTAAAACCTTAGTACATATTTTTTTTATTTCTGTTATTATATTCTCAATATATAGCATCCTTGTTAACAGAACTGATGAATCCTCTAACTACTGCTGTGCTTTTTGGTAGATGTGGTCAACGCTGTAAGGCCAATCTACTTTATAATGGAAGATCAAGAACATTAGAATGGAACTTTTTTTTTCTGTAGACCTTTTGAACTTCATGAAGGTAAAAAGCATTTAGTTATTTGTATCTTGAAGTTCTGCAGGTTATATTTATAGCAGATATATTTATAGCTTGACATGTTGCAATTATGATCATGATTTAATTTTTCTTTTGTTGAATTCTGTTAGAAAACCAGTTTAGGTAGATTTGGTTACTGCTAAACATAAATAGCTACCAAAAAGGAAGACTATAAAGATTTTACACGGAGACTAGTAAAACCACAAGAATGGTTTGGCTGGTGAGAGTTTGGCTCGAAGGTTGATAGTTGCCTGATGTTTGGATTAATATTTAGCTCGAATTGAGCTTGACTCAAGTTTATTGAATTGAGTCGCGAGCCATGGTTGAACAGATAAACTTGGCCCGATTTCTTTTTTTTTTAAAATATAAATAATTGATTGTAGGATGTTTGTTAGGTGATTTTGTGAGTGGTTAATTTAATTTAAATCCCTATGGAGGCTTTTTTTTTAAGAAAAATTTTGTTATTGGAGAGCTTGAATTGGTTTTGATTGACGCTCGAGTTAGCTTGATTAATAAACAAGCCAAGCTCGAACTCGAATTGAATTGAGATAAGACGGGCTTGAGTCATGCTCGGCTCAGCTCGAACCCAAGTTGTTCTTACCCCTACTTTTAATAATACTTTCTTGGATAGTTGTTTATATTTTTATGCATGATTTTGCACTTGTCCTTTTCTAAAGGATGAAGAAAAGGCACTATTTTTTTAGTGAGGTTAAATTAAGTTGGAGAAAATTAAGTTGAAAGCCATGACATTTTGGGCCTGTGTTTTTAGTGAGGTTAAATTTTAATTTGATTAAAATTTAATATTAAAAATTAATCAAATTTTATATTATATGTATATTTTAAAATAAAAATATTTTATTTCATATTTTATGCTTATATTAAAATAATAATTAAATTATATCATATTTTTTGCAAAACTACTTTTATTTTAAATTATTCACAGCTTTTAATTGTGTGCAGAGATTAAACAGTCTTGTGAGCTGTGAATGAGTTTTTATTTTCTAATTTAGGTTGCCAAGTACTTAAAGAAAGTTTTAACTTCTTTTGATATTTTATTATGTTTTATTCCTGAAAGTTGATACTTTTTGGTAGCCATTTTTTTCTTTCAATTATTTTGTTTTTTTTATTCAACTCAAAGTTACAATGCTTAACTTTTACTACAATGTGAATTTTTTTTGGGGATATGGTACAATTTTGAATATTATATGTATTTTATAGTTTACATTTTATGAAGAGAAAATATAATTAATATTTAAAATTTTGTGATATATTTTCTTAATGTTATAAATTTTTAATTTTTTATTAAGGTAATATAAGAATTTTTTCCTTTATTAATTTTATAATTTTTTACAATATAATTTTGAGTTTGAGATATTAATTTTTAAGTTTATAGTGTAAAGAAAATAAGAAATGAAATAAATTAAATTTAAATTTTTGTTAAATTTTTAAAGAAGGATTTGAATAAAAGAGCATAATAATTTTTTAAAATGTGTAAATAATTTTAACTAGTTAAAAATAATTAAATTTTATTTTTTTTTATAAAAAAATTAGTTAAATTGGTGAGATTTTAAAAGAAAATTAAAACTGAAGTATTTTTTATAATTTTAAAGATTCAAATTAAAGTTTTAAAAAGTTAGAATTAATTTGTAATATTTTTTATTCTCAGAGGCTCAGATGTAATTAATTTGTCTTTTTTTTTTTGTTGAATGATATTTTACAATTTCCACCAATAGCGTGATAAGGTTTGTGAGGTCAAGTTTCTTGCTCATTATGATATTTCTTCTTTCTTTAAAGGGTTTCTTTATCTATAGCTGCTGTTATTATTTGCAAAAAGTTTTTGTGATTTAATTTATTGTCAGCTATACCTTTGCATTTTTTTTTTTGTTTTTTTTTTCTACCTTTGCTTTTTGTTGTGTTGTGACTTTTCTTTGGCATTTACATAAAAAGTTAGGATAAAATTAGCTGTCATCAAGTTGAGCAAGTTGAATTGAAATTGTTTTATATAGATTTTTATTTGAATTGATTAAAATTCACTTTTTTTTTTGACTTGATTTCGAATTAATATTGAACTTGAATCGAGTTTATTAAATTAGGCTATAAGTCATAATTGAATATGCACGAATTTAGCTCAATCTCTATTTTTTTAATTATAAATAATATATTATTAATTTAATATAATTATTTATTATTTACATAGACATGTGTTAACTATAGTTAGAATATATGTTAGATTGATTCAATTTTAAATCTTAGTAGTGTAGTCATAAAAAAATTCCTAATAATGATAATTTATTTTATATTTATATTTTAAAAAATATTAATTTCTTGGAGGACTTGAATTTGCTCGAACTAATTGAAAGTTGACAAAAGTAAGCTTGAATTAAGAGTTCTCAACAAAGGCTCAAACCATTCTTTATTCAGATTATCGATTCATAATAATTAGATATCAACTCAAATTTCATTAATAATAGTCTCACCTATACTAGAAACCAAATAAAATTATTTTAAAATAGAATAACCCATCACTACAAAAAAAAAATGGATATTCAAACAACAAAAAATGCAATCCATCATCATCAATCAACATCCATTATGATCAATCGAACCACATCAAAGTAACACGATCACATGTTAATCATCAATAACAAATTGTATCAAAAATGATATTTTAATTTATAATTAATAAAATTAATTGATAAATTATTTCAATTAAATTTAAAATATTTGCTAAATTATAAATTTATGACAAATCAAAATTTAAATTTCTCAAACTAAAATATTTTAAAATTAAAATCAAACTTGATCGTTCTTGTCTTAATAACATATAAAGATTCTAAAGGTTTTATCTAACCCAAATGCACATTTTGCATACAAAGGGTCCCAAATGTTCTCAAAATGATCAAGTAAATGCACGAACTTTGCGGACATTTTGTAAATAAAAATTGCATTTGGGTGGACATCTAGCAAGATAAAAGACTACACAATTATAATGAGGTAAAGAATTTGAGGCATGAATGTAATTTTCCTGTCGTTTATTGCACTTCACTTCTCGATTTTGTTAATAACAAGAAATTACTTCATGCAATTATCAAACAAATACAATATCTTTCCAAAATGCCATAATATCCTAGGATCAACAATAAAATGCATAATTCCATAATAATCCTCTTAGATAATTCAATAAAAAAAGAAGAAAATAATTAATCTGATACCATAGCAGCATCAAATCACAGGAATCATATTCCAAAGTTAGAAGTGATGATCTACAACAGATTAGTATGCCACCATGTAGAAAGACTTTACACCAACTATACTTGCCTCCTATTATAAGCAGGAAGGAATAATATAATAATTATCCACAAAGTCAATTGAAGTAAACTATTACGATGGTTGCTACTCTAGAGCATAATATTATGAAAGCAAGCGCATAAAACTAAAGAGTTCAGAAAACATACATTCTCCCAAATTAGAGAAAGCCGTCAGGGAAGAGCAGCTGGACATGGGTAAAATGCCGCGCCGCAGGATAACCACTGCTTTCTTCCATCAAGCGGAAGTGGGAAGTTTGGAACCTTTTGCCATTCCCTTTTACGCAAATCGTAGGTGATATAAAGATTAATCTTCCTCGACCTCAATGACAGCATGAGCATTTCCTGGTTGCCCATACACATCATCTTTACGTGCTTTCCGTAAAACTCTAAGCACAAGATATTTGGCATTCTGTCAACCTCCTTCCATAAGAGAGTCATCTTTTGTAACTCCCATATGCATACACATGTTGCCGCATTTTTGGACAGCAACCCTACAAGCATGACCTTTCCCTCGCACACGGCAAGGAAATAGTCTGAAATAAACACTGGTAATGGGATAATAAACTGTTTCCAAACACCAGTGGCAACATCATATGTCAAAATACCATCAGGGTTAGCTTGCATGAAATAGATTATTGTATCAATGCAAACTGTCTGTGACCTAAAATTTAGCGAGAGTGGAGTCTTAATGCTCTGAGGTAAAGACCATTGATATTTCCAACTTTTCTTTGTCGAATCATAAATCGCATGATATCCATTGCATCCCAGCCAGACTACCTTGTAACTATATCCAGTTGTATTTTCACTCAAAACCATTCCGACTAACACGCGAAAACGCATGCGTGCTGATCTTGGGGGAAGTACTTTAACTGACTTGATGAGAGGATTGCAAATGTAAAAGTGCTTGTGGTTCATGTCCAAAAGACAAACAAGACCACCAGCAGATGTGACAGCCGTAATAGTCTTCTTCCATCGTATCAAAGGAAGGGAAGGGCGGTGCCATCTTTTTTGAGAAGGATCATACATGGCTCCTCCACTGACACTATTGAAGTGATCAGCAACATCATGAACAATGGCACAAAACCAAGGATTCATGCGTCTAACTTCTGCAAAGTGCTGGACGAAGCTGCTCGAGGCCAACATGGAATTCCATTTTTGGCAAACTGAACGGAAGCGGAAGATAGCTGCTATTGGAAGCCTTGCAATAACAGCTTCAAAAAGGACTTCAGGGAATTCCTTCCAGATATCTTTTTCCATTGTACCGATTAAATTTTGCATGGGAAATAATCTTGCACTAATGTCATTCCGAGCCTTCTTGTTTTCGTACAGTTCCAGCATATTTAGTATCTCAGCTTTTTCTACCACTAATGAACCAGAGTAACCATCCTCAATGGAATTGCCATAAGAATCAAATGAAGAACATCTGCACAGAACATTATATGCCAACAGAAAAGCTTTAAATTGTTGATTTCCAAGATCCACCGCCATAGATGCAATATAAAAAAATAAAAAGGAGTTGAAATCAATTACACTCTTAAGGTAGACAAGGATATGTCCTATGCACATAAAAGAATGTGTTATAAAAGACCATTCTCTACAGAACAGGAGTAAATATATGAGACCTTTTGATTAAAAACTTTCTACGATCAAACAAACAAATTGGCTTACCCAACTAACAAGCTACAGCAAGATATAAAAATTCTGGATCATTTTAACTACAGCATTTCTGAATAAAGTTTTTTTTTTCATCATTTCTCAATAAAGTTAATAAGAAGGTTAATTATAAGTGCTAGATAACAAAAATCATATTATTTTTTTATAGAAAAAAAAACAATACTATGCCACGTATTCCTGTATAACCAGCAGTCCATGAGAACGATTGAATACAACAAAAAAATGGTTGAGCCGGACTATGTTATATCTTAGCCTCATTTATTTGTATGCACTCTTATTATTGCTTCCACATTCTTATTGTCTATCTCATTGCTAACTTACTCGAGTTGATTGTATTATAGTTATAGTAAACTAAATATATAAAGTTAAAAAATAAATCAAAATTTTTAATTTACCAATTAGCATCTATTCACCCTTCCTCTAGAAGCACCCATACTATCCTACATATCTTACACTTTATATCTACTAGCAAGACAAAAACAGATGCTATTGTCGCACAAGTGCAAGAATACGATGTTATTGGATATAAATGAGTCACCCAAGGAATTATATTAAATGTTCTGAGTTGTCTATAGCTGTTAACTAATTGAACTGTAGCAACCAAAGAAACAGGGGGAAAATGCAAACTTGATGAACTGAATAGACACAAAACGCAAAAGCTTAATAAAGTTTAAAGCAAGAGCATTCAGGACATCAACAGCACACTATATTGCTGTAATTCATATTTAAATCTACTTGGCAACCATCTTAACTCAAGCAATAACATCAAATATCACCAATCAAGGTGGACAATGCCATGTAAGGGAGAACAAGCCAAAGCTGTTTCCCAAATAAACAGGCTCTCTCAAAAAAAGTAAATATGATGGTCATCAACGTTAACGAAGAAGATATCCAACAAGAAAATCAACAGCAACATTAGAGAACCAAACAAAAAAAAAACCTATTGAGTAATACGAGAATTGTGAGTCTTTTAAGAACCAAAACTATGGCATAGAAATCAATAATAGCAATAATATTGAAGCATTTGGAGGAAACGATCATTAAGCAAGATACAACAATAAAATGCTTATACTGAATCAAATAGGAAAAGCCCGGTAAATCGATACTAAATCGTGCCCTCACCACAGCACCAATCTTTTGATTGAAAAAACATTGTAAGAATTTAATGAAGCAGTTGGATCTCCAAATCTGTAAGGAAATTTGCTATTGTTCCTATGTGGATGCTAAAAATTCTAATGAGTAACAAAAAGGGCCGCAGGGTTGTCGGGCTGGGGAAGGAGGACTACCATTAATGGAAAGCTCACAGAAAGAAAATCGAACAGGAAAAATTACGAAATTGAACAGACTGGCGACTATTCAGGAAAATTCTCAAAACAATCAAAAGATACAAAAGAAAACTGAAATCCCCATTCGCATTCCGTGCACTCCGAATTCTCAAACAACAAAAAACAAAATCCACACACTCCACTCAACTCATCGTGCTCTTCAATCCCATCTCGACAACATAAAACAACTAAACCCTAACAAAAATATCATGCGAGCGAACGGACTTAGAGAGAGACAGAGAGGTTTCCTTCGGTCGTTCGACTTGCGGAGCTCCTGGAACCCGCCCACGTGCTGCCGCAGCGCAGCCGCCTCATCCATCCCCGCCGACGAACACCGCCGTCCTCTTCTTGGCTCTCTATATCCGCCTCCTCCCCAAATGAAACCCCCAATATCCAGTTTTTTACCGCAAGGCTTTCTCGCATAAAATCTGTGCCCGAAACAGTTGACCCGAAATTTCCATCACAGTGTCGGATTCTCCAGTTTCGGATTTCGGGCCTGTTTTGTGCATTATTATTTTTTTACATTTTTTGCATGAAATTTAAAATTTAAAATATAAAATATTATCTGTTTAACGCGAGGACCAAAACAGGACTAAAATAGTACTAGTTTAAAAAATAACAATAATAATAATAAATAAATTATTTTAATTATTCTACACAAATTTTAATATAAAAAATAATATTTTATTTCACATACTCAATAATTTTTAATAAAAATATAAACTTTATTTTACATTTTAGATCAAAATACTCGATTTGAATATTTTGATCTAGAATGTGAAATAAAGTTGATATTTTTATTTTAAATTATTGAGTATGTAAAGTAAAATAATATTTTTTATATTTGAATTTGTGTAGAATGATTTAAAAAATTTATTTATTATTATTATTATTTTTTAAATTAGTACCATTTTGGTCCTGCTTTGATCCTATTTTGGTCCTCACGCCAAACAGGGCCTATAATTTAAATTTTATAAACATAGTCGTAATATTTGTACTTTTAGATATCATATATATGCTTAATTAATATCAAACATTTTAAGGGCATTTATTTATACTAGTAGGCTTACGTGCACGTGGTCCCGTTGATTCAGCATTTCATAACTTTGGTCACAATACTTAAGCTACGATATGCTTTGCAAATTTTTCATCTAAATAGAAATAATTTAATCTTCATTCATCGCGTAATGTGTGCATCTTAATCGAAGTTTTAAGCCAATTTGCTGCCAGAATTGATTAAATCCAAATTTTCAATCCGATATGATCCAATGGCAAAAGCTAACTCTGACATGAAGTTGGTACAAAATTAATTTCATCATCAACTAATCACTTTTGAAGATTTATTAATAGCTTTAATCCCACTGACAACCAACACATTTTGTTTTGCTTAAAAAGCTAAAAACAAAGCTAACACATTAAGCCCAAATTAGTGCTCATTGGATAAATCCTGAAGCAAGAAAGGATCTGCTTTCCACTAAATCGCCATGACTGCCATTTCTGTTGCTTTGCCATGAGAGGGTACGCTTTTAATCTAAGCAGATTCTTTCCGTCTACAATAAAATGCATTACACATCAAATAATACTTTCTTAAAACTTTCCCAACATATTTTTATAACATTAGTTTGAATTTTAGTACATATACTGAATACATTTCATAGATCAAATGGTTTAATTCACAGAGTTGTGCTAATGCACTTCGCATTCAGTGTTTGGCAAAACTAATACACACATATATGTATTGGAAAAAAGCACAGATGTTGTATAATGAGCATTCGACACTGTCCATTCAGCAAGCAAAAAAGAAGGCTTTCATGTGGTATGAGAAGCAGCAAACCTCATTTTCCTGTTCAAATCTGAAATAGTGAAAAATGAAGATGTTATGTAAGGACAATTTCATAAGGCAATAATAATAATAATAATAATGATAATAATAGTCTAATTTACCTTAGTGTTTGTGCATATTCTTTTGGTTGTGGACTCTGTTTTGCATTTTTTATTTTCCATTTCTGTGATGGAATTAGTTGTTATTCTAATTTCTGACATGTTTCTATATTGTTCAATGTATCGCTGAACATTGAAGCAGAATTGTTTTTCACGTAGATCTTGGGTGTATAATTCAGGATCGTAACTTTTTCCCTGCAAAAAATGTACGAGTCAACAAATATTTCAATGTTACATGGATATTGTAATCATTAGTATAGATTATATTGATATATTGTACAAACTAAACTATTACCTTGTTTTTTATGGCTTGAAAGTTCTCTGCAGTTATGTTAGCTAATTGTTCCGCATGTTCTCCAAATACAGTTACTGAGGTCTTAGCAGTTTCATCTTCAATTATAATTTCAGCTACCAATCTAAAAAATATAAAATTATCTTTATGTTTCTTGCAAGCTTCATCATTACAGACAATAAAAAGCAAAACATTAAAAAGAATATTAGGAAGAAGTTAAGAAGTTGAATATACTATAATTATGAAATATATTGGAACAAATTTTGCTTGTGACAAAACATATCAAAATAAGAGGAGAGGTTTCTGTGTTTTTGAACTAAATAAATTTTTGATTTGATCTTACAGAAGTTGATTAATTGAAGTAAATAGCAACTTTGCAAAATGCTGAAACGAAGCAAGCATATTTGTAATTTGTTGTAAATAGATATGTTTAGAAACAATGCATAATTTAAGAGAAATTGCCATAATTTGCACTAAAAAAAGATAGTTGTTGCTAGAACTTAATGATTTATATACCGATATGTAGCTTTTGTTGTCTTGTTGCACCAAACACAATGGAATGTCTCATTGATGGATGCCTCTGCTTTTCTACCACAAACATTGCATGCTATGTAGCATCATAGATTGAGAGATGTAACTTGCACTTGTAGTTCATAAAGATTTTTCTGTATAAATGTAGAATTGGTTAATTAATAATATGAGTATTTAAGATAAATATTTTATGAAATTGGGAGTACCTTATCATCTATTGTTTTGTTGTTCCAGTCATTTATTAGCTGATTAACTGAAATTTTTTGCACACCAGCATTTCTCGAAGAGGAACCTCGCTTTTTCTCATATGGTTTTCTTTCTCTTGAAGATTGGAGCTCCATAGCATTTGTTGTTGCCCTAAATAAGTATATTAGCAAATAATTTGTCATAGAAAGAGATTAGAAAACATACCATTTCTTTAGGACATTGCTTCTTGAAGTGTTTGGGTTGATGGTAATGGTTGTCATTGAAGTTGTTGATAAAGATAAACCTGTGGAAGAATTAACGTACATTTAATCTATGCTGATGTAATTTATATTCAATGACTGATTGGAGATACTGAGTTACCTTGATATGTAGTTTGGCGCAACCTTATAGCTGAAATAATTGGTAGTGTATCTTTGAGTAGTTCACCTATTTTTGTAGCCTCTATGGTTGCGTATTCATCCCAAAATGATATAATTGTTGGTTTAAAGCTAGTTGGTAAGCATGAACAAACAAATTGATTAGTAATATCCATTTTTCTATCAGCAATATAGCTTATTTTATTTAAAACTTTTTTTGTTAAGAATGATAGATAAACCTTTCATCAACAACAGTTATGTCTTGAACATAGCCTGTGGAGTTGTTGGATTTGCTAAATATTAGCAATGGCTTTGTTTCTACAACGACAACCATTACATCTGCATTCATTGTTCATGAATATTGGTTAGTTATGAAACAATTTGCATAAACAAAAAACATGTTATCATATAATTTAAATAAAAAATTAGAATATACTAAGTAGCTTGTTGCTTAGTTGGGGAATCTGTTGCAAATTATCCAGTGATGTATATTCGACATCTGGTTGTTTGATGTTAGATTTTTCAGTTGATTCACTAACTTCTGAATTTCTAGTAAATTTGATCTGCTTGTCATTGTTGCATATTTGATAGCGTGCATCCATTGGAGAAACTATGACATTCGACACATGATAGATGCGACCTTCTTGTAAAATATTATCGAATCGTTTAACATCAGTGCCAAAAGAAACAGCCTGCATCTGGTTTTCCTATTTAGATGTCACATATGAAGATAATTTGTAGTTAAATATTTTTATTTTCTAGTAAAAATGAATAATGCAAAATGAAATCTATTACCTGTTCATCCATAAGGATATATGTTTGGTAAATGATATTATTTGGAGAAGTTTTAACATGTGCCTTCTTTGTTACTAATAATTTTAGTGAATGCTTCATAATTCCTGTAGATATTGTTGACAACGAAGTACCTTTTGATGTCATTTGCATAACATAAATTTAGATCTTAGTTATTTGACAATACATATATTTAGAACAACATGCATAAACATGCTACATAAGTAAGCAATATGCTATAATAAAGACTTATTGATCCTATCCATTTCTTCTATACTGTACATGTCATATACTTGCCTACAACAATCTATGATGGAAGCAACAAGAGATCATTGAAGTTATTGATTCTGTTTGCATCTTCTGCAAGCAAAATATAAGCTATATTTGAACCAAAGCTTTCAAATATTATAGAACAATGGTATGTGATATGCTATAATATTATGCTATGCTAAATTAACATATAAGATTGATATTATATTGATAAAAATCATAAACAATAGTTTCATCGATGTAAGTATAAAAAGATAATTTATAATAAGATAATTTTCTTACATTGGTAGTCTTCATGTGTTGCAACGTAGAAGAAACTTCTTATGAACAATATTTCTTGTTGCATTTCTGGGGATGTTTTGTTGGTTTGCTGGTTTGATGAGTATTTTTGTTGCATTTGCTGACGTTGCACGCGATAATGCTACATACAATTGCCCATGAGCAAACACAGGCTCAGGTAAGTATATTCCAACTTTTTTTAATGTTTGACCTTGTGATTTGTTTATAGTCATTGCAAAACATAGGCGGATTGGAAATTGTTTTCTAATAAATTGAAATGGAAGCTTAGATTCTTCTGGAGATTGCAAAGGTATTCGTGGTAATAGTATGTGTGTCCCTTTGTGATTTCCAGTGATGATCTGAGCATCAATCACATTGTTGTAAAATTGCTTACATATAAGGCGTGAACCATTTGATAATCCAGATGAAGGATCCAAATTTCGTAACAGCATCACTGGACAATTCTGCTTCAATATTAATTTGTGAGGCGGTAGACCCACTGGTGAAAGATCGTTGAGAAAGTCTGTATTACATAACACATTCTCGTGTGATGTAATAAGAGAATCAAAGCTGTAATATTCTTTTACTTCTCCTGGAAATTCATCAATGATGATATCAATTATTTTGTCGACATATTCATTTTTGGTTGCTAGAATTGTTGTGTCAACAAAGTTCTGTAATACAATATTTTCATGACTGTTAATGTACACTTCAGAGATTAAATTTTTTATTGACAGTTCTTCATTTTGGCTATATTGAATAGTCATTTTCTCAGGGATTGCTATCCAATTTTCTTTAATATTGACTTCTTCTCCATTACCAATTCTAAGCAGGTATTCTGAAAAGTCTGAATCATTTATGGCTCGCATGTTTTTAGTCAAATGCATCTTTATAAGCTGTGGCCATAAGAATGACATAACGATGCTGTTGTTTATACTAACATCTTGACTTTCTCCTGGGATAACAGGTAAAATTTGTCGAAAATCACCTCCTAGAATAACAGTTTTACCTCCAAATACCATATCACATTCTGTTATATCTTGAAGCTTTTTATGAAGAGCCTCTATATATGATTTTCTGGCCATTGTAGCTTCATCCCATATTATGATTTTACATCGAAGTAATAATTCAGCTGTTGCAGATTGTTTGGTGACATTGCATGTGGTAGCCTCAGTCATATTTAATGGGATTTTAAATCTCGAATGAGCTGTTCGGCCGCCTGGTAAAATAGAAGCAGCAACTCCAGAAGTCGCTGTAGCCAATGCAATTTGTTTATTATTTCTGATTGTAGCTAACAAAGCTGTATATAGAAAAGATTTTTCTGTACCTCCAGGTCCATCAATAAAGAATGCAGCATTTTTTCTGGAGTTGATTGATTTCATGATGGTATCATAGATGAATTTTTGCTCTGAGTTTAGCAATAAAACTGAATTGAGTTCTTCTTTCGAAGGTTGTATTGATAACTCGTCCTCCACTTCTTTTGAAATCTTTTGAGTTTGATGACTAAGCTTTATTGTATATGTTGATATATAATCAATAATTTGCTTTCCCATACCTTGTAAGAAAGCGTCAATGGTTCTGAAAGTTGATTCCAAAATTTCAACAGAACTAATATTATCAGATTTGAAGTCAGCACTGAGCTCATTGTAATAATCATTAAAAAGGACTGTGGGATTTGTCGGTGAGCAAAATACTAACAATATTGCAAATAACCTCCGAAATGCATTTGGCATTTTTAGAATAGCAGCCTCTGTTAAGCATTCATAAATGCTGTTATTTGAATCAAGTAATCCTCTTGCAACTGCCGCATCTTGAAATGAATTGTATTTTACATTTTGATATGTTTGCAAATCAGTGAACGATGTAGGACCTTTGACATGGTTAAGTAATAGTCTGAGGTAGTAGCGTTCTCCTTCAGCAGGATTTGCTAGCGCAATGCGACCAATTACTTGTTGTCGTTTCCTTTTTGACCATATTTTTCCAAATCGATCCCATGTATAATATTCAGGCAATTGTTTATACAATAGTTTATTTGCTTCATGATCTGTTGCATTTAGTCTGAAGAATTGAGTAAGCATTGTTGTCTTGTAAAAATCCAGTGACAATATATTTTGTAGATCTCGAGCTTCTTCAAATGCCACAATGTGCTTGTTTGGAAGATGAACTTGTAGTGTTGTAACTGATGGATGAATCTCATTTAAAGTAAATCCATAAATTCTCCACACTGCTTCAGGAGGTGAGATCCATCTAGCTGCTTGAAATTGTTCAATTTCGTCAACAACAACGTCATTCTTTTCAGTGTCAGTGACATTGAATGTAATCTTATCATGACCTTTACATATGTATTTATATAAGTATTTTACTGAATTTATTGATGAGCATATCTCTACATTTAGATGGCAGTCAAAATGACAAAGTAGATAAGAATTATACGGAACTACCCATCTGTTATCAAGCATACATTTCCTGACTTTTACTTGATTTTCATCATTTCTTCATTTGTAGATAGGATAGCTATCTTCTGCTTGGATACTGTATTCAGCATAGGGCTTTGGATATTTACTCTTACAGTATCCTTTTTTACTCATACAAATATTTTTAGGATTTTTTGAGCCGCATGGTCCGTGCATCATGTGCTTCACAACTAATTTAAATAGCAAAGGATGCTCATCTCTATTAGGTATTTCAGCTGAGACGTAATCATCATAAGATTCAGCACTTGTTATTTTTGAGCCTTGTCTTAATATTATTAAAAAGTGCACATGAGGTAGTCCTCTTTTTTGGAACTCGACAACATAAACATATGCTGCAACTGGGCCAAAAAAATCTTTTTTGGTTATCAACTGCTTTAATTCAGTCAATTTTGCTCTGAATATTCTACATGTTAAGTCTGGTCGATTTTGCACAAGCTCATTTGCATCTAGTTCTGCAGCGATTTCCTTCCATCTAGGATTGCAAGTCATTGTAAGAAATATATCTTGTTTTCCAAAACGCTGAACTAATGACATTGCATCCAAATACCGTTTTCGCATATCACGAGGCCCACCTATAAAACCAACAGGTAAAATAATGCTTTTTCCAATCTTTGATGCACTTCTTTCTCCAAGAGCAACGCTATCTACAATTCCTTGATAAAGATCTGCTCTAATTTTCTTTTGTTCTTGTCTGTAGAAGTCTAATCTACCACTTTCAATTTTGATATACATATCAACAACATATTGTTGTAGAAGGCGACCGCTCTTAAGCAAAATTGACTTTTCTTCATGACGTATTTATAATTTGTAGCAATAATATTCTCTGCAAGAGACTGTCTTCCTTTTTTTTGTTTTCAATTTTGCATTTGTTTCTTCAGATTGCAACATCTCTTCAATTGTAGAGACCAATTGTTTTCTTTTGTTATATGTACGACTTGGTCTATTTGGATTTCCACTATTCACTTTTAATATACCTTGATTCCATCCTGTGTCACCATGTGGAAATAAGAGAGGATATTGTAAGGGATCGTAATATCCATAATAATGTCGAATTCTATAACATTGTCCGGATAAGCTATATATTACAATATGAGGACCATCTGTTGGAGAATCAGCTCTTTCCAGTACTATCCCAGCTACCTGACTGCTTGTAGGAGTATTGTAAACTCGCTGATCTAAACCAAAATGAGTACGAAGAATAATTCTCATATCATTTTTGGTTTCAATATCCTTTAAACTTCGAAAGAAAATTGCATACGGATTATTGGATAGCAAGCCAATCAACATTGATATAGTCTCCTTGTTTAAGTGTGTACTCTTCCGTGCTCGATGTTCTATTTCATTTTCTGTATCATAGAAATAGAGTTGAAGTGATGACATTTCTTCACTGGAATTCGAATCAATTTTGATTGAATGATACATTTGTCCTTGGACTCTGAAAGTATATATTCCAAGTGCATTTTTTGCTAATGTTTTATCATATTTGATACCCAGAGATGTAAACGCAAAAAAATTATTGTATGAACGAATATGTTGTCGAAATTCTGATGTCTCAACATTGCTCCAATCATATAAAGAGTAAAACTCATCTGGAATTGTAGAAGGAACTAATCTAGTTTGACCTCCTTCACAGCAGAACGTTTCAGGCTCATATACAAACTTAATAGCTTGACAATATGAGCAGACAGTTCCTGAAGATAACAAGGTTCTTTCTGATGGTATATGCACTCTCAAAAAGGTTTTGGTGTTCCGAGTAGCTGAAAAGAATTTGTTAGTTGTTAATAATAAAAAGTATTGTTGTCATAAATTTGCTTACTGACCTTGTTGATTTGTACTGTTGTCATGTTTGTTTGATTCTTCAAGCAAATTGTATAGAGTGGAATTGCGAACAGAGCCTACATTAAAGATCACATTTTCTGTTGACGTTATGTCATTTGAAGAATTTGCTGAACCAAATTTGATTTGTGTTGAAGTTGATCCATATGGTTCAGTTGCATCACCTGTTCATTAAAAGCTGATTATATAACTTAAAGCAGTTACTCTTTTAAATTTCGTTTACTTTTGAATAGCGCATTTACAATAAGAATTGTAGCATATACCATTTGTTTGTAGCCTCATAGAAGACATAGATGCTTTTAACTTTCTTGCATAGTATGCTTTCCGATTTCGTTCTCGAATAACCTCTTTCTGTTGCTCTGATAATAGACTATATTTACTCTTTTTTTTTCGAACCTGTAATTCTAAAATTTTCCTGATAGTAAACATTTTCAAATAGAATATCAGAAGGGAATTGCAACTTAAGTAATACCTCTTGCTGAATGAGCATGTTGACCATGTTCATTTGTCTCTGATCCTATCCTTTTTGTTTCCATAGTTTTCTGTTATTATTTGGACATTTTGTTAGATGAACATTCTAAACGATAATAATGATAGCAAGATGTTTGGAGTAAGATTGTGGAATTGTGAATTTCAAAGTTTGGCTAAATTCATCTTTTTCTAAAATGTTGCTTTTCATTTAGATTTTAATGTGTATGTTAATGCTTGTCTAAACCTATCATTAATTTGATTACCACAGCTAGTTGAAAGCAGGAATAAAATTCAAGCTAATGAGCTATAAGTGGATGGAAACTACAGGCCATGACGGAATTGTTATTGCAAGTAAATCCTTAGATATATATCTAAAATGATCTTATATGTTTATTTTTACCAGTCAGTTGGCAAGGTCAACAGGAAAGAAAACAGTAACATGTAATTCTACTAAGGCTTGTGCAGCACTTGAAAGAAGGCATTAAAATTAGATTTAGCACAATAAAATATTGTGACATGGCTTGCAGAACGCTTAAAAGAAAAGCTAGCTTATTTTGAATCTTCACAGCATGCAGGTTTTAGGGAAAGAATTTTAGGTCATCGCTTAAAATTTTTTGATCATGCAGTGATAGGAAGAAAGCAATTAAAATCATAAAACAAAAATAATTAACCAAAGGAATCTCTGCAGTGCAAATAGGGCAAAGCTTTAGAAGGAGATTGAAACCTACAGTTCAGAAAGCAATTAAAATAATAAAACAAAAATAATTAACCAAAGGAATCTCTGCAGTGCAAATAGGGCAAAGCTTTAGGAGGAGATTGAAACCTGCAGTTCTCGTCAAAGGTCTAAGGAGATGAATCGCTGCTAGTAGCTCAAATTATCTCCCTGATTGTTTCTTTTATTTGTCCAATTTTTGATCATGCAGTGATAGGAAGAAAGCAATTAAAATCATAAAACAAAAATAATTAACCAAAGGAATCTCTGCAGTGCAAATAGGGCAAAGCTTTAGGAGGAGATTGAAACCTGCAGTTCAGAAAGCAATTAAAATAATAAAACAAAAATAATTAACCAAAGGAATCTCTGCAGTGCAAATAGGGCAAAGCTTTAGAAGGAGATTGAAACCTGCAGTTCTCGTCGAAGGTCAGACCTAGAGATTTCAGCAGACCTAGGGATTTCAGCAGAAGGAAGTGCAAAAATAATTAACCAAAGGAATCTCTGCAGTGCAAATAGGGCAAAGCTTTAGAAGGAGATTGAAACCTGCAGTTCTTGTCGAAGGTCAGACCTAGGGATTTCAGCAGACCTAGGGATTTCAGCAGAAGGAAGTGCGATCATTGCGCGGTATAACGTGGGGAGTTGCATGCACCACTTCAGCGGTTGGACGACACGTAGACCTTTGGATTTGATCCTAGGTCAGCCGCATTTCAGTCGCTCTCAGTCGGCGTCGGCTGCATCCTTCGTTGATGTCGTCCTTGGCCGGCCGGTACTGTGAGTTCGGCAAGGAGCTTGGCCGCTGCGGTTGGACAACACGTAGACCTTTGGATTTGATCCTAGGTCACCCGCATCTCAGTCGCTCTCAGCCGGCGTCGGCCGCATCCTTCGTTGATGTCGTTCTTGGCCGTCAATTTGGCATGAGTCCAAGCAGATACAGCCAAAAAGTTTTTTCTCCTGCTTCATTCGTACTTTTATATATAGTATAGATATACAACTAAAAATTTTAAACATTTTATATTTCATTTTATCATAAAATTTAAACTGTGAATTGCCATATATTTAAAAGAAAGATGATATTCATAGTTTAAAATCGGCTCTATATAAATGCTTAAAAAATTAAAATAAAAAAATCACAATTATAAATCATATTTACTTGATTTATGTTATTAAAATAAAAATCTTCTTTACCATTTCATGATTGCTTTCCAATATAAGTAGGGTGTTAGTTTGACATCAATTTTCAAATTTTAACCAATCTTTCAAAAAATTTTAAATAAATGTAAAAAATTTTTGTAAACGTGAACACAGAAATTAGGCTAATTTACGAATTTCATCATAAATCTCAAAATATTACAGATATCACATTTAAAATAGTTATTTTTTCTTTTTTCACATCCTGCGATAAATTCTATCAGAAGATTTAATCATAGTTAAATTTCAACAAAATCTCAGTCATTGATCGCATCGTTTAACCATCGACCTTCATGTTAGAACATCGCGGAGCTGCATTAGTTCCGGCGGCAACATATTCAAGCGAGGCAGCAGCGTATTCTTGCGAGGCGACAGCATATTCACGCGAGCATCACTCTGCTATTTGTATCTTCTTCTTACGTGGGCATCACGAGCGAGCATCATACCTTTTTGAGACTTAATTATGGTTAAATCTTCTGATAGAATTTATTGCAAAATGTAAAAAATAAAAAAATAATTATTTTAGATGTGATATCTGTAATATTTTGAGATTTATAGTAAAATTTATAAATTAACTTAATTTTTGTGTCCACCATATAAATATTCCTTAATAAAATTTATAAATTGCATATATAATATTTAACAAGTAATAAATTTCAATTATAATATTTTTTCACATAATAAAATAATATTAACTTTAATTGAACTAAAATAGCTCATTAAAAACTATAAATATGTAATCTTATATATAAAGTTGAAGATTAGAAGAAAAAAGTTCATTCAAGTTAATGAAATATGCCTATTAATCTATAATTTTTTTATATTGTTATTTTTAAAATTTATTAATTTTGAGGTTGTGTATATAATTTATGGGTTTTGACAATTTGATACGTAATTAGATAAAATTCTGATATTTGTTTAAGCATAAATATTATTAATTTCAACAATTATATTAATAAAATGTCCATTTTCAAATACATCAGAATATAAGTAATTTATAGGGGCATTTACATATATATTTCTTAATTCATCTTAAATTACATATTAAATTCCTTATTTTTTAATTTTACAACTTCACCCCTAAATCATCTAAAAATAATATATTTAAGCATTTTTCATGAATTTTAAAAAATTTTTTTGTTGATTATAATTATTTGGATACTTATTATTAATAATAGGTATATACAAAATATTATGAACATGTATAAAATATTATGTATATATAAAATATTATTTTTAGATGATTTGGGAGTGAAGTTGTAAAATTAAAAAATAAGGAATTTAATATGTAATTCAAGATGAATTAAGGGTTATTTATGTAAATCTCTCTAATTTATATCTAATTCATCGAAAAGTCGTCTTCTCCGGCGAAAGCCAGACATCGAAGCCGCCGGCAGCTCGGGGAATCGGCGAGGTAAGCTCCCTCCTTTCCTTCTTCTGCCTCCTAACCCCCAGCCCCTGCCTCCCCCTTCGTTGATCTGGGGGATTCGGGTCCTTTATTTGTTTCCAACGACTTAACCATACGTTCTTCCGTTGTCTTGTCTTTTGCCCCAATTTCCGAGACCTAATTTGGTATTGTTTCTTCCTTGTTCTTGGCCGGGCCAGCGGATGCCGTGATCATAAATTTCGAATTTTTCGTACTGCTGGCATTTATGATCTGAAGGGAAACGTCTCTATCTTCTGGGGACTTTTCTGACCTCGGAATACTGTTTCTTGAGATTTTCTTCCACACTTACTCTATTTCTTGGATCTGCAAATATGGTTTCAAAAAGAGTTCGATTGTTTTTGTTACTTTGTCACGTGTATTTTACTCGATTTCGTTAGACATCTGTATTTGTTTGGTAGTGGTTATCGGATTGACCGGCTTTTATTGGTTTTATGGGTGCGCAGATGAAGAGATTATCATCAAAACTGCTCTCTCTGGTTGCGGTAGTCCTTCTGTCGTATATGCAATTAGCTGTTGGGATTAGGTTTGTGATAGACAGGGAGGAGTGCTTCTCCCATGAAGTTCCATATGAAGGGGACACAGTTCATATCTCATTTGTCGTGATTAAAACCGACACTCCTTGGCATTATGGCAATGAGGGCGTGGATCTTGTGGTATGTTCTCTAAATTTGTAGTTCTATTTTATTGCTGATTTTTGCTGTGATAGATAATATCTTTTGTCTTTCCATGTCTTTTTTGTAATATTTCTTATTAGAAAAAAAGGGGATTTGATGATGTTTCTGTATCTTGCCTAAAAATTTAAAAATAGTTTGATACATCCTGTGATTGGATGCTCCCAAGAGCTGTTAATTCATATTACAAATTCCATTGTAATGATGAATGTATCAAATTCATCCAAGTCTTTACACTTTTTTATAGTTGGCATTAATTCAAGAAGATAGTTACATTCTGGTGTTTATGTTTGTGTTCTTCAAAAGTAGGTGCTGTCATTTGTATTTGATGTAGATCTTAATGTATAATATTATCATCATCTTCTTTTTTTTGGCATTTGAAACTGTTATTTAATTGTAGATGGATGGTATTTTTTTGTGGCTAGGAACATATGCCCGTTTACTATATTATATCATTGCCTCTCTATTCTTTTTACATATTTGTTTATTCATGTTTATTGTATCAGTGCATTCTATACTTATTCACTAGGAAGTTCTATTAGTTTTATCAAAATTTTCAGTGTCCTATCTATATATTGTATAGTTTATCTGGCCTACATGCTTTTTTGAATGAGGAGACCTTAATTTGAACCCTATGTCTTGCTTTCTTGCCAGCTTCTTTTGCGTCTCACCTTCAGGGCAAAGTATATTATTTAGTATATAAACAGACAAAGAAAGAAGCAATGGCTGTTTAGTTGAAGGATGAAGAAATTGACTTGGTGCTATTATGCTAAGGGTCCATGAATAGGCATGGTTGTGTACTTCTAATTACTAGGATGTAATTATAAAAGCTCAGTATGTTGACTAATGGTGGAGATTGTTGATTGAAGTTGATAGTTGTTTGATTCTAATTTGGG
This sequence comes from Apostasia ramifera, assembly GCA_019297695.1. NCBI lineage: Eukaryota > Viridiplantae > Streptophyta > Magnoliopsida > Asparagales > Orchidaceae > Apostasia > Apostasia ramifera. Next base: position 68,016 of record JAEMOT010002175.1, read on the forward strand.
TGAGTGAAGCCAAAATTATGTTGGTTAAAACAAGCAGGAGGAAAGATAGACTTGTAGGGTATTTGATTAGTTCACGGCATCTAAGGGAGGATAAGGGAAAGTCGGGTCCTGTTGGCTTTTGTTGCTTGTCCTGACCAACCCTAACAATGTTCTAAACAACTTGGTTTTGTAGTTTTGAACGCTTCAGCAGTCACATGAAAAATCAATGTATTTTTGGAAGCTTCTGATCTTGGCTTCCTGATTGTTTCTAGTTTCCTTTGTTTCTCTTAAATTTATGGTTACCAACCGGCCTAAACGCTTAAGCTTGCGAGTTATGGCTTAAGAATAATTTTATATTCTAACACGATCCCTCGCGCGTTGGCTTATTTGCTTTCCAAAGCATGAAATGTAGCATACTATTTTTTAATTTTATGCTATAAATAATTGAGAACTTGTGAGCTATGGCTCTAATACTATGTTAAATCTCTAGTTACAGACTAACCTAAAAGCTTAAGCTTGTAAGCTGTAGCCCAAGAATAATTTTATATTCTAAATTATTCTAATCTTTCCAAATCAAACACCCTAGTACAAGATCAGAACATTTTATTTTATTTTTTGTGTAATTTCTTAAAAGGGGGATTGACAGGTTGTAAAATAGTTAATCATGAATAGTATTTAGTTAAATACAAACAATATAGTGATGAGTGGTTTACAGGCACAACAGTCTTGTTTGGTTCGAGGGTTGAATTTTAGATAAAAGAAAAAATATTTTATCTTATAGATTTAATAGGAAAGAAATTAGATTAATGTTAGGAAGTATATAAAATGTGAAATAAAAATAATTCTAATATTCGTATTTGCATTGGATATGAAATAAAATTGATTTTTATAGTTGAAGTTTGTGTTAAGTTAAAATAAAAGCTCAAACCAATAGAGGCATACTAGTATACCAACATCTATATATCTTGTCTTAGAAATTATTATAATTAGAAAAAGTTGTGTCATATAATTAACTCTTAAGCATATGTTGTTGACTCCTTAGCGTCAAACAATCTTGCCTCGATATGTTCTTTAATCATTGTTGCATTGCATCAGTTTAGCACTGTACGCCTAAATGATGTCAACAGCTATCATAATTTTCGCTAGGTGTGCAATTTCTAAGGCTAGCTACTGTGGTTTAATTAGGAGCGTTGCTTGGAACAATTTTGTTTTCATAATATGAGTTTATTGCTCAATAGTTTAATGGAATTATAGATGCTTAAAATGTTTAGTTCCAATAGTTTTTTGTGATAGTTGATTAATAGGAAATGTGTGAAGATTAGTAAAATCTTATTACTATAATTGCTATTAGTAACATGTTTCCATGGACCAATGAGTTTATTGCATTGCCTTGCTTATATTGTTGTATGAAATTTTACGGAAAAGGTGGTCAAGTTTTTCTAAGCATTAGTGAGACTTAGTGCTAGTGTGTTTCTTGTCATATTCTTAAACCTCGAGAAGGTTCACTATAACGTAATCCTGAACGTTCTTTGTCAAATTTGTATTGGAATAAAGAGAATGTTTTTATGAATGAATTAAGAGAATGTTCATTGTTCAAAGAAGGTATAATATTCATCAATTTGAAATAAACCCATCATTAAGAGTAGATATGATGAGGAGGTATAATGCTCTACTGGGACATGATAATTAACACAATCCAATAGGAAAAGGATAGAATAATAATAGAAGTGCTTCTCTAACTTCTCCCTCAAGCTGGAGCATAACATGATTCCATTTTGTTACATAAAACAGAAAAACGAGATGGATTGAGACTTGGTGAAAAAAATTTGTTATCTTCTTTTTAGAGGAAATATGAGAAGTGACTATTTATTTGCTTTGCCATCACAACATTTCTAACAAAATGACAATTAACATCTATATGTTTAGTCCTATCATGAAATAGTGGCTTGCTAGCAAGGTAAATCCCTGCCTTGTTTGTTATCACTATACATTACCTTATGTTTTTTGACTTGAATCCTAAATTTTCCAAATAAGAATTTAATCCCTATTATTTCACAAGTTGTTTGAGCTATGACTCGATGCTCAGCCTCTACATTAGATCTTGCAACCATATTTTGTTGCTTTCTCTTCCAAGTAATTAGGTTATCTCCCACGAAAATGCAAAAATTAGATGTCGACCTCTGTGCTAACCCAACATTATCTGCATTTGAATAAGTTGGTGACTTTAAGTTTTTCAACACTCCTAAGCAGTAACTCTCTTCCGTGAAACTTTTTTAACATATTTGAGGATCCTCAAACCTACCTCTCAATAATGTTATTTAGGATTTTGTATTTACTGGCTAATAACGCTAATAACAAAGATAATGTCAATCTTAGTAACAACTAATTGATTGAAAAAACTTTTCTTCTTGACGCTTGTGTGTTGAGTATCCTCCAGAGGTTTTCCATCTTTAGACATGGACTAAGTGTCCATAGGCATATCAACGAGCATAAATCCTAGCAATCCAGTTTTTTCAAGTAAATCTGTTACAGAGTTTCTTTAAGGAAGAGAAGCACCCATTTAACAATAGCAATCTTAGGAAAGTATTTATATCCACTAAGATCCTTGGTAACGAAAAACAAGTGAACAATACAATTTCAAAAAGTAAAATAAGCATATTTAGTATTAACTTTGAATAGGAGGCATGAATAGGAGAGTAGAAAACTAAAAATGTTAATGCTAAGTAGTGATTAAATTAAGGTAAATATCACTCAGGCACTTAAGGTTAGTGGGTAATATCATGTAAGTTTATAAAATTAAAAGGCCTTTTTTTGGGGTCCCGGAGGAATTAAGTTTTTCAAATTATTCCTTAAGGTCAACTTAAATATTTCATGCATGTTTTTTAAAATGGTTTCCATTCATTAAGTCAAATCACATGAATGTGCGACTCATATAAGATATATTAGTAAATAAAATTATCAAAATACCTTCTAATAATTATTCTCACCCTCTTTCCCTCTCTCTCTCTCTCCCCCCTTTCTTCCCTTCAGGTGTGCCTGAGCTCGACGATCATCTTCATCATCATATTCTTGTATTCCTTCAGCACTCAATCTCCAACTCATCTCGTCTCTCCACTTCTTACAGCTTCTCATATCCTTTACTGTTTGTCGTTGCCTTGCCGATGAATGTGCAACATTCACGGACTGTGACGATAGGGCTTAGCTTTGCCTTGCCACTCTTCATGGCATCGACATCTGACAACTTCTACACAGCAGCGCGCATGGATGCCTCATCATAAAAAAATTGTTGCACCTTTGCATTGCACTCCACACCGGTTTGCCTAATCTGGCTTGTTTAGCATCCTTATGCCCTAATCGAATAGATCGCAATGCTTTATCTCTTTCTCCCACCCCATTCATCTCTTTCTGGAATTACGCTAGTGCCGAGCCACTCTCCCATCTCTCTCTGCTCCCTTCTCCCTACTCCCTTCTCTTAGGTCCTTTGGTAGATAACATGTGTGTGTGTGAGAGAGAGAGAGGGGCTTGGTGCAAGGCTTTTTTTTTAGAGAAGTGTGGCTCGGGCTCAAAGGCATAAGGCTTCTGCCTAAGGTCACAAGATACTCCAAAATCAGATCTTCTAGCAACCCAGGGATACGAGGCTCTACGTGCCATCTTCCATTGGTTCCTCCTCAAGTCGTCCGACCAATGGTGATCACAACAGCAAGCAATTTAAAGGAGCTTGAGGTCAGGGTCTTTTGAAAGAGAGCGACTGGTGTGGTGTGATTGGGGATGAAGTTGCTGTAGTTGTCCCCATCATTGAAGAAAAAGGAAGAAATTGGATTTTGCAAATGCGGAAGAAAGGTCATTTAACATATATTTGATGGCAATTTTGATGGATATTGAAAAATGTGTCGAATATTAGGTCTCAAATGAGACTTTTTCAAAATCATGGATGTGTTTGATATGAGGCCTTAATCCCAAGAACTTCAGTGATTTTTTCCCAATAAGTTATACTAGAAAACACCTTTATGTCAATATCACTAATGACAAATTAAATTCATAGGACGCCATAGTCAAATTATATAAATTAACATGAATTGTTCTAATTTATGTTATTAGTGACAGTACATATTGCATAAATTAGACTCTATATTGACAGCTTCATAAATTCCATGTTTTCACTAAATATTACAAGCTATCTTATAGCCAATCTCATTTGTAGACACTCATCCCAAACAAAACCTAAGAAAAAGGCATTAATTTATAATGCTGTTCATTAATATGTTGTAACAACAAACCATACGAGTATGTAATTTCATAAAAGTACCAAACTATTTTGAGATAGACACACACTTTCAATTAGTAAATTAATGAGCTTTGCAAAAATATATTGATCTAACAATACAAAATGAGAAAGAGATGTGCAAAAAATGTGAGAACAACCCATTTGTAGTTTTAATTGGGATAGAGGCTCATATATCACAAAATATAGTAATTAAGAATTGCTACTGAAAATTATAAGGAAGCAGGCGTAGTACATAGTTGTTTTAACAGATTGATGAATGAATGTATGAAGAAGTTGGAATGCAGTATGCAGTCCCCACTATTATGCTCCCTAGTCCCTAAGAATACATTCAAAAGTAAGAAAAGATAATACTGTGATGCAGATTTTCTCTCACGTGAAAACAATGATACTAATCTTTCAAACTTGAACATGAACATCAATTTTGTTTTCAGAAAGATAAGAAAATTCTTGAAAGTATTGTACGACAATTTTTTCATGTTTATGAGAACACTTAAAGATCAAGTAAAGTCAAAGGATTTGCTATCTTTGACAAATCTACAAAAGGTGAATAAATTGTAAAAATATTTTATTAGCAATTCATTGAGAAGTATATAGCAAAACCTTAAAGTTTTGCCTTCATCAAACTTTTTAATCTCATGAATGTCTTCCTCGTTGCTAATTGGATTTGATGTGTGTTTAGCTTGCATCTAGTCTTGTGCACAAATAAACATTCTCAAAATTTTAGAAGCCAATGAACTCCTGAATGCATCAAAAGCACATCAACTGGTGCTAAATGTAGACCCAAGTGCAACAGTTGATATAAAAACTACCATGACATCTCTAGCCGTTAGTGATAGAATAGGAAATCTTGGACTATTTATCTTTCACCATGCTTATATATCAAAATCATCATGTGAATCTTGAGTATCTTCATTTAAATACTTATTGAAATATTTTTTATTTTCTATTTCTTCTCCACTGTGATGTCTCTTGTATCTTCTCGCCATACTATATTCTTTGTTCTTATCAAGTGTACACTAGTTCCTTCACTCCAACTTTGTCTAATATGATTTGGTTGCTTATCTTGAATACCAATTTGCTTGTTCTTGTACTTGTTGAACATTTCATGACAAGTTTGTTTTATCAACTATGATAAAGCAACTCCAACACATCCCTCCAACATCTCCATTATATTACAAGGGGTTTAAGAACTATTGCTAGGGGTGGCAATTTATACCCGTACCCGATTAACTCGCCCCGACCCGCCCCTAATGGGACGGGTATGGGTACTCAAATTTTACCCCCAACCCCCGCCCCGCCCCGCCCCGTACCCGATTTAATAAACTTAAATCTAAAAATGATTTCACTCAATGTGGTTCGTAGAATGCATAAATTCCATGAGATGTGGTCTTGTAAAAGAAAGTATCTTTTGCCTTCACATGTTCCACCATACCTCACCTTGCCCATCTATTGTGTCATTCTCACCTGTTGATATAAAAATTGCTGCATAATGATAACTATTAAACAACCAGTTAACTTGATTACTAATAACAGAAAAGTTTCTTTTTTGTAAATTTGTATTCGAAGTTTTTCCACGAACTGAATTTGAGAATATCCTAAATAAAAATTCAAATTTATATTGAAAACCACTTTCAAATTTTAAACGAAAAATTAAGAAAAGTGAACACATTTTTGTTAGTAGTAACCAGACGAATCTTGGTTATCGAGGAAACGGGGCAGGGCGGGGCGGGCACGGGTTTATGAAAACTAGAAGCGGGGCGGGGCGGGGNCTAACTATTGCAGTATATATAACCAAGTGCGTTTTATCAATGCTTCTACAATACTTGTCAAACTTTAATAATTTGATCTATATGTGATGTTTCTTACTTCAAGACCAACATTATTTTGTCAATCCTTCAAATAACATAAAACTTCAGTGATCGCCATCATTACTCACAATTTGGTAACATGATCTCATACCTAAGATCTTGCCTTTAATCTTATCCTTTTCCCTTTTTTCTATCAACTAGGATCCTCTTGCATTTATATTTACGAGCCCCGTCAATCGACAATGGACGCGGCCAAACCATTTTAGAAGTCCCTCCTTTACGTGCCACTCCTACCTATTACTTAAACCATCATTTTTAGTATGCTCTAGTGTAACCATTCATCCGTGCCGGTGCTTCTTAGCTACCTTACACCATGTAATCAGCCAAATAGCAGCCTTAAGAAATTTCATCTTCAGCTTGATAGACATCTTAAATTGTAAATGCTCTTGATAGATATATCAGTTTAGAGACTGAATAATGTCTTTTAAATCACCTATTCATCCCTCTTTAAATTCACCTTACTGCTCTTCCTTCCCCCACCCGGAAAATCACTTGAGGAAGCAACCGCTGAAACCCTACAAACTGCTCCCCTCTTCCTCTCCCCCAACCCCAGGGATGTCAACCACTATCCTAGAAACCATACAACAGAAATGATGCGAGAGAATGAGATTGCTGGAGGGGATTAAGAAAGATTGAGTGAGTACATCCAATGTCGGAGTGCATCCTTGAGTTCACAAGAGGATTTCTGAAATGGAGAAATTTTACTTGATGATAGTTGAAAATTTTTAATTTATTTTGAACTTACATTTGATTTTTTTCTTTCCTAAAATAACATGTTTGTATTTTATTGATGTCGTCCTAAATAAAATGATATCATCTTCACTTTTAATATCTTCCTGACTCTGCTGGTTCAAATCACCTCGTTTGTTCTGACCAAGCCGACTCCCTAGACGTGCTGCTGAAGCTTTTGAAGGGAAATGAGCCTTGGTGATAAATGTATCACCTTCTAGAAGGCAATACACATGCGTTTTAGTTTAGTTGCTAGGATACATATAACATTTATGTCCTTCATTGGCTAATAGTGTTATGATGTGATCATGATCCCCTTACTCCTTACTTTTTATTATCTGTCGTTTGTTATTTTTATGTAATACTCTTTCCTCTTTTCTATTCAATTTGCATTTTTATCTCCTATCCTTATTGGTAACATTTGGGTTCTTGTTCCCTGTGGTTATATCACCTCAATTAATTCAAGGCCAGAATGTTTTTAAAATGAACTTTGTTATTCATCTACTGATTGCAATTTATCTTATGCCATAATCTGCAAGCTTAGGCTTTCAGGTCAGTTGGTCACCATAAATTTAATATGATATTAGAGCCAGAGTTTCTAGTTTGAGTCTTGGTGCCCCTCAATTATTTTTAATGTGGTACACCAAAAAAACTATGTTGTATTGAATCTATGTTGCAAAGCCAAATAAGCTTGATCATGAAAGAGTGTGTAAGAATATGAAATTATTGTTGGGTTATAATTTAAAAGCTTTTTGGTTAGCTGATTAAGGGATATATTGTGTATCCATCTCTCGACATTCTTGCATTTGTGTAGCTATGCGCTGCCATGATTGAGTATATAACTTTGGATGACATCATATATGATTGTCGGTCTTGTGCAAAAATTATGATAAGTATATAGTTACCTTGGCTGTATTTTTTATGCCGTGAACCTATTATAATACAATAAATGTAGGATAAAGCACGTATAGAAAAAATTGGTGAATCTTAACATATGTGATGAAATAAAGTTTGTTATGCTGAATATTATATAAGATGTGAAATATAGTTGATCATTATATTGAAATTGCATGATGTGAAATAGTATTAATTTTTAATATTGTAGTTTAGAGTTTATGTAGGATGTGAAATAAAAATATTATTTAGTGTATAATTGGAATTTTTTTGGCCAAGCCAACTTGGTTTTTTTTCCTCTTGCCAAACTGGATCTAAAGCTGAACAGCCAAAATTGAGAGGGTTACATTGTCTGTGACCAGAAAATGTGCTAGAGAAGATATATTTATCCTCACCCTTCACCTCCAAGATAGCAGTTGGTCCAGAGGCATGGGGGAACTGTTTGATAATTCATACTTGTTTTTATTCTGTGATTGTACACATACCCACCCTTGCATTTCAACCAAGTTTGTGAAAGAGAAGACAGTCAGCACTACGTTGACATTGGGCTTCCTGTTGAACTTAATGCTAGTAGTTATTCCATCTATTTGACATAATATATTTATCCTTCACTAGATTAAGGATCCTGCTGGAAATCAAATTCATGATTTTCGCGACAAGATAAGCGAGAAGTTCGAATTCACAGTTCGAAGGAAAGGTCTTCATCGCTTTTGTTTCACGAACAAGTCCCCGTACCATGAAACAATTGATTTTGATGTTCATATTGGACACTTCACATACATGGATGAGCATGCAAAGGATGGTAATAACCAGTGCTCATCAAATTCTTTTTTGATCATATTCATTAGCTTCCTCTTACATTTTGTTTGAAAATCTGCAGAGCACCTCTCCCCCCTCCTCGAACAAATCAGTAAGCTGGAAGAAGCTCTCTACAACATTCAATTCGAGCAACACTGGTTGGAGGCTCAGACGGAGCGCCAAGCAATCGGTATGTCTGCATTTTTGTGACAAAGTATATTTTTGGTGTAAATTTTATGCATGAGATATTTGTTAATAGAGAAATACTTTGTGGCCCCTATAAATGACTTCAAATTTTAAATTCAATTAGGATTTTGTCTATGTTGATACATAAAATCTTAATTGGCTTTAATATTTTAGGTAATTTTTGGGGAGTGTGTGGTATTACTCATCCTAATAAGCTATTATTTGGATGCCAAAAGTGTTGGAGACATGTTCGTAGTTTGAACAAAGCCAGACCTGATCCAATATTCGAGTCTCTTCATACATTTATTGTGTAGTTTGTTTGGTTCAATTAGGCTGAATTTGGGCCAACTTTAGCATTGGTAAAATTAGATGGAAATTGAAACTCATCCATTATTTTGCTTGACTTGAATATTAAATCAAGTAATTTTTGTCTCGTGATTCAAGCCATTCTCATTTTCTAATTATTTTACAAGTTGGTGCTAACTTGATCAAAATTACTTTCAAACTCAGATATGTATTATGATATTTGGGAGAACATAATAGAACTTTTATTGATATTGTGAAAACCAGACTAGTTTAAGAACTGATTTATTGTCTGATTCATAGTTAGACCGGTTAGAACAGCTATTAAACCTATCAAATCGATAAATCACTATTTTTTAATTCAAAAAGATAATATTAGCTACCAAATGTTGGTAATGAATATTCAAAATAGTAAAGTTATTATTTTATTGGTTCGTTGTTTTCATTAAATGTTAAATATCTTAGAAATATATGAATTATTCTAATTTGATCCAGTTTGATACTCTATCCGGTTTTAGCATTGAACCAAACCAATTTATGTGCTGGTTTACGGTTGGACTGGTCGGATTTGGCAGTAGTCTACTTTTTATATCACAAAACCTTCCTTTTTACATGCCTCTCTTCCCATGGAGGCCCAGCAGATTTTTTTCTTGGGCCCATCCAAAGGATACCTAGGTCCTTGCGATGACAACACTGTCCTCCTCTTCCCAGACTTGAGGAAAGCTTGAGTCTCTTGAAATGCATTTTGAATTCATTTAGAATCAACTCATACTTTTTCAAATAAAACATAATTCATTTCAAGTTCAAATTGAGCTAAAACTTTTCCATGTCTAATTCACGTTTATCTGAACACGCTTGAACTCAATTCATTTTCCTTTTCTAACTAACTAAACTTTCGTTTTCAAGTTAATTCTGTTTGTGCATAGACCCGATCAGCTAACCATTTTCTTCTCATACCCTATTCTGGCATGCTTGCCATCTCTGTAGCCCTCACCTCCCACTTCTAACCAAATCCTATCACCTGCAGTAAATGAAGGGATGAGCAGAAGGGCGATCCATAAGGCACTTTTCGAGTCGGCGGCTCTGATTGGAGCCAGCGTGCTACAAGTCTATCTCCTCCGCCGCCTCTTCGAACGAAAGCTCGGAACCTCCAGGGTTTAATCCCTTCACAGAGAGACCAATGACTGTATGTGATCTTTCTCGACTTTCTTTACCTTGTTTAGCAAATTTAGACCTTGAAAAGAAATCTTCATTAAACAGTAGACACTGGACCTTAAATTTATATTTTAGAAATTTACACCTGAAGTTTAATTCCTACCTGCATAATACTCTATTATTATTATATTTTGTACTCCTTAGTCAACTAGCATTAGCATAAATACAAATTTAAATTGTAATTTGTAATATATTTACTCATTTATTATATCATATGCAAGCTTTGAATGTAAACTTTATAAATTATATAATTTATGGTGCAGTGTATATAAATTCCCTTCCTAAAATAATTTTTTCATCATCTAGGTCAAATTTGAACAAGATTAAACTGAAAGGATCTCCAAATATGCCCTAAATTAACATTTCAGAATTTAAATTTTGAATGTTGACTTTTTTTTATATATGTCAATTGTCAAACATAAAAATATTAATTATTGCAATATGTAATATGATATAATATATTAAATGAGATGACAGTGGATCATAGACCTGTAGGCATCGCAATAAATGCATGAAGAATGGTTGTTAGATAGTAGTTGGTATTCAAATGCATGCATGCATGAATTCTATCTTATGATGTCAACAATCTTTTCTCACTGGTGCATGTGCCGGCTGAGTTCGAGCGAGTTTGTTATATTTCAACTTTTATTTTTTGGTGAAAATTTAAAAAATAATAATATTTTTTGATATTTGGTTAATTTTGATTCGAGTTTATTCGTGTACCTGAGCTTGATTTGTGAATTTTGGGTACTTGGAATTCGGTGTGGTTCAATTAGGATTATTTTACAAATTAAATATTTCTGAGTAATTGAACTCAATATATGTTATCTAAGTGAAATTAAGGTGGCGTTTGGTTTAAAATATTTAGATGTCATTTTTTGAATGATAATTTCGTAACTATTTTTTCTAAATAATATGACATAACATTAAGATAATATCAAACTAAACGCCCTCTAAGTGGAGGTTTGAACAGATTGATGTAAGAATTTATTTCAATGTTCAAGAGATGTGATTAGGGGGTGAGATGTTATTCGAGTCCAAAGCTAGCTAGTTTTCCCTGGAATGAATCGGTGCAGCAGTTGACTGGATATTTAGAGGTAGTGCATTATTTTGGTGCATGCTGGTGGTGTGAAATCAAGGCAAATTCTGGATACTAAACATGATCTCACACTAAGGTCAACTAGCTAGATGATGAGAGATAAACCTCATTGTTGTCACCAACAAATTTTGTTAAATGCTTGCATAGTTATTATGATTGCAAGGAGGTTTGTTTAGAAGCAAGCGCCCTTGAAACACTGTGTAATAATTTATTGATCGAGCACTCTCGCCAAAGATAAACAGGAATAAGTGATATTTTACTATAGTCGGGAGATGTCAAAATGTATTTGTATGAAGCATTCTACTCTAGAGGGAAGCACTGATGTAAGCAGGTGTTGACAAGGCAACAACAACAACAAAAATAACAACCAAGCCTTAATACCACTAGGTGGGGTCTGCTACATGAATCATTTGCTTCCATTGCGCTCTATCAGTTACCAAATTCTTATCTAAGTTTAAGTAACTAAGATTATATCTTATAGTTTCTTGCCAAGGCAGAAGCAGAAATATTAATTTTCTTGAGTTACACAAACATTTTTGTTATCTAAAGGCTCGAAATCCTAAGGGTTCTTATATATACATGATTTGTCCATTGAGAGTGAGTTAGGGTTTAGGTCTAAGATTAAACAAGAAGGCATAATCGATTGATAATATGTGAATATATCCATTGTTCTAATACTAGGTGCTACGAAGTTAAAATGATACATGCTACAACTCCCAAAAAAAATTTTTGAATGACTTTCAACAAGAAGGTATTTATGCTTGAAATAAATATAGATTGATAGGTAGAGACTACATAGGGGTGCAATACAAATCTTTCTAAGAAGCTTGGCAAAACTATCCTATAACTTCTGGAGCAACTTGAATTGAGATCGCATTGACTAGATTTAATAAATCTTTTCTAAAAACATAGGTCCTGTGAATTAGATGTTCAAGAAAGTTAGTGGCCTGATGCGATAAAGTTGATGACTGATACTTCAACTGCTCATATATATTTCAAAATAAAAATTTTTATTTAACATTTTATACACATATCAAAATAGTAACTTACTATATTTTACATTTTATGCATTTCTTGAAGTAATAATTTATTTTATTTTATATTGTAATTTGTAATATAAAATATTAGCGTGTAATATTTTTAACTTCAACTAAGCAAATGCTCTTACAATCATAGAATTGTAGTTTGAGATGAGACAAAGTCACTCAAACTCATCTAGATACCAACCCTAAGCAAGAGAGAGAGTTTATCGAAAGTATTGCCATCATGTGTGAACAAGATGACAAAGTAAGATGTGACATTGATCTTATCATAGGTTAGAAATTATGTGGAGATTGGGAATAAATGGTCACATCAGATTTGGTGCAAGTGGGTCAAGTAGAGCTAGACCCAATCCTCTTTATTTGGACCTAAAATTTCACCCAAAATCATGTCGATTTCTCCCCATCTCGATCTACATCTCTCAATCTCAAATTAGTTTGAAGTAGTTCTAGCAAGATAGAATTGAGCGGTCTATATCTTAAATTCTATGTGAGTTTGGTGATAGATTTTAGTAGTTCGGGTTGAGCGCGCGCGCACACATATATAGCTTAGATCCGTGCATTTTCAATTTGGCTAAAGAAGTTTTCTAGTTTGAGAATGCATGAATAACTTCTTCTACTGACATTAATTAAACTCCCAGTGTATAAAGATCTTTTTGCCCTTAAGTCACAATTCTTAGCTATCTATCATCTCTTGTAATTTTCACCAAAAAGTAGAAAAATCTTTTTGCATTCATTTTTCAAGAATAAAATGGTCAATTGAATCTCTATTACTAGGGCCCTGTTTGTTTGGCCATTGAAAATTAACTTGATTTAATTTTAACTAGCATATCATATCACACATAAAATTTAATATTAAAAATTAATTTTATTTCACATCCTACACACATTACTAAAATAATAACTAACTTTATATCACATCCCTCACATATCTCAATATAATAATTAATTTTATTTCACATCATTCATAATTTTTAATAAAAAAATATTTCTAAGTTTAATTTTAATCTTGTTAAATTTAATCTTACAAACAAACGGACTCTAGAGATGTTAATGTTAAGACCCATGGGTGATTCATAATATTGAGATCCATATGTAATGTAGTCTAAAATTTGGAACTCGTGTATAATTTACCCTTTGTTTATTTGTTTTATTTTTTCATTAAAAGGCTTGTTTGCATCACATCAAATGAAAATAGGTAGGAGAATAGCCTCCACTCATGCAGTGATTTCTTGCAGCATTTTTTTTTTTAACAGGTAACAAGTGGCTAGCTTCTATTGGATGACCCAATAATGTGGGACCCCTCACCATCCCTGTCCCCTTTGTGGGAGGCACTTGTGACTGGTAGGCCAAACAACCATGAAACTCATTTCCAATCCCCACCATTATTGAGAGAAGTGGGAAGGGGGAATTGGGGGAGACATTGAATCAAGCTTGAGCAAATAGCTAATAACTCAATATCAAAATTGTCTATTTTAGTTATTTTAAATTTAAATTAATTAAAAGGAAGCTAAACTTAACTTTAGATGAATTATTATAATTCAATTCCAATGTTTACATGTATAATTCCTGTGACAGAAGTACTGTTGAGTCAAGCTAATGACTATGATCAGTTTAGATGGTTTGTTGAGAGCACAGGCAAGAAGGTCTAACCAAGCAGTCATGGAGAATAAGCAGAAGTATAAAATTTTTGCTAAATCAATAAAAACTAATTTACCAGAGACGAGTATAAGTAGCATGGCTAGAGAAAGAGTGATAGAAGAAGATGAAGAAGATAGCAAAAAGTCGTTAAAGTCCTACTCGAGGATATAGGGGGGCTGAAATGGATTAGTGACGCCTAGAAGCAAAAGAGAATAGAGAAGTTACTATTTATAACGACCAAAGGTGATTTTGTTATAGATTTTCTATAGTTGAGCTAATAGCAACAAGTGGGATATTGACACTGGCATAGAGACCTAACATGCGCATGATGCTGCCAAGGATGTGCGATCTTCTTGAGGGAAGGGAGTGCATGTCATGCTTTTTGTTCTTAAGCCTCGTCTATGTTCCGTCTGCGTATATGGATTTGTGTTGCATGTTCTTTTAGAGGTATGGTGTAGATTTGCTTGTATCCGGTTGGGGTGAGCCATGCCAACAAAATTTTAATTTATGTGGATTTAGAGATCTACCTATAATTTTAAAATTTGGGAATCAAACAAGATATTCTATAAGATTTCTCAAAAATTATCTATTTTCTTGAAAGTCATTCTTTTTTTTTTTTTTGAAAATCCTGCGAGATTTCACGAGTTTGCAAGAAATTGCCTCCAATATTATTAAATTACTTTGAATTTATTCTTTTATCGATTTTTGACAAAATAATGTTCATCATTAAAAGATAACACCTTGAGATACCCTAAAAAAATGTCATTTATTATTGTCATGTTCTTATTTTCTCAGAGTTGCATGTGATATGGAACTCAATTTCTATATTTGCAAAAAAATGATGAAAATAAAGGGAAATTGAAAACACAAATAATAAGTCTTTGATCATGATACGTAAATAAGATATTTGTAAATTTATTCATGTAAATATCCTTAAAAATATAATTTGTTGCCAAAAATTAAAAAAGTTTCTTTAAAGCTATATGTGATACAAAATTTACTTTTGATATTTTTTTTTTTTTAGTTGACTCTTATTATTATTTTATTTTTAAATAGTGTGCAATACTTTTAAAATGAAAATCATAGGAGCTAGCTAGTAGCCTCTCTGTTTGCCTTCTATCGTAAAAACGCATTGCAGTGCAGTTAAGTTGCTACACTGTATCCAAAATGTCAATATTTTTTAATTTAATCATATATTTTACAATTGAATCACATTTTGAGAATTAAAAAAAAAAATTAAAATCATTAAAAATTCTCAAAGTTGTACTACTTTCACTAACTAGTAATTCACTGACCAGCATAAAGTAAAGAGACAAGAGCATGAAACTTGGACAATGATTCCATGACCCTCATTCCTTCATGTCAACATGAAAATGATTCTACACAGTACAGACAACAGTCACATGAGTGCATGAGCCTGTGCAATGGAAAAATGACAAAAAGGTCCTTCATAAGTTCGGAAAAAATATTAGCAAAGTCGGGGAGTAAATAAGTCGAGCATAATTGCGTGAGGCTGTGTTCGTGTTCAAGCTCGTATCTACAACTTGTTTTTGTTCGAGCTCAACTAGTAAATAAAGCTTGGTTTGACGAAGATAGAAGTACGTACGAGTCTGCACTCAAAATTGTGAACTAGCAATGGCACATTTTTGTCAGTCTGAAATTGAGCTCTCGATCAAGCCCAAATTAATCATGTCGTTGAACATAATATTGTTTTCATTATCAAGTAACATAAATTAGAGCTAGATTAATCTCAATAATCAAACTACTTAAATTATTTTTTGCATACTATATGACAATTGGGAAATAAATAACTCTGGTAATTTACATGAAAGTTGAAGCACTAAGTTGTCTTTTTAAGCTAAAAAAATCATTGATCACCCATGCTCTTAACAAGTTTTTGATCGAATAATTTGTGCCAAATCAAGTTATAAATATCGCTTTAAATGAATATGCTTGTGACCTTTATATGTATCATTTATAATGATAAATGAGTCAAAAATTAATATGTTCAAAATTAATCTGTCGTTTTTAATAATTACATAATCCCACACTGAATCAAATACTTAGGAAATTCTACATAATGCAATTCATCTCTCTAAATATAATTTATAGTATTCGATGTTATTTTTGTACATATTTAATGTAAGATATATAATTAGTAACTTAGCACTAAGTAGCTAAAAATTGATAAATAAATTATTAAAATATTAATTGTTGAGAGAATTAAGTCAATGCTACTAAAATATAATATTTTTATATATTTAATACTCAATTTTTTAATATTATATTTTAATTAAAAAAATCACATAAAAATTATAATTCATGTACGACTTATATCACAAAATCACGACATGCATGTACTTGAAGTTGTAAACTTCAAATAATTTTTATGACTAATATATAATATTAAAAATTTATATATTAAATATTAAAAAAATTAAATTTTAGTGATATTTATATAATTTTTTTAATTGTTTCAAATAAAAACCCATTTTGAGATTTAAAAAAATTAGAAAAAAACCTTCAATTTTTCAAGTTTTTTTTTAATTAAAATTTACCAAATTACTGAAATCTATGAGGCATGGAAAAAGTCATTTCATTTGGTGAAATATATAAAGGAATCACTGCAATCAATATGATTTGAGGGAACTCACAGTCATCTGTCAATCACATTAAAGTGATCATACAGCAGTTCAATAGTGATCATATTTTTTTTTTCTTTTAAAGATTCTTTTTGTTTGCAAAAAATTAATCTTCATAAATTTAAATTAAATTTAAATAAAAAATATTTTTATTTAAAAATAAATTAATTATTATATTAAAATATGTAAAAAAAATATAAATTAATTATTATTTTAGTAAATATATAAAATATAAATAAAATTAATTTTATTTTATTAATTTTTTAATTTAAATTATGTATAATATGAAATATAATTAAATTTTAATATTAAATTTTATGTGTGAAATTATATATTTATTTAAAATTAGCTTGATTAATTTTAATTCAACTAAATAAATAGGCTCTAAATATTATAATTTTTTTACATTATTTAAAAGTTATATTTAGAAAAAAAAAAATTTAATAATACGGTTTACCTAATATAGTTTAGAGTTTCAGGTTTCAAATTCAAAATTTAAATTAGTAAAATTTAATCAATAGTTTTCTATTTATAATATATTTATAAAAAAACTATGATGCTTAATTAAATCTAAATAAAATGGTGGATATAAATCATTTTGTCCATTATGATCTGTTAATTATATACGCTGATTAGATAATGATTTTGTTAGTAAAATTTATTCATTATTGGAAGAATAATGATAGATTGTAATTTTTAAATATGTATAATTAATTTCACATTCTAATGCAAGATTAAGTCATTAATTTGTAATTGATATATATTGTATAAATTATAGTTTATGCTATTTAATTTATTGGTTGATATGAGATTAGAGAGAGAAGATAAACTGTTTTTAATTTTAAAATTTTTTCAAGATATGCAACTCAGGTATGATTTGTATTAGTACATCTGATCCCAACATTACAATTTTATTAAATTAAAAGTAAATAATTATTTTATTCTTGAAATTTTCACGTCACCCAAGATAATGAGCTTATTTCAGATATTTCTTTCCTAAAAAAAAAGCGCTTCCCGTTGGACGTTGCTATCGTTGAAACTCGATTTCAATTTCAATCTCGATTATTTCATTAATTGTCATTGTAGCAACTCCACTATAGATATTGACCGCAACGTATAATAAAAAATTAATGAAAATTTATATCTGTCATCTCTAAAAATTTATTATTTTCAGGCAACACTCCTTATTTTGGAGTAAATTTACAGGTATTATCCCGCTTTTGAAGATAAAAAATTTTGGGGGTGCTGTCTGAAAATAATGGATCTTCGGAGGTGACAAATGTAAATTTAAAATTTTCAAAACTTTTGTCTTAAAAATATGAGAGTTTCAATTGTAAACTTAAAAAATAATCGAATTTTAGATCGATATTAACTAAAATTAAAATAAAATTGTTGAAATTTGCGGTAAATGAGAAAGATTATAAGAATTAAGTCAGGGGGAATTTTGTGCATAAAGAAAAGTTTAGCAATCATATTTTATTAATATTGACAGTTTATATCAATATGGATCATGTTAATTAGCAAAAATCAAACAGAAGAGCCGATGTGCTTATACAGACTATATTTATGGGATCTATGTATTCGTATAAATTATATCTGAGTCTTATAAAATTTTTAAAATTAAGATTATTTTGAATTCTCTCTCCAACTTCAAGGGCTAAAATGTAATTTACCCTAATTAAGATTAAGATCTTGAAGCATGACAAAAATAAGTCAAAACTAACAGTTTCCCATTTGAAAATCATGCCAATTAATTAATCTGATTAATCTGTCTTTTTATTAGCACCAAGCTGCAATCTAGTAATATTTTAAATATTAATAGTTTGCAAAAAAAGGTTCAATTTATAAAATAGAAATCCTCTCCTACAAATTAATATAGGATTTTGGGGGAGAGTAAAGGGCATAAATATTACATGGCACGAAACAAATTAGGTTGCCTCGTATTTAATTGGAACTCAATTTTACCACTAATTTCGGCTAATCTCGTAAATTGACCGCAACCTAAAGTTCTAGTTTGTTGTCTTACGCCATTATCCTTAAAATTTCTAGCATAAAAAATTATTGCTTACGATAATGTAATATTTTTTCAGGGACCCACCAGTGAAGCAGAAATATAGCAAAAAAGAGCAACGATATTAGAATGGAATAGTGCTATATATAAATTTATATATCAGTCTTTTTTACTATGTTTATCTATTTTTTGCGTATACATAGCTCTAAATACTTATCATAGTGCTTTGTGCTACACATAAGTATGATATTTACAGAGAAGCATGTGATCTTTAAAATTAATATGTATATCTTATAAGTGACATATGATCTCGATATTACTAGCATGTAAGGAGTTTGATATTTATTTAATATAGTATTTTGTTTATACATAGTAAAAAAACTAATACGATTGAAAAAAAAACTTATACGTAACATATTTCTCGTTCTTTTTTGCCACTAAGTCTTGCATATTTATGCTATATATGTTTTAGTTCTCGAACATCTAATATATTGTATTACCCAAAAACAATAATTTCTCGCCCCTGCCTCTATTATTAATTTCTATTTAAATAAATCCATACTCGACTTAAAATTAAAATTCTTATTTTTATTTGCTTTCAAACTCAATTTTGTTACCTACGTTATAAACGCTAAATGTAGTACTACTTCAAGCAACTTCTTCAATAAAAAAAGAGTATTTTAGTCTTAATATTTGGACGCTATATTTTATTATTTTATTTTATTTATTTATCTTTAAGTATTTTTAATGAGTAATGGCTCTTCAAATAAAATATTTTTTTGATAAAAAGTAATCATTTAAAATATATATATCATGAAGGTATATAAGTTTATGTATTGCTATCAACTAATAACACTGTATAATAAATAAATCATGCATCATTTAATAATGAATCAAAACAAAAGATAGATTAAATTAAGAATATTTTTTTATGTAAAATTAAGAATATCTTAAAACATGGAGACAAAATGTTTTTCATAATATAAAAATGACTTCATAATTATTATCAAATCACAAAATTAATTAATATTATTGTAATCAAATCACAGCATTAATTCTTTATCAAAAAAAAATGTTATAGATAATTCTCAGGTCAATCATGTTGATTTGATATTTAATGATGTTATTATTCAAATTCTTGGGGGTTTGATTAGACCCAATGCCCAATGCATACCTGCCAAGTGTTGCTCTAGCAGATTGCCACCTGGGCCTAGTGATTTTTCTTTTTTTTTTTTTATATCAAAGTTAAGTGATGTTACTTCAAAAATAATTGAGAAGGAGAAAAAAATAGAAGTAGAAAGAGGGAAATGAAGAGGGTATACATCTAGCCATTTGTAATTAGGGGCGGCAATTTATGACTTAATCTATCAATTCGAGTTAAATTTAATTAAGGGAGCATTTGGTTCAATGCTATTTTGACGTTATATTATGTTATCTAGAGAAAATAATTATTTGGTTTAATGACATCTATAAATAATCTTCTATAAGATTATAAATTATTAGTCAAAAGATGACATGCAGATGTCATGATATCTAAATTACATAACATAACATCAAGATAACAACGAACTAAATGCTCCATAAATATAAATCAATTATATACAGATTTATATCATAAATAGGTCAACTCAATTACAACTTGCTAATAATTTTTTTATTAAGATTAATACTAACAATATTAATTTAAATATTAAGGACTTGTTTGTTTATAAAGTTTAAATTTAATAAGATTAAAATTAAATTTAAATGGAGATATTTTTTATTAAAAGTTGTGAATAGTGTGAAATAAAATTAGTTATTATATTGAAATATATGAAAAATGTGAATAAAGTTAGTTATTATATTGAGATATGTGAGGAATGTGATATAAGTTAGTTATTATATTAGGATATATGAACAATGTGAAATAAAGTTAATTTTTAATATTAAATTTTATGTATGATGTGATACGTCTATTTAAAATCAAATAATATTAATTTTGAACTGTCAAACAAATATGTGCTAATTGTTAGAAGTATATATTACATATTTTAATTTATATTTAATTTATTAATTATATTCCAAGATTATATTAATTAAAAGCATAAAACAATGAATTTGTCGAGTTTTGGAACTCAAAAATATAAACAGGTCAAATAATCTGGCCATTTATTAAACAGATCAAGTATGGGTTTTAATGATTGATCTGTTTAACTCGGTCAAACATACATATCTATTTTTTTTTTACCCAAACTCAACCATCTACTTGAATTACTAGTTCTTTTTGTAAACTATGTGGGGGTTTAAACTAATTTGAAATGTCGGTTTTAATTAGAAATTGAAATTTTATGTTGGAATTGAATTCTAGATATACCGACTTTTTAATTAATGCATTCTAACATACCATTTGTTCGATGCATAAATTTTCTTTTAATTATTAGACGATCAAGTTAATTAACATAAATTAAATTTTGGTTTCAACTAAAAAATTAAGTCCTCAAGTTTAGGATAAATTTCATTCATTATTTAAATTAAAAATAAGTCCTAATATACAAATTAGTAGCAAATGAAACTCTGAGGTTGGAAAATTGGTTATAAATAGTTCCATCCATTATTTTCTTCATGTGTAATTAATGCAAATGTTGAAATATGTTGATATAAGTTTACAATTTTAAAAATTCATTTAATCATTTTCTGTAAGGTCTTTGAATTGGACATAAATATTTTGATGAGTTTCTTTCTATGATTTTTGTCAACTTTTTATCCCCACAAGTGAATAGAAATCATTTTTAATTTGCATTAATAAAAAAATACCATTTCTCTTTGTGTATCACTCAATTTCTTCTTACAGAGTATAACAATAATAGTGTGTAGCAGCAGTGCAGCTTGCACGCATGCATTGATTGTTACCCCAGTGCACAGCTACCTACTGAGCAGCCCGTGCGAGTGGCAACAACACTATTAGAATTGAGCGAGTGAGGAGGAAGAAGGTGAGAATAAAATGATAAATTTTACTCTCTTTTATTATTTATCAGTTTCTGAACGATTTTAAAATTCAAGAATCTAAATTAAGAATTTCAAAATTATAAACCTACGTAGCTTTACCTTATAATTTTAAAAATGTAGATGTAATTTATCCTATTTTTAATGGTATCTCAACTTCATACATGAATAAAATTTAGTGTACTTTTTCTTTATAAGCACATTTCTAAAATAGCTTTTTAATAACTCTCACTAAAGTAAAAAAACTTTATATCATTTTAGACTCAAATTAAAGCAAGGATCAAATTTGATGATTCATAGTTCCACAACTATATTATACCCAATCAAGGCCCTGCCCTCTCACACTTTTCTGTTGGTTCAATTATTGGATTCGAGCACCGTGATTCAGAGCCCAAGCAAAGCTCCTTGGGTAGATGCACATTGCCTACCAGTCTTGTTACGTCTGTAACAATTGTTATTTAATCTCTTCATATATACTTTTTTATTTTATATAAGTATTTTTCACTTTATATAGATTTTTTTTATTTTATATAAGTATTTTTATCTAGTATGCAAAATAAAAAAAAAGTTCATACAAAGCAGAAAAAGATTGTATAAAATATAAAAGGAGTATTTACTTATATTACCCCTAAAGTAAATTTTATTACATATTTTACTCCTAAAGTTATCTATTTACTTTTATCACCCCTAATTTTGAATAATTATTTACAAACTAAATCCCTTCCTTCACTCCCGTTATCTTTCTGTGACCTTAACTTTGGGGGTGAAATATTAATCATTTTAAATATTGACCATTAATCTTGTTGTAACAACTTTGGAGGTGAAATATGTAATAAAGCTTATTTTAGGGGGACAAAAGTAAATAGATAACTCTGGAGTGAAATATATAATAAAGCTTACTTTAGGAGTGACATAAGTAAATTTCCCAACATAAAAATAGTCGTACCAAATACCTTTTAAAATAATATGATATTGGCCATTAATCTAAGTAAATATTGGCCATTAATCTAAGTAAATATTGGCCAACATAAGTAAATATTGGCCATTAATCTAAGTAAATATTTTACTTCAAAATTTCCCAACATAAGTAAATATTGGCCATTAATCTAGATATCACGATATTTAAATAATATGATATTATACTAAGATAATAATAAATTAAATACCTCATAAATAAAGCTTAATATTAAGATAACATTGAACCAAATACTTTTTAATTTCTTATGTACTGTGAAGCCTTAATTAAGGTTAGAAATCAGTTTAATTTGATTTTATTGTTTAATAATATATTTAATATTATTTTTTAATAATGTATTTATTTAATAAACATCCAATATAAATTCAAATTTTAAAAATTAATTTTATTTTATATTATAATATTAAAATACTTTTTATTTTAAAAAATTTTAAAAATTTAAAAAAAATATATTCCAACTAATTGGGCTCTCTCAATAAGTAAAAAAAAATGGGGAGAAATAACTGTTGATAGAGGTGAAAGAGAAGAAGAGAAAGGTGAGAAGAGAAGAAAGAAGATTGAATGTTAATAAATAAAATAAAATAAAATATAAATTTTTATTTAAAACATGAATTTTGAGAACTATATTTCGAAGTTATATTTTTTGCAGTCGATGATGAGAACTTAGAGAAAGTCGGCTTCGATGGTTTTGACATCTAAATCGTAGGCCAATTGAAGCTCCAGTTAGAAAAATTGAGTTATTGTATTTTGCCCATGTACAAAGAGGAAGAGGGAGACCAAAGAAGACATGGCAAGAAACTATAAGGAGTGATCTTAGTTACTTAAACTTAGATAAGAATTTGGTAACTGATAGAGCGCAATGGAAACAAAGGATTCATGTAGCCGACCCCACCTAGTGGGATTAAGGCTTGGTTGTTGTTGTTGGTTGTTGTTGATGATGATGTAATGTAGAAAGAAATATATTCTTTCTATAAGATTTTTGCTCAGTAGGAAAAATTTGAAGACCTTTTGTATTTGATGTATTTTTATTAATATATCGGCCGGGGGATGAATTTTAGAAAAAAAAAATAACTCGATTATGTTTCACAAAATATATGATTGACAAATCTACTAAAATAAGCCGACTTTGGAGGGATTGAAGCTGCTTCATCTTGACTACCAAACAGACAATATCAGAACTAGTCACATAAATTAGTCATCCTCTCTCTCTCTCTCTCTCTCTCTCTCTCTCTTTTTCCGGTAGCAATGGAATTCAAGGGTTCTTCCAAGCTTCCAGCGGAGCAACCCAAATTCCTACTCCAAAACCCAGATAAAAGAGATAACCAAAGAGACGCTAACAGGGAGCTTCAGATGGTGATCTCCTCCTCTGCTTCGGGAGCAGAGAAAGAGCTCCCGCTAGCTCCATCATCCACGCCGGAGAAGGACGATCAGAGGAAGCAGCTCGCGCCAAAGAGAAGCTCGAACAAGGACCGGCATACCAAAGTCGACGGCCGCGGCCGGAGGATCAGGATGCCGGCGCTCTGCGCCGCCAGAATCTTCCAGCTGACCCGCGAGCTCGGCCACAAGTCCGACGGCGAGACGATTCAATGGCTCCTCCAGCAGGCTGAGCCCTCCATCATTTCTGCTACCGGCTCCGGCACCATCCCCGCCTCCGCCCTCGCCGTCGCTGCTGCTGCTGCCGCCACCTGCGGCGCTGCCGCCGCTCCCTCTTCCATCTCCCACCCTTCTGCCTCTGCCGCCGCCGCCGCCGCCGCAGCTGCGAGGCCTAATTGGGCCTCCGGAATCTGGCAGCCGCCGCCAGTTGTCGGATTCGGATGCTCTGGGTTTCTCCCTCCGACGACGACCCTCTCTGGCGCCGGCGGCGAAGGGTCTGCTGGAGGGTTTATGCAGAGGATTGGGCTGCAGGGGATCGAGCTCCCCGGAGCCAATCTGGGTCAGATGAGCTTTGCTTCGATGCTTGGAGGTCCCAGCCAGCCATTGCCAGGGCTCGAGCTTGGGCTCTCCCAAGATGGGCACATTGGGGTTTTGAATCCTCAAGCTTTGAGCCAGTTCTATCACCACATGGGGCAGGGAAGAGGGGGAGGAACTGGTGATCACTTGCAGCATCATCATCAACATCATCAGCATCATCATAGCCAGGGTTCCCTTGGCAAGGATGATTCTGAAGGATCAAGTCACTAGCAGATTATTGATTGCTGAAAGATATTATGTTCAAAGAAAGATCTTCGGGTCAAAGATGGAGTCTTCTTCCTTCTACGAGTTGGATGAATCTGTCCTTCTTCTGCAAGCCAGTTGATAGGGATTCTCCGCATTCGGGTAAATCCATTTCTCTTCATTCTCTTTTTTAGGGATAAGCTCGAAAAGGTGACATTGCATATTGAACACCAACACTAACACCTCACTCATCAGAAATGCTGGATATATTTCAATTTAGGCTTAGCTTGCTATTTCTTGCTGTTAAATCTATGGTTACCATCTAACCTAAAAGCTTAAGCTTATATATTTCAATTTGCAGCAAGGAGTTTGTTTTTTAACCTTGTTGTTATAGGTAATTGAGACTTTTAACTCTAGTACCATGTTATTCTCTGGTTATGAACTGACCTAAAAGCTTAAACTTGTAGGTTGACTCAGAAATAATTTTATATTTTAACAGTTGTTATGATTGATTCTTCGTGGTTTATCATGCCAATATGTTGTTTTTACGCAATTGTCTTTATAGTAACTATATGTATACCTACCTTTGATAGAAGCTAACCAGATTTGTGTGGCATGTGTGTGTTTTGTGATATAAACAAGTGAAAAATAAGATTTGAATTTTCAGTATGTGATATTTTCTTCTCTTTAGTAACTTCTCATTGATTTTACATATTATATTGGAAATGCAGGTGTAGATTTGATTAAGAAATGGCTAGCCATATTGAGGTATATATTTGTTTACTATGAGGTTTGTAGATATAAATGTAAAGCCATCAGCAATTATTTTTTTGGTTTCTGGTTCTGGATGGAGTTGGAATTGGCTTGTTTTTCTGCTGAGGAATAATTGTATCATGCATAATATTATGTGTTTTCTTCATTTGAATAATAGTTGCAGATTTTCTGCTTGGCTATGGATAACTTCAGTTAAGCTGCTCATTCTTGAACAAAAGTGTTCATCTGTCCTATTTCACATTGTGTGGTATTTGAAGTTTTTCTTTAAAATCAATGAGATGTTCTACTCATTTGGAATATAAGTTGATATTTAATTATGTATAAATCTATGGATTTTAGTTTCATTTTCTTATGTTATGATATCTTTTGATTCTACTGTCTCTTTCATTGAGTAAAAACTATGTTGAGAGGAAAAAAAGGCAATGAAGAACTAAATGCCTAAGCAAATTTGCTGAATCTTATAGGAACAAGCTGGTTGGAGTGCTTTGTATATATATGGAGTATTATCTAGGTGATAAGAAGTATGCATCCTTGCTGTAATATCTCGTGATCCAATTGTAGAGGTATTATCTATTTTAACTTTAGGGAATTACATGACTTGAGTAATTCCTAGGAGGTTTACCTATCCCAATACTACTTCAGCTCAAACATGCTTACTACGAAGTTTCACGGTCTTAACCCAAAATGCATATTTATCATTTGAAATCACATTATTTAGTTTTACAGTTCAAAAGGCTCTCATTCTTTTCCTACGTATGATTCATTCTCATGCCCTTCTCTCTACTCATCATCAGATCTAGAAGCCTATTAAAAGCTGTACTTTACTCCAGCAATTTCTTTTTTTCAGGATATCACCCGATGATTACTTCCCGCCCTTTTCGGCCACAGATTTGTCGCACTAATCATGAGGTATATCAAAATTGGTCAGTGGTTGATAACAACTAGGCTATTTCTTGAACTCCAGTATGATCTAGATTCTAACTGTAGTTATACATCTAACTTGTGGGGTCAAGAGCTTCATTAGACACCTAACTGCAGTCCAAATTTAAAAATCTAACTTCAGGCCAAATTTATATACCTAACTGCTGAAGTGAAGGCATTAATTGCCCTCAAACTCCAGAGTGCATACTAATTTGACCAAATGGTGCACTGGATTGGAGAATGCAGACAGATTGGCGAATCATATATTCTATATCTATAAAAGTAGATTCTATAGCAAAGTGGCCCTAGACGTGGCTACATAGCATGAGATCAAATCCGAGTAGACCATCAACTAAAGTTGTGCGCTTTGTTGTGAAAAATGATTGCGAAAGAGGCTAAATAGGCGATGTTGAGCATATCGTATAAAGAGGTCAATTTGATATGTCAAATATGTGCTTACGAATATGTCGCTGATACGAGTTTGAAAAAAGAGGTTTGGGTAGAGCCAATTCGAGTCCCATTTGGTCGAAAATACATAGCTTGTTTTGAGTTTACACTACTCGTCCTACATTTTATCTGGATATATCAAGGTAGAGGTTTGTGCTAAACATTTATTCTAGGAGATTGAGCTTTAAGAAACAATAAACAAATGTATAACTTTTCAAGGATCTTTGATGATTCCATCGTATGTTACGGAATTACAAAAACATTTGGATTGGTATCCTACATATGAATTGAATTCTACATTTGTGGTAGAACAATTATGGGATTCTCCAGAAGAAATACAGGGTTTTGCTTCTAAAAGCAACACGTTATTAGAAATTTGATTGTAATCTTTTTGTTCAAATATTAAGATGTAGCAGGGTCAAAAACAACGAATCTATTTATAATAAATATATCCATGTTGCAAGTTCATTATTACTCATAGTTCTTATGCAGGACTGCGAATCCAGTATGATTCAATGGATTAAACCTCTAATTTTTGAACAATGGAATGGAAGCACTTAAAAGTATCACTAATAGAATTGAGAAAGAATTTAACATTACCATATGTCTTTTTAAATTTTGTAAAATAATGGTAGCTTCACAAATTTATACAGATAATCATTTTTGATCATATTCATAAGATGTCATAATTAAAAAAAATAGGAAAATTGCATAATTTGTTTTAATTTATTAAAAACTTCAATTTGAGTTCCTGAGATTGTGAAAGTATTATCATTTGGTTTCAACTAAGACATAATTGTTAGTTTTTCACCATTATATTGTAAAATTATTCTTAAAATAGTTATTTTTTTATCTTTAGATAATATAATTTTGAAATATTAATATTTATACTTTTAAGTTTTAAATTTTTAGACTAGAAAAAAAAAGAGATGTTAGAAATTAAATTTTTAAAAAATGAGAAAGATAAAGAAGTATAATGATTCTTTGAAATGTGTAAACAATTTAATGTTCAACTAGTGAAAAATTGTTAAAATTTTATATTTTCTACCAAGAAAGGTTAGCGAAAAAGATGAGATTTTGAAATAAGGATTAAAATTGCAATACGTTTACAACCTCAATACTGAAATCGAGATTTTTTTTTTAAATTAAAATCGATTTGTAATGTTCTCACGATCTTGCGGACCGAATGCAATTTACCCCCAAAGAAAAGTACCATGAAATAATATTGCCCAATAAAAGAAAGTCTGCCTTTTTGTTTTATGCTTTTCTGTGAGCTCATGCCTCTCTTGGCCCATTCATGATCTACTTGTCCTTCTGCTTTAATTCAAAATTTATTCGTATTTTATTTGATTTAAATTTAATTTAATTTTCTTATAATTTAAAATTAGCTTGCTTAAAAAAATTTTAATTTAACTCGTAATCAACTCAGTATCTGTATGATTATATGTATTTAGGTCTTTAAGGCATATATTAAAAAATTATATATGCATGAATATAATATATAATATTTATATTGAATAGATTTAAGATATATATTGAAAAGATTTATTTATAAATAAAAATATAATAGATACTAATTTAACTAAAAAAATAATTTATAATACGTATATAGCAAGATGAATTTCTAAACAAAAAAATAAGATTAAAAATTTAGCTCGATTCAACTAAAAAATGGATTAGATTTTTGTTAACTCAAATCAAAATCAAAATCTTCGGATTTGAATTGAGGCCAACTCGCTCGAACTCGGCTTGCTATCAGCCCAGCATTTGTTTGTTCTTTGCTCCTCTGATGTACAAATCTTCGAGTCATTTCCTTTTTTTTTTAATCAAATATAAGAATAAGCCTTCATCTCTTTCTCGAAAAAGTTAGTCAAACAATTCCCAATCATGCTCGTAAATCAGACCGTCAGTGTAGCAAAAAAGAAAAGGAGAATTGCTAGGCCTCATTGGCCTCAACTCGAAGTTCAAATTCTATTGATTTTCGAGTAGACTCGAACTTAAATTATCTTTCTTGTAGCTTAAACTTAACAAGCGTAATATTTATTGTTTATGTTGATCTTTTTTTGACAGACTTTCTACAATTGCGTCACAAAGAGAGAATTAAATTTAGAATCAAGTGGCGTTTGAACAAATTTTGTGTTTCGAGCTATTAGATTTATCTTTTCTTTATTTAGTTCCTCAATTTTTCTCGAAGAATCAGTTAGTTATGTAATGAAGAGAAGAAAAGCAATACAAGAGATTTTTTTTTTTTTTTTTGGTAGAAAAAATTTGATTTTTTTTTTTTTTTATAGAAAGAACTTGAGTAAGTTGAAAGCATTCATCCATTCCTTCTTCATGTTAATAATGAAATCCATGGAAGAGTGATAAGGGAACAAAATGATTAGGAAAAATTACTAATAGGTTTTTATAATTTACCTATGATTACACTTTGATTCACATGTTAAAATCTTTTACTTAAGTCATTAGTTTAAACTATGGGGATCTATTAGATTTCTAATTTATTTTAATTTTAGGTTCATATTTTAAGTTCTAGAGATGTACGTGATGAATTTTAAAAATTGTTAAGAGCCTAAATGAAAGATTTTAACAAAAATATGGAAAAGATTTTCTTGACGATTATAAAAATTTGAGCTAAATAACTTTTAAGTGGGAAATAATGCTAGAGATTGAGAAATTAAATTTGTGCTTGTGGTTAATATAATTAGATGTTAGGGTTCTAGAGTTAGGGTGGTAATCTGATGATCATCTTGATTGGTTGGACATTATTTCAAACGAGAATGAAAATATATTATTATTTATTTATGATGTAAAATAAATTTACTTTATTAATGAGATTTATTTAAGATATAAAATAAAATTAATTTTTAATATTAGAATTCAAGTATAATTTGAAATAGAGTTAAGTAATAATAATAATAATAATAATAATGAACTCTTTTAGGCTTGGATAAAAAGACCTAAATTTGAGGTCCACTTAATTTGAGGTCCACACTAATGGGCTAAGAAGCCCAATAAAGGCCCACTTAAAATATTACCTGCTTTTGTAGAAGTGAACCAAAAAAAAAAACAACAATTTGGAGCAAGAGGACTAAGAACTAAACATATTTCAATTTAAATTCAAATTCTAATTCACTTCTTTAATTTTATTTTGATTCAAATTCTAAGAACTTTGTTATTGTAAAAGGGTTTATTAGATTATGTGACATGCAATTACTCGACTTTTTTATTAATTGAATCGGACATAGTCTAACATAGCCTATTTTATACGAGTTCAGACCATAAACAGATCAACTTGTCTACGATCGATGAAAAAAACTTGCTTTGTGCTTATAACCAACAATGATCCATTTACTAAATCTATAATAGATATTTTTGTCATTTGATATCAATTTTTATTTTATTATGCAATTGTTTTAAAATTAAAATTTATAATGTAAAAAATTAAAATAACATTGAAAATTTAATTTTTTACATCAAAAAATTAAGTTGGAGGGCATGGTTTGGTTACTAGTTTAATAAATAGGTTGGCTTCGGATTTGATTTGGCTAATTTTTAAATTGAATTGAATCTAATTATTAGTCGTATTATTTTATTTAAATATATACAAACATATATCTAATCATAATATTATAAATTCATTCATATATATTTATAATTTAATTTCATTATATAAATCATTATAACCTAATTTTATATTTAAAATATCTTAATAATACATGAAAAAATTTAAACACATATGATCACGTGCGTATCGAGTTAAATATGAGCTGAATCAATTTTATTTTAAAAAAATTAAACGAGTTATATGGCAAATTGATTTCAAATAGAAAAAAATTGATCAAATTTCGAGTAGAATTAAATAGGTGAGTTAACTCATTTACAACCTGCAACTGATCGTTTATAAGAATTAGTATTTATTTTTTTGTTTTTAATACCAATTTTAATAATAATGGTTAATGGTATACCACATAATTTAATTTTATTATAAATATTTTAATTAAAATTTATAATAAATAAAACTACAAAACATTGAATTTATAATGAATCAAAATAGAAGATCTAGATAAACTAATTTCTTAAAAGTTTATTTGATTAAATACTTTCTAGATGTTTATTTTATTTTTAAATTAAGATTTAATTAGTTTAATATTATTATATTTAAACATAATTAAAAGAAACCAACCCAACCCAACCCACTATAATTTTTTATAATAATATTTAATTATAACATCAAATTAAATAATTAATTTATCGAAATAACACAACAATATTACAATAACATTAAATCAAACGACTTCTGCTTACCTTGATATGCTGACATTTTTAATAAAAGAATCGATCAAAATTGACTCGACTTTTGACTTGAAGTCAAGTAATTTCAAATGATCTTGAATCGAATTTTAAGTTATATCCTTGACTCAAGTCGGTTTGAAATTAAGGGAGGCGCGTTCAAAATTATGTTCGAGTTGACTTGAATATATAATTAATATATTTTTATTTTCTAATAAAATTATATAAAAAAAAAGAAGTCACAAGTTGGATCCTCATGATCCATGTCTTTTTATATAGATATTGACTTCTAGTCTATTTGAATTGGATTCCAAGTCAAAATTGAGCAATTTCAAATCCAATCTAGATTGAAAAATTTTAATTTTAAATCGAGTTTTTATATTTCAAGTTGATTCAAACTCGATCGATATTGACTTGTTATTGCACTTATTCTAGGAAAATTGAATTATTTCATATATATATATATA
>JAEMOT010002175.1:99733-110235 GCA_019297695.1 Apostasia ramifera
ATATATATATATTCTTAAGTTTAAAGGTTCATTTTGACATTTTTTATACTAATTTTTCTAGATTTTTGACTCAAGCCAATTTAATTTATGCGCCTATAAAAAGACTAATAAACGCATTTAAGTAATTTTATAAGTGTACGTAATTTTTCTCCCCATCACTTAAATGTTTCTGGTCAAATAGGATTATCCGTATAATATGTTATGAGAGTAAACCGAGTTACATAATGAAACTTAAAGTCGATCAAATCATGCACGGAACCAACATGTGATACTCTTTAGTACCTCAAATGGCTCGTTTGATTTAAGCTTTTTTTTTTTTACCCAATATAAATGTTAACTGTAAAAATTAAATTTATTTTACATCTAACAGAAATACAAATATTAGAATTAAGCCTTACTCAATTTTTAATATTAAACTAATTTTTTTTTATTAGATTTATAAAATAATTTTTTTTCTTATTTAAAATTTAATCTTGGAACCAGAAGCCAAACAAATTTTAAATATTTTATTAATATTATACAACATTTAAGAGTTATGAACATGTGATTTAACTTCTGCTAAAAAAAAAAAAAAAAAAAAATTTGCACTGTGCACTGAGATTCATGTACTGTTCCATTTATATATACTGATTTTCAAGCTCCAATTTGAACAGAGACAATGGGATGTGTGTGCCATAAATAGCACATGGGAACATCAGAGGGCTCTGATTATTGCATTTATTTTTTGTTGATATCCCAAAGTTTGGATCCAACAAAATATTTAATAAGATCACCACCATGTTCATATATTTGTCTCATTCTATGGTTGGACATGGGGATATTTAATTAACCTCAAATGAACTGTATAGACTTGGTACTTGTGACGTCCGTCGTCGAAGAGGGCAAAGAGTGATCGTCGGGTGATGTTCTAAGAGAAAAGAATCACTGAGGTAAAGTGCGACTCCTGACAGGCTTTTGATCGAATATTAATGAGTGATGAGAGGGGCATACAAATGAGGGGGAGATCATGAGGTATATAAGTAGATAACGTGATCTCAAATGACAGATGCGCCTTTTGGGGCAAAGCCGTAAGGCTAATGATGAAAAACTTTGTAGTTAAGCGTGTTTGAGCTAGAGTAGTATTGGGATAGGTGATATCCTGGGAAGTGTTCAAGTCACACTATTTTTCTAGAGCCAATGCGGACAATACCTTTACATTGAGATCACGAGATGCTACAGTACTTCACAGAAGCATCATCCATCTTAGTATTATTTCATTTTAATGCACTTAACTGAGAAGTTATTCATCATTAGCTTCATAGTTATGTCAAAAAGGCGCAGTTATTATTTAGAATCACATTATTTTTTTATACAATTCAAAAATTTTTATCTTTTTTGATATAATATGATTTATATATTTTTTTGATTTTCTATTTAGAAACTTGCTAGAAGCTGCTTTTTATTCAAATTATTACGATATGATATAAAAAATTTAATAATAATAAAACTTAAAAATGCATGAACCTAACACTTTATCAAGAACATATAAAAATTTACTATATAGAATTTTTAAAATTTTAAAATAAAATATTTCCTAAATATTAATGAAAATCATCAACAGAAACGTATTATATAATAATTATAATTTATAGAAACTTTTAGGGCTCGGTTGGTTCGAGCTATTTTCTGGACAAGAGAAAAAAATATTTTATTTTTTTTATTTAATGAAAAAAATTATTTTAATATCAGAAAGTGTGTAAAATATGAAATATTTTAAATTCTCATATTCGTATTTACATTAGAGCAAAAATATTATTCCAATCAAATGAGGCCTTAGTGTTATAATAATTTTAAAATAAAGACTATTCATTAAGCTTTTAAAAAGTATAAATCAAATATTAATTAGAAGTTAATTGTAATTACCTTTCAGTAATTATATAAAAATATTTTTTTATAAAATAAAGAAATCTATCTTGAAGGCTGTCTCCAATTAATAAATAAATTATTTATAACACAAAACTAATACGGCTAGCATGAAATCCAAATACTCCTAAGCCCTGGCAAATATGCTGTACTCATTTGCTGTCTGAATATAGATTGAACCCAATAACATAACTGGTCGATAACGTGTGAATAACTCGATAAAAAAAGAGATAATTAACTACATGCCGCACCATTTAGTTTTATTTATGCTTTACCCATCTATTCTTAGTTAATTACGCTATGCAGACTAAAACATTACAAAATCTTACATACACACACTTGAATTAAAACTTAATCAAAATCTATTTGAAAAAAAATTATTCTGTTAGTAAATTATTAAAATTATATTTTTACTTTTAATGGTACATATTTTTCTATTCCTCAATACTACACTAAAGCGCTGATTTGTCCTAAAATCAATTCACGTCGCGGATGTCTCATTCCTTGCCGCCACCTAAACATTAAGGTTTTAGGATTTTCACTCAAAATATATTTAACTATCCTTAAAATAATATGATGAACGGCTCAGATTTCTTGTAATCTAACTATAGTTAGGTTATTGAAAAATTATGATTACTCATTATAATAGAAATAAGTTAAAATGTGTGTATGTAAGATTATATAATGTTTTGAGTGTGTATAGCGTAATTAATTAAGAATGAATGGGTAAGACATAAATAAAACTAAATAGTGAATTACTGATAGATTCCTATAATTTATTTATATAAAATAAGGGTTTAAAAGTAAAGTGAAACAGGAAAATAATATATTCCTACAGTTTCGAAATAAAAATCTGAATGAAGAATTTTAAAAAATATGAATTGAAATATAATTATGAGTAAACTATATGACCTATTAAGTCGAGTATGACTTGTTTGGTCAAAGTCTAAGGTTAACCATTGTATTGGGTAGATCGATCTAATGGGGGTGTAAAATCAGTAATGAGTTGATCATGTCTTGAAATTTCGAGAAATTAAGTCATTTTCAAATCGAATAAAAATTATTTAATAACGACTTTCAAATTTTTAATAATTGTCTAGCTTAGATTCAACTTGTAATGGGATAGAAGTTTACATGAAGTCATTGAAAGAAGTGAAATATTGAGTGCAGACTATAATTATACGTTGTTCGACATCTAATAGGCACCCGCCACCTGTACAGTGGGGGGAGGGCCACATGCTTCCAATGCGGCGCACTCTCGTTAAACGTTAAAAAGTACTGACTGTTCGCACCTAATAATTTTTAGGTTCTTTGGAGAGGTATTGTGAATGTACACCCTAAAAAAATTAGCATGATGGTGCAAAGAATCTAAAGCCCTAAAAATAAAAAGAACTAGTGGTTTTTCATAAGCAGAAAGATGCTAAAAATGGAAAGTACACGTGGCACTGCATCCAAAACAAGTTGGCAGTATTAAAATTAAGATCAAAATAGTACTAATTTAAAAATAATAATAATAATAAAAATTTTTAATTTTATTCCATGTCTTAGACCAAATCGAATATTTTTTATTTTGATAAAATAATTGAGAATGTGAAATAAAATAATATTTTGTATATTACAAGTTATATAGAATGTAATAAAAAAATTATTTATTATTTCATTTAAACTAATATTATTTGGTCCTTGCACCAAACAGAATAATGCATGACATGTCCTATTTCACTTCATGCAATAAGTCATATCCCCAAACATATTAGTATGCAGGACCCACAGCAAATGGAGTGAGATAGTCGGACGTGCATACATATATGCAAAAACATTTTTTTGGCATATCGAGTAAATTAAATTTAAAACGAGTAAAATACGAACAAATTTCACTCATATTCACAGTGGTCTCTCCTATTCTGGTCAATTGAAGAGCCACGAGACAGGTATAAAGACAGCCATTTCAAGCTCCATTGTCTCCAATATAAAGGGCGGAGGGAAGGGAGTGAGACAGCACTACGGAAGAAGGAAAACAAGTACACTACGGAAGAGAGAAGAAAGGAAGGAGAGGAGCTTTTGCTCCACTTCATCATCCCTTTTTGATCTCCCTCCGTCCTGTTCTCCTCTGTTTGTGTAATTCGGCGCAGCCGCTGGCAGAAGGCGAGGTCTTTCAGGCGATGATGAGCTGTGGGTCTCCCTCCATTGACGTTGAGGACGAATATGAGAAGCTTGTTATCCGCATGAACCCTCCCCGGTAAAAACCCTTAGCCTCTCTTCCTTTCCCCGGTTCTTGAAACCCCTAATCTCTTCTATTTCTCTGCTTTAACTTGTGAGTTCTTTGAAGTTTTTGTGGTTTTGAGGTTGTTTCTGTAATGGGTTTCTCTCAGGGTTTCAGTGGATAACAACACTAGCAAGAAGGTGACCCTGATCAAGGTCTGTTTTCTGTGAGAATTTGTGCTTTTGTGGAAGTGAAATTTGTTTATTTCTGCTCAAATTTTCAAGAGAAATCTCATGGATGCAGGTTGATAGCATTAATAAGCATGGGAGCTTGTTGGAGGTGGTTCAGGTTTTGATTGATTTGGATCTGATAATCAAAAGGGCTTATGTCTCCTCCGATGGAGAGTGGTTCATGGATGGTATATCTTTCAACCAATCCCCATTCTTTTTCATCTTGATTTTTCCTGATTCTTCATCTTCTAATTGGGATTTTCTTTTCAGTTTTCTATGTTGTGGATGAAGAAGGCAACAAGCTTTACAACGACGAAGTCATTGATAGGATTCAGCAGGCAAGATTATCACAATCTCTTTTCAGATTAGAGCTTCAAGACTGATGATATCTCCAATTTAATTTTAGAGTTTAGTGAAGCATGTAATGCTCTTTTTCTTATTATGATAGTTGTACAATGTTGGGATATCTCCATTAGTTACTTTGTTTCTTTGAACATCTTCTTCTACATTGTTGTTGATGAAGTTTACATAATGAAAACCAGTGTTTAAGCTCAAGATCCCCTAGATTCCACTCGTGGGGGCAATCAGTAGGCATCCAAGCTGGTTCAGAGCACACTTCCATAGAATTGATTGGGAGAGACCGACCCGGCCTTCTCTCCGAGATATTCGCCGTGCTCACTGACCTCAAATGCAACATTGTCGCCGCGGAGGTCTGGACTCACAATTCACGAATGGCATCTGTGCTGTACATTACGGACGAGGATACCGGAGGACTGATTGAAGATGCTGATCGACTATCGAAGATCAAACGGCTGCTTCGCTACATTTTGAAGGGAGATAAGGGCAAGCAAGGTGCCAAGACTGCAATCTCCATGGGATCAGTTCACGCGGAGAGAAGGCTGCACCAAATGATGTATGATGATCGCGACTACGAGAGATGTGATTTGGTGGGGGAGGATGGTGGGAGGGATAACAAGATCAAGACATTTGTTACTGTGGAGAATTGCATTGAGAGAGGATATACTGTGGTGTGTGTGAGGTGCAAGGATAGGCCTAAACTGCTCTTCGACATGGTTTGCACTCTTACAGACATGCAATATGTCGTGTTTCATGCTACCGTCGTCACCGAAGAGCCTGAAGCTTATCAGGTCGAGTTAAATGTCTTGCTTACCACATTCTCTTCTGAGTTATCAACCATGCATTAAACATCTATACATATATAATTCTATGTGTTTAGATGTATATATAATTGTATACCTGTTTTTATACTTGATATACATATGAATATATTGAGTTTGAGTCGACCTTAAATCGTTTAAAGTTCGATCAAGCAAGTTTCGAGTTCTGACCGCATTTACCTTCCCTACCAAAGTTTATTTATTGTAGTCAAACATCTAAGATTGATATAATATGAAAGATATTAATGATTACTTACTACTTTTAATCATGCAGGAATACTACATTAGACATACTGATGGATACCCAGTTAGCTCTGAAGGGGAGAAGCAAAGGCTTATACACTGCTTAGAGGCTGCCATCAAAAGGAGAAGCTCTGAGGTATGAACAGTCAGAGTCCTGAAACATTGACATCACAAAATACTAATGATATGAAACAAATCGACTGTCAAGAATGATTAACAAAAGAAAACTCGCAATAGTTGGTTGAAAGCTTTGACGATATGTTGGTTGAGAGTAATTCAGAAATAAATTTGTTTTTCCAACAGTAGGAAGATCCTCCTGATCCTGACTATGGAAACTAGTTTATATGAAAACATGATTGTTTGAGAATAATGTCTTCTAACAATGATGATGATGATTTCAAGATGCTAAATTCAGCATAATTCGATATATCTCAGGGCTTAAGACTCGAGCTCTGCAGCGAAGACCGAATTGGCCTGCTATCGGATGTTACTCGCATCTTCAGGGAGAATGGGCTTTCTGTCATTCGCGCCAAGGTCTCGACAATAGGGTCACAGGCCATGAACATCTTCTACGTAACGGATGCATCTGGAAGTCCAGTTCAGAGCCAAACTGTTGAATCGGTGAGGAACATGATTGGTGAAACGGTTCTCTTTGTAAAGGATGAGGAGTTCTTCAAGTCTTCGTCTCAGGATACTGCAAGATTCTCTCTTGGTAACCTCTTCAGATCTCGGTCGGAGAAGTTCCTTTGCAACTTGGGATTGATAAGATCAAATTCTTAAGAAGTATTGATCTATCTTTGGCTTAGAGGAGGTAATCGTCTGCTTGAATATAAATTCGTCATCTCCTTGCCCACCCGAAATGCTCATAATCAAAATATTGAGGAGTGCTCATTGCTCTTAGTTGCACGACATGATGTTGATCCATGTGGTGCAACATAGATCTTGAATTCGAATCCAGGAATCATTCTCTTTGCTTGGTTCATAATCAATCATGGATCGAGTGTTCATTGCTCCGAGTTATCACACTCGATGTCGATCACATGGATCGTGTTCTTCTTGAGTCAGGTGTGTTTGTAAATATTTGTTGAGAGGATGAAAATTTTGTTTGTGAATTCATAGTTTTGATTTCCTTGGCTGAAATATGGTGATATCATAGAGCTAACCTGTTGAATTATCGAGGATTTACTTTCATGGCTCATTAAATGTTGTTTGTTTTTTTTTTTGATAATAATAGTGATAATATTAAAGAGCTTAGGGAACATCACATTTAAATTTATACATAATAGCATATATCAAACCAAATTTTCTAGTTGTTTATAAGAAGAGCATAGCGAGCGAGTTTGTGTGCAATTCTATTATCTTTTAGTAGGACATGAGAGAATACTCATCTGTCGAAAGTCTCCTGACAATCTTTTAATGCCTCCAGTTTGTGCCCAATGATAGAGAGGCCTTCGTCAGGGTCTTGAATTAATTTGATGGCTTCAGAAGAATTTTCCTCTACCTATAATACGTTGCAAAAAACTAATTTGGATGAATTATGAAGGACTTACATTCATGATACGTGAAAAGTTGGTATGGAACATATAAATTAAGGTAAATATCATATAAGGTCCTAGATTAAAAATAATTACAAATAGGTTTATGAATTTTAAAAATTATCATCTGAATTTTTAAGATTGAGAGATAATATTAGATAGATTATTTTATTAAAAACACTATCAAAAAAATATATATATATATATATTTTACTTTTTTTGCATGATGGAATATTTGGATTAGTTGCTAACTTGTTTGCAATAATATTGGTATTTTAATAATTTTAAAAGTAAATAATTTAAAATTCATTTTTTTGTCATATTGTAATGGATATTTGATGGAAACAGTTGAAAAGGTTAGAAATGTTTTACTCGAGGTTGAGGATGAGTTTGAGATATTTAACAATTTTTAGGGACCTGGATGATATTTTAAAGAAAATTATAAGTACATTTTATATTATTCTCTATATTTAACTTATAAAATATCTGATTTAAGT
The DNA here is from genome assembly GCA_019297695.1 of Apostasia ramifera. Taxonomy (NCBI): domain Eukaryota; kingdom Viridiplantae; phylum Streptophyta; class Magnoliopsida; order Asparagales; family Orchidaceae; genus Apostasia; species Apostasia ramifera. The sequence continues at coordinate 107,522 of JAEMOT010002175.1, forward strand.
CATTTTTCAGGCTGCTCACTCTATTACACATATTACATGCAGTAAATTTTAAAGCTTCATACAGAATATACTGAGGTTTTTTGACAGTCACTGTGATGTTTTACTGTTTGCTGTAAATATTGAGTGTTATTTACATGTGCTCATATTTTCTTAATTGTTTAGTTGAGGTCCTTATGTCTGCAACTTGTTTCCTTTTAGGTCCTACCATCAACAGTTTTGATGCAATGGAAATTATGATCTTGCTCTCTTGAGAGAACTGCAGGGCTAGGGCTGTTAACAATTCGATCTCGGCTTAAGCTTAGATTAAAAATTTTCAATTCAATCTTGATTTGATCCAAAGAATGAATGAGAAGAATTTGATCTGGTCTCGATTCAAGCTAGGTCCGGCTCATTTGTTATCGATTAAACTCGACCCGAATTAAAGTCGATTCGACTTTAAATTAATTTTCAATCTATTGGTCTAATTTTATGTATAAATATATTTATTCGTTCAACCAGCTTGAACTATCTTCTACTTTTTTTATTGATTTGATTTCAAGCCAAAAAATAGCTCATTAGTCAGTCTGTTTGAACCGAGTCGAGCTCAATTCGATCCAAAATTCAATTAAATTTTTGAACGATCTTTGATCTTTAAGCAAAATTAACAACCATATGCTAGGCATATAAAGTGCCTACAGTCTCTATTTCTTTGAGTGAAATAATTGATGTTCAAATATTAGTATAAGAAATCAATTAGGCTAGAAGTTATTTGGAATCGATTGTCAAGATTCTCTTTCGTTCAGTTTTACTTGAAGCAATGTTGGTTCTCGTAGAGAATTCATCGTAAGATGTGTTTCTTACGTAGATTACCAATCTAACACAAATTTCCTTCTTCTCAAAATGATTTTTTTTTCGAGTTTCCCCGACATAATACTTGCTACGCAAAAATAAACAGTGAAACTCACTGACACGGAATTTGTAGGAGATCTCATTACGACAACTTCGAGATGTGAACAACCCCACGAAATTTTTTGAAAACTTCAGCAACGGAAAGTGAAATACCGACTTCTGCTATGCTTTCGAGCTCCAATAACAGTGAATGGAAGCCAATCATGAGTTAAAAGAAGGCAAAGGAACCAATGCTTGGACGAAATTTAAATGCCAGCCTGGTGATCAATTTCATGTTGCTCATGTGAGTGGCATTTTGAAGGCATCCTGTCCTGTGTAGGAAAAATACTTGGGTTCGGACGTCCGCACGTCCAGACCCCCAATCAGTGGGCGCCACGTGTGCCGGACCCACCTGTATGACACACGTGGCACCCACTGATTGGGGGTCCGGACGTGCGGACGTCCGAACCCAAGTGCAGCTCCCTGTGTAGAGTGGAGAGTAACAACATTTTGGGGGAAAATTTAGGTTAAGGACTACAATTAACGTGAAATTTATGACACGAAGAGCGGAAAATTTCTGAGCTATATAAATAAATAATATAATTTCAAATGGTAGTGATATTTTTTAAAAAAAAATTGTGAAGTTAATGATTAGAAACTCTGCAGCTAGGCCTTTATTTGGTTAAAGGTCATTTTGGCTATGACTTTTATTATACTATATAGAATGTGAAATAAAATTAATTGATATATTGAAAAATGAATAGAATGTGATATAAAGTAAATTTTTTTAATTTTAAAATTATATATTGAGAATGAAAAAATAAATTTTTATTTTATTTTAACTTTGAAAAAAATAACTATGACCAATCTGATCTCTAACTAAATAGGTGATAAGTGTGCTTGAAATAGAGTAGTACTTGTTAACACGTGGTTCCTGCGCTGCATCCTGGCTGAACGCGTGGCGCCCGACGGGTCTGTACTTGATTGATTGATTTGCTGACTCAGCTTCCAGTTTTTGCAGGACTATTGACCCAGGTCAAACCTCGGGCACGAGGATTTATTCAAACATCGACCACGACGTTCAAGGATCATCCCTCGTAACCTCGGGCCCGAGGGTACGAGGTAACGCCTGTCACAATCAACTTCACCTAACCCCGCCGCTCTCCGTACGGGCACTCTTTCCAAACGGAGGTACCAGCATTTAAAGCCATCATCCTCCTCGTACAGCTGCGGACCTCTCTAGTGACAGACAAGCGGCGTTCGGAGCTCATCCATCACCTTTCCTCCGAAAAACAAGGGTGGAGCTATGCACGTCAACGGCTATAAAAACCACTGAACAGTCCCAGACAAAGAAAGAAAAAAAGGGAGGGAGACGGAAGAGATACCAAAGATTAGCGGAGAAAATAGAAGAAAATATTTTTTATTCATTGTATCAGGGCCCCAACTGAGGAGCTCCTGACCTTCTCCGTCTCTTTCTTCTTCTTCTTCTTCCTTTCTTCCTCTTCTTTTCTGAAGAATATTGTACAGCCTTCAGGGCTATCTTTTTCTTATTAGTGAAACTCCTTCGCTGACGGACCGGTGGACGTAGGGAATTTCCTCCCTGAACCACCTTAAATCTCTGTGTTCTTTTCTGGTGGCTTTGGACTAAATCTTCTCCCTGAGCCTCCATTAACAGGCTCGTCACCCCTTTGCGCGCCGCCGTCTCCCGGAACTCTTTTTCTTTGATGTTTCTTGGGATCCCCACATCCTACGCCAACATCTTCTGGTGGTTTCATTGAGACGCCGGGAAGATGGTGGCCAGAACGCGCAAAACCAACTCTGCTGCCCGCAGTGTGCATGCAGGAGAA
>JAEMOT010002176.1:5311-23037 GCA_019297695.1 Apostasia ramifera
CGAGGGGTACAATTGTAATTAAAATTTTGATTTAACGGAATGTTTAACAGAATCTATTTAATTGGACCTTATTGAAAGTTTTTTATAAATATTAAGAACCATAATGACCTATATAGTAAGTTTTGAGAACCTGTCTGATTTGTTTTCAAAATTGTGGACCTGTGTAGCAAGTCGAGTAAACATCAAAGGCCTAAGTGAAATTACCCTTTTAATAAATTATCAAATGAGTTCTTTTTTTTAATTTTTTATTATTAAAATTTTTTAATTCAATTTTTTTTACTAGAATTTCTACCGACCTACAACTTATATGTTTAAACCATCTAAGCCGACTTTCTCTGAATTTATTTTCAATTGAGGTCACTCTAACATTATCACGGATATATTTATTTTTCATTTTATTTTTTTATATATATTATTTTATTTTTTTAATATTCTCATTTTTGTAATACTTATTTTATTTATATATTTTTATTTTGTAAATCAATGCTCAGTATAAAAAAGAAATAAATATATATATATATATAAATATTAAAATTTAAAAACATGTCTTGCCACGTGTCTTGATTTTGTCTCTGCACGTACACACCGTTAATTTAAGGCAAAGTCAAATCCAAGGCAACTATTCCCAATACATGAGGACAGTTCTTCTCGTTATGCTTAAAATATATAGTTATTTACAAAATATTAAAGTTGAAGAGTCCTTTATATAATAAAAATTTATGCAAAAGTTTCGTTCCATAAATTTTTTTTCTTAACGGTGAAAAAAAAATAACTTATCTTCAAATATAAAGTTTGTGTAGTTTAGAGAGATATACGGCAAAGAAACATAAGGTAACTCTCTAAGATTTAGTTCTGTTTGTTTGTAAGATTAAAATTAAACTTAGATAGAGATATTTTTTTATTAAAAATTATGAATAATATAAAATAAAGTTAGTTATTATGTTGAGATATATGAGGAATGTGATATAAGTTAGTTATTATTTTAGTAATATGTGTAGGATGTAAAATAAAATTAATTTTTAATATTAAATTTTACGTGTGATGTGATATGTTAGGTTAAAATTAAACCAAGTTAATTTTTAACTCGTAGACAAACAGGGCCTTAGGCTATCAAAATATAGGTCACGATGCGCTTTAGATGTCTAGGCTAATATGCAATATCTACTATTTGTTCATCAACACTATAATCATAATAGAATATTAATTATTGAACTATTATCATTTAGACTCAATAAATAATGTTAATATAAAAGTCTGAGTGAGCTGAAGCATATCACCATGATATAGTTTACAAACGGATCTCATGGATCATCCATAAGGTAGGCATGAACCCACATCAAAAAAGCGAGCGAGAAGCCATACTGGGTAGTGGGTAGCAACTCACCACTACTTCTTTCATTTTATGCAAACGACGCACAATTATAAAATCCTATGACAAGAGGGCTCACAGTTATGGAGCAAATCACCCTTTTACAACCTCTCCATTGCCCCATAACAAACAACTGCTGCAGCTTTTTAAGCAGGCCATGAGCGCTATAGTTTCTCACCCGAAGAAGTTTCCACATAATAGTTATCTGCTCTGTTGAGATACGCATGAAGAATTATTTCATATTAGATATTCAACATAAGTTATGGCGTTAATATGCAATTGATGGCTTTTATCATATATTGGCCAAAATTTTCAGGTTAATAGATATTCATCAATTATATATTGGGCCTAACTTGAGCTCTTTTATGGTAAATCCCAAACAAGTGGTGTCAGAGCTAATAGTACGGTTGGGTCTTGAGTGGATCAAGTGTTTCATGCAGATCACGCTCTCCCATTCTCATCAATAGTTTATATTTATTTCATATCATACATAAATTCAAATATTAAAAATCAACTTTACTTTACATTTAACACAATCATCAATGATAAAATAATTTTATTTCGCATTATAACATTATAATAAATTTATTTTATCTCAAAAAAACTTAAAATATCTCGAAAACACATTTCAACCAAACAAGGCCAAGGGTAGCGTAGATCACATTGAGGAGCTTATAATCTTCTTTCATTTCAACATCAAATTGAGGCATTTGATCTTTGACATAGCTCTGAAATTTTTACCAACATCAAACCAAGCCTTTCATTTTTTCTTGATATGAATACCACAAACTCTTTCTAAAATTAAACGAACCAACAAACTAACAATATATTCCAACCAAGCGGAAGGGCTTAGTAACGCACACCAACAAAGCCTTTTTGTGTTGAAAGATTTTAGCTCTAACCCAATAACCTATTAATTCTTTTCATGTAATCAAAGACTTTAAATCTACTATATTTAAAAAATTACAAGAGCGATTTCCACAATAACTACAAGTGATTGAGTAGGCTTTTGAAAAGCATGCACTTGAATAACATATTTGGTAGAGAACTGTTTAATGTACATAGATTCTCATATGAAAAGGAGATTAATGTCTTAAAATACACACAAAGAATTGACCTACACTAAATATTTAACACAAGTTATAACGTTAATGTATAATTAATGCTATTTATTTATTTATTAGCCTAGATTTTTAAGTTATAATATTAAAATAATTATTTTAAAAATTTGACATCACTAATGAAATGTTTGTGCATCGTGCTTTATTTGTATGTATGAACACTTCGTTCCGATGGAAGAATTACTGAGGCCTACGAGTCACAGCGTCGGCATCTTACTAGAAAACTTTGACCACAAGTAAACGCCTTCCACCGGCGTCTAACTCTCCCTAAATTTTTCAAATCAAAAAAAAAATCTCCCTGGGTTTCTTCTATTTTAATCCAACTTTCCTCCCCCACTGCCCGGCGACCGCTGCCTTCTCGCCGGAGGAGAGACAAAGAAGGAGAGGAAGGAGAATAGCAAGAAGGAAAACAAAGAGAGGTAGAAGAGAGACTGAAAATTAGCTTACCAGTTCCGATGGAATCCCACGCAAAAGCAATTAAAAGCGCGCGAACCTTGCTCACCGCCGCCGCCTCCGTGGCTGCCTCCGCCATGCTCGCGCGCACCTTAGTCGACGGTTTCCTCCCCCAGCAACTTCGAAACCTCATCTCATCTCGCTTTCACCGCCTCCGAGCCACTCTGTCCACCGACCACGCCATACTCATCCATGAATCCAGAGACCCCCCCTCCCATGAGCTCTTCCAGGCCTGCCAAGCCTATCTCAGCTCCAAAATCTCTACTTCCACCTCCAGATTCAAAGCCGCCAAGCTCAAGGACAGACCCGCCATCGCCTTCTACCTCCAAGAAGGCCAGGAATTAATCGACGTCTTCCAGGGCATCGAGTTCCAGTGGCGCATCCTCGGCCGGGACTCTCACCGCACCATCTATTTCGATGGCCGGCCTAAGATTCTCCCCCGCAAGACTTACAGCTTCGAACTCTGCTTCCACAAGAAGCACAAGAACGCCGCAATCGGCCCGTATCTCCCCCACGTGATCGAACATTCCGATAGCATCCTCGCCGCCGATCGGTCGATGAAGCTCCACTCAAATAGATGCGCTTGCTGGCTCCCCCAGACGTTGGATCTGCAGCACCCGGCGACGTTCGAGACGTTGGCTATGGAATCGAAGATGAAGGAGACGATCGTGGAGGATCTGGCGAAATTTGCGCAGAACAAGGAGCATTATAAGCAGATCGGAACGCCGTGGATCCGTAGCTACCTGATCTATGGCCCTTCAGGAACAGGAAAATCGAGCCTCATCGCCGCCATGGCGAAGTACCTTCGCTTCGACATCTACGATTTGAATTTCAGAGAGATCCGCTGGAACGCGAATCTCAAGATTTTGCTGCTAGGGCTTTCAAATCGGTCGATTCTGTTAATCGAGGACATCGATTGCTAGATCGATCGGCCCGATCGTGGAGAACAGAGAAATGGCCGCGGCGCCGACGAGGAATTGTCCATCTCCGGGTTGCTCAGCTTTGTGAACGGCCTTTGGTCGAGCACCGGCGAAGGGTGGGTGCTCATCTTCACGGCGAGAGATCTAGATCGGGTGGATCCTACCGTGCTGCAGCCGGGGCTGGGTTAACTCAAGTTAACCCAGCTAACCTACCAAACGCTTTATAATGCGTTATCTTAACCCCTGGGTTTACTAACCCAGCGGGCTTCCCTTACCCCGCCTACCCTCGGGGTTAGCTACCCCAGCCGAGATGCAGGGGTAAGGGCGGAGTTGGGGGATCTGCGCTCTCTCTCGCGCGCGAAGCCTGGGCAAGCGGTTGGGTTTTTCGCGCTGCCGGATGATGGCGCCGCTCCAGGCGCGGCGACAGAGGGGATTCCTGCTCTGAAACGCAAGCCGGCGCAGTGCCTCTCCAGCAGCGGAGGCCTTCTGGGTTGGTGACGGTGAGTGCTCTTGGTTTGCGATCTGTTCAGGTAAACATTGCTGTCTCCTCTTTGCCTCCCCTAACTGCAGATCTGTCTGCCCATTAGGGCAGATCTGCATGCCCTAATTGCAGATCTGTCAGCTTCTGTGTTTGATGCGGTGGATCCCCTCTATTTTTATTATTTTGGTGCTGTTCACCTTCATTATTCCTATTGTGGTGCTGTTCATCTTCATTATTCTGTTTTTTTTCACTGTTTTTCTGCAACCGATTTTATCTCTGTTCTCGTGAGGTTTGTCCTTCTTCCGTGGAGTTGCTGCTGCCCATTTTTCGCTGTGGTGTGTTTCCTTGTTTCTGCTTGGAGTTGCTGCTACCTATTCTCTGAACCATTTTTTTTTCATTTCGTAAATGCTGCAGTAGCTGTGCACCTCTCTAATTTTTTTTGCTGTGGCTGAGGCCTGATTGTGTATTGTGATTCCCAATCTTTTTCGTGGTGTTGTGCTGTTCATCTTCATTATTCTGTTTTTTTCAATGTTTTTCAGCATCCGATTTTTCATCTGTTATGGTGAGGTTTGTCCTTCTTCCGTGGATTTCCTGCTGCCCATTTTTTCGTTGTGATGTGTTTTCCTCTTTCTGCTTAGAGTTGCTGCTGCCCATTGTCTGAACCATTTTTTTTTTGTTTCATTTAGTAAATGATGCAGTGGCTGTCCACCTCTCTATTTTTTTTTCTTGTGGCTGAGGCCTGATTGTGCATTTTGATTCCCTCTGTTTTGCTTGGTGCTGTGCTGTTCATCTACATCATTCCTAGTTCATTTGTGTTTTTGCCACTGTTTTTTCTAAGGGTTGAAGGCTGCTTGTGCAATGTGATGACCTAGCTATGTGTCATGTTACCCATGTTACCCATGTTTGTAAGGGCTAAGGGCTGAGGGCTGCTTGTGTCATGTTACCCATGTTATCATTGCCACTAATTAATTATCAATTTTGGAGGTAATATGGCTATGATCCATAGTCATGTTACCATGCTGATTGGGTGGACTTTGTCTTATGTAAATCATGTTACATGATTCATTGTCATGTTACTCAATTAATTATGCCATGTTTCTCTTTTATCATTGTTTAAAATGAGAGCTCTTATCTCCATCATATTATTCCAAATTATGTACATTATGCTTTGGCTGTTTTTTTTGGCCTGTTGTGTCCTTAGTTCCCTATTTATTGCTGAATTTCGAAGTTCACCTTACCTGTGCCTCCAAGTTTTAGCATTCTCTCCTAACTGCTTTCCTCCAGCGACTTTCTAGTAAGTCTATTTTTTTTTTAAGTCCCATTGAATGTTTATATTCTGCTACAATTAAGCTATAGTTCGTATATGAATAGATATTACACTTATTTATTCAGATATTACACTTGATCTTATGCTATTTCTGAAATATGGGCATTGATGAATTTTTTGATAATTACAAAAAGAAATTGGAGGTCTGATTAATTTCAAAGTGATTTCATGTTATATGTCAGTTATCCTTGGTATCCAGGTGGAGAGGTAAACATGAAAATATTTTACTTTTTGCCGATCCAAGTTACCGTAGCTGACATACAAATTTCTGATCCCAGTACTTTTAGCCTATTAATAGGCAAAAAATGGTGAGATAGAACTCCAGTGTGCGATTCTAATTTATTTATATCTATTGCTGGTCATTGCTATAAGGGTGAGCCTCAGATTGCTTTTTAGATGTACTTATTAAGTATCAGGTCAATGGAATTTTGGCGCTTTGCAGTCTGGAATATTTTGAATGTCTATGTATTCATGTAAGGGTTCATTTGGCATGAATGAAGATGAAAATTTCAAGGGCTGAGCCTCTTTGTTCAGCTTTTTCATTCTTTTCGCCAAAAATCTTTGTTTTTTTTTTCTACCAACTTATCTATCTGTAATCCTATCAAGGCTAACAAAGGTGAATTCTCTTATTTATTACTTCCTCATTTCAGATACAACTATGAAATCTGCATAACATAAACTGTAGCTCTTTTTATTTTTCAGAAGGACAGGAAATTCTACAAAAGGCCTACAAAATCATAGTGAAGGTTAAGAAAAATTGTTACAAATTACTTGTATTCAAATTCATGCTCTCCATGATGAGGAATCTATAAAACTCTTCAATCAATTGTCTGTCAATTTATCTTTAACTGGTGAACCTACTGAAGAGGTTGTGCATGATATCAGAAGACCAAGATCTAGGCTTCTAAATATAACATTCATTTTTCATTTTTACTTCGTGTAATTAAATGTTATAACTTTGCAAATCCTACATAAATGTAATAGGCCATTTGGCATGGATTGAGAAGATAATACCTAGTTATATCAACCATATTAAGTTCATAAATCCTATTAACACAATCATTATCATTAGCCTCATCAGGATCAGTGTTAGCATTATTTCATTCCAGCTGGTGTGTACTTGCAAGCTATGTTCTGCTTCTGACACTTTAAGAACAAATTTGTATTCTTCATCTCTTACTGCTTTTGTTGCATTAAAATCTTTAGATGTTGATCCCATAGCACTGAAAAGGTTGGTTCTGTTCTGTTTTCCACTGTTTCCTACTTGATTTGGTGATTTGATGGGTTTTCTACTTATGAAATATGGGCAATGATGATTTTTTTGATAATTTAAAAAAAAATGAAGGTCTGATTAATCTCAAAGTGATTTTATGTTATATGTCAGTTATTCTTGGTATCCAGGTGGAGAGGTAAAAATGAAAATGTTTACCCTTTTTGTTGATCCAAGTTACAGTAGCCGACATTCAAATTTTTGAGCCCAATACTTATTACTTAAGACAGTATTTGCACGACTACTACCATGATTATTAAATATTCCGTAGTTTCATCACCTGTTTGGTTTGAATTTGCTTCACCATTTATAATTTATGCTAGGTAATATGAACTCCGATTTTCGACGTATGGGCCAGGATAAACTATCAATTAGGAAGTCATCGCGAACTATGCCTGCAGATGACAGAATGATAGAAACTGAAGATGAGACACAAATAGGTCTCTCAAACCTAAGAGCGAATAGAAAAAGTAGGGATCCAAATTTTTCTAATGAAGACAAGGATAGACTAATTTTACTTATCACTGAGAAACATATTAATGGGGACGTGGTTAACGGGAATCCAACGCCTTTGACTTGGATTGAGATTACTAAGGCTTACAATAGCCAAGTGGGTACTAAGAAAAAGGCTCAACAACTAAAGGATTCTTGAAAAATATTAAAAAAAGAATACAGGAAGTATCATGAACTTGCTGGGCGGAGTGGGTGGGGATGGGATCCAGTTAAAAACACATCGGTTGCTACCGATGATTTGTGGGAAGAAATTCTTCAGGTGTGCTGTAGTAATATTTATTAAATTTGAGTACCAGCAGTAATTGTGTCTTTAACTTATAGTCTTAATTTGTATAGGTTCATCCAGAATATGAGTCGTTACGAAGGAAACCCTTTACGCAGTACGAAGCAGTTGGGGACCTTATTACAAACACGTTCGCATTGGGCAACCATGCAAGGTCTTCCATCAATTACATGCCAACGGCCGAGTCTCTAGAAATGGACGCAGATGTTCAAGTAAACGCGAATGACTTTACTGAACCTGCTTTCGATGCTTGACACGTTTCTGGGGAAGGATCTAGTTTTGCTGAGAACTACATTTTCGTTGAGGATAACGATGCAACATGTGAACCTTCCTCAGGGAGTGGAGGTAAGCGTGTAGCTGAAACAGACAATGAACGTAGGCGACGAAAAAAAAGTTTTACCAAAGAAAATGCAGAGTGCCTACTATCTGAGGCAAGGAACAGAACAAATATTGCATTGCATGCAATGCAACGCGCAATGCCTTACACTATGGAAGACGCAATGAAAAAGTTAGGATGTATGCAAAATTTAATAGACACCGCACTGTGTACAATGATCGATGCATTAAATGAACCTCCTAACAATATCACAGTGTTCATGATGCTAGATGGGAGTCGCTTAGAAACTTGGGTTGGTGCTACTGTTTTCCGACGTGCTCGATTTGGTCGAATGCCAATATTTACCGATCGACCGAACCCATCATTTGATCCTCCCCCCACTTTTTAGCGTTGCAGTAATAATGTTGTTTTATTCTGTATCCTCAACATTTGTAATATTGTCTCGTTATATTGTATTGTTGAAATAATAAGATATTTTTGTATTTGCAATTTGGTAATGTAATGTTTGTTATAATATGCTACAGATGGACATTAGCCAATTTTATGGAAATAAGATTGCCAACCTCATTACATGCTTAGATGAAGAGGTAGCATTATTGGAATGTGTTTCTGAGTTTGCTGAGTCAGACCAATCTAATGTACACGTTCCTCGAGTTATGTACGATAGACCATACCCCGGTAAATTGCACATTCATGAGATCTTAAATGGGCATGATGTGCGAGCATACAACTGTTTTCGTATGCCTGCACAAGCATTTGTTGGCCTGAAGGACCTGCTAGCAAACCGTGGTGTCCTAAGAGATACTCGGTATATGCCGGCAGCAGAGCAGCTAGCAGTATTTTTGCGGGTTATTGCGCAAGCTGATAGTTACCGAAGTGTTTGTAAATTTTTTCAACACTCGCTAGAAATAGTTAGTCGTAATTTCAGACAAGTCTTACAAGGAGTCCTCACTTTGAAAGATGATTTCGTTGTACTTCCAGATTCGACCACTCCATGTCATCCACACATCCGTAATAACTCACATTTTTACTCATACTTCAAAGATATCCTAGGTGCTATTGACGGAACACATATCCCTGCCATAGTACCTGTTCACAAGCAAAATTGATATAGGAATAGAAAAGATTTCATATCTCAGAATGTTATGGCTGCTGTCTCTTTTGATCGACAATTTGTATATGTTGCAAGTGGATGGGAATGATCTACTGCTGACATGCGTGTTTTAAAATGGGCAACCGAGCAAGGTGGTTTCTCAGTACCGCAAGGTAAATTCAATAATAATATATATTCAATATTTTATATATATATAATAACTTTTTCTTATGTTGTGAATAAATTAGGAAAGATGTACTTGGTTGATTCTGGATATGCTAATAATGACAAGCTTCTTGCACCAGTACGTCGTGTACGATACCATTTGAGTAGTTTTCGTAATCGTTCACAACGAAGATACGAGTCTCCTCAAGAATTGTACAATCATAGGCACGCACAACTGAGAAATATTGTTGAACGCACGTTTGGTATATTAAAAAAAAGGTTTAAAGTATTAATTGATATGAAACCATTTTTCTTTAATATACAAGTGGATATTGTACTTGCATGTTGTATTTTGCACAATTACATTGGTAGATATCATGGTCATGATACCTACTTCAACATGCGAGAGGCTGATTTAGAGCAAGAGGAGAGTTTGGAGGAACAAGCTGAAGATGAAGACCAAACAACTTATGTATTTGCAACTGAACAACGACGGGGGGAGATTATTCGGACGGCAATTATTGAACAGATGTGGATGGGCCAGGTTAACTTATACTGAAATTTTGTTCAGATTAACCTACTAATACTATGCACTATATCATATTTAATTATACTTTGTTTGTTGTAGGGGGTAACGAATCGATGAAGATCATGGTGCTCAACTGTACAAGGATGTTGATCTTGACGAATATATGCAATTTCTTTTTTTTTGTTTATGATGATTGTATTATTTCTGTGTTGAATGGATTAGTAACAGTTTTCTTTCCAATCATCTTTTTTTATTTACTATCCTGGGTTAACTTATTTATTTGCCAAACTGAATTCAAAATTATCCTAGGTTAACCCGGGTTAGCAGCCAAACGTTATATCTGCATTAATAACTTACCCCAGCTGGGATAAGTTATTAATGGGGATAAGCTAACCCCGGGTTAGCTTATCCCACACCATATCCAAACGGCCCCAGGATTCCGAACGCTGGCTTCGAACTACCATGGCGTGGAGGACCACTGGCGATTCGAGGAGATTGAAGAGTTGATTATGGAGGTGAAGGTGACGCCAGCGGAGGTCGGGGAGGAATTGATGAGGAGCGAGGATGTTGATGCCGCCATGGATGGATTGCTTCAGTTTCTCCATCGGAAGAAACGGGGAGGCGGTGATGAGATCACAAGGGAGTCTTGGGGGGAGGGCGGCTTCCAGGCGAGAGATCAGTCCCGTCGAACGCCACCTTCGTACAGGGGAGGCCGTGGTCGGCGGTCCGCGGCGGCTTGGCGGGGCGGCGGCTTGTGCGGCCGCGGTCTCGTCAGGGGTCGTCGTGGGCGGGTGTTCATTATAGAGGCTTGTAACGCCCATTCGGTGCGAGTCAGACGGGCTATTTTGGAATTAGAAATAGAAAATATATTAATATATGTTTACAATTTAAAATAAAAATTTATCATAATATATAAAATAATATGTCATTATCGAGTTTTAAGTTCAGAATGAGAAATATGAAAAATTGCATTAAGTAGTCAACAATTAAGATAAAATTTGTTGAACAAATATGATACGTATCATTTAAGAAATTATGCTAAAGCTATTATTTGATAGAGTATAATGAGGATAAAAAATTTATGTAACTGATTTCATCTAGAAGAGTAAAAATTTAATTATTTTTGTTGTTGTATTAATAATTATATAAAATAAATTAATTTTATGGTGGGATTGGTTTTCTTAATTAACCTAAAATTTTGAAAGTAACTAATGTAAAAATTAAAATTTATTTAATTATACGGGCTAAAATTTAAGTAATTTATATATTTAATATTTAAATTTTTAATATTATATATTAATTATATCTTATGTACAATTTATGTAATAAAATTATAATTTTTATTATATATAAATATATGTCATAATTTTATGATATAAATTATATATAAGATATAATTTTTATGTAATTTTAATAGTTAACTTGTAATATTAACATTTATATGTATGTAAAATAATTAAATTATAATGATATATATATATATAATTAACTATTTAGTTTATCAAATATTTAACGATTGGCCCAAACTTCAGCAGTTAAGATGCTAGTTTTACTTTATAATAATTAAAAAATTTTCATCCCCTTACTAATTTTTTATTGACTTTAATTTGAGTTAATTTAATTAATTAATAGTTTAAATTTTGATTATTTTATTAAATATAACCGTATTTTATGCACACTCAAAATATTATAAAATTTTACATACACACATTTTAACTTATTTTTATTATAATGAGTAATCATAATTTTTCAATAACCTAACTATAGTTAGATTACAAAAAATTGAGTCATTCATTATATTATTTTAAAGATATTTAAATATATTTTGAGTGAAAATTTTAAAACCTTAATGTTTAGATGACTGCAAATGAAGGAGACATCCGCGATGTGAATTGATTTTAGGATAAATCAGCGCATTAGTGTGGTATTGAGGAAGAAAAAAATATATATGTAAAAATATAATTTTAATGATTTACTAATAGAATATTTTTCTAAATGGTGTGGCACGTAGTTAATTATTTTTAATTAAAAAGCTTTTCTATCTCTTAATAACTTTCAAATTTGAATTCAATGAATCTATATTTAATGAAATAAAAATTAATCTATATTTAATCAATTAAATCTGATTAATTTATTAAATACAATTAATGTATTTTATCAAATTTTAGTTAAGTTAGTGTTCCGTGATAAATATTAAGATTTAAATTTAAACTACTTTTTTTTGTTTTGATTATTATTTTTTTATTTTAATAAATATAAAGCTCTTCTCCTTCTGCAAATCAACAAAAAGTTATTGTTTTCGACCAATTAAATGTTCAGTAAACCCACTGCTGACGTGGAACCGCATCATTGGCTGATCAAATCGTTCAACAATCTAAACGCAATAGAATTTCATACATAAATATAGGAGAAGAATGAGCATAATTTGATAAATGAAGATTGAATTTAGTATTAATTAAAATTAAAATTAAATTACTTAAATTATATTAATAAATTTAGTTCAGTTTAATAAATTTATAATTAACTAATTAATATTTTAATTCAATAATTTTTTAAAATAAAACTTATATTATCAAATTTAAATTAATTTTACTTACCAAATCCTAAGGGCATGTTGGGCCAGAACTTAAAAAATAGGCAAAATATTTTTTAAAAAATATTTTAAATTTATTATAAATTTTAATAATTTTATTTCACTTCCAACACAAATTTCAAACTTAAAAATCAACTTTATTTTACCTCTAATATAAATTCTAACCTTAAAATTAATTTTATTTCACATCCTACACCTTTCAATATTAAAATAAATTTCTTTCCCATCAACTTTATAAAATAAAATATTTTCTCTTTTCTTACTCAAATTTATCTTCCAATCAAATAAGTAAATAGTAAATATTCAAAAATTATCCACATTTCAACAGCTCACATTTTTTTTCTTTTGATAATTAGAGAATTCCCTAGCAAAATAGAGGTAACAGTGTAAGGATATTAATTTGGCTAAAAAATCAAAAATTAATTCAAATTTTAAATTAAATTAATATTAATTTGATTCAAACAAGCAAATTAATGAGTTATTTTTATAATTTAATATTTTTAATAATTTAATCTTGAACTAACATAAAATTGAATCTCAAAATTAAATAAAACTTATATACTTGCTTTATTATGTTTTTTTTGCAACAGTATAATGGACGGTTAATTTAGATTTTTCCTCTTAAAAA
Organism: Apostasia ramifera; assembly: GCA_019297695.1. Lineage (NCBI taxonomy): Eukaryota > Viridiplantae > Streptophyta > Magnoliopsida > Asparagales > Orchidaceae > Apostasia > Apostasia ramifera. Next base: position 18,394 of record JAEMOT010002176.1, read on the forward strand.
AAAACTTAGAAATTTTTAATACAAAATTAACTTAAAATTTTCTTCATAATATTTATTAAAATTTTATTAATTAAAGAATTTTTGTATTTCCAATTAAATGAAAAGTGATGACAAAAATTTAAATTGAGTGAATAAGTGAACATATTTATATTTAAATTTTTGACCGAAAAAAAAAAAATCAAAAGTTGGGTCAAATGTAGTGCAAATCAAATTTGAATTAATAACAAATGAACTAAATTTAACTCAAATCGAGATCAAATGGACTTATTTTTATTTATATTTTTACTCAAATTGTGATTGAATTGAAAAAAACTTAATCAATTTTAAACCAAAGTCAATTCGACGTCAAATTCGGTTAATGTCGAATCGTTGATGGGCCTTGTTTGGTTCGAGGTAAAATTTTTACCCAACATAAATTTCAACTATAAAAATTAACTTTGTTTCACATTTAATACAAATACAAATATTAAAATTTAAAATATTTCATATTTTACACTCTTTCTAATATTAAAATAAATTTCTCTCTCATTAAATTTAAAAAATAAAATATATATTTTTTCTTATTTAAAAAAAAACTTGAACCAAATTAAATTTAATTTTGATTGAGATTAACTTCACATTACTAAATTATAGACTTGATTGATTTAAATTTAATTAATTCACGTCTTAAAATTGATTAATTTATTTTATTGAACTTTAACTAATTTAGTTTATCTATCCTCAAATATTCAAAGAATTATTGTAAGTTTGAAGCTCAAATTATTTTGTTTTAATAACTAAAGAAAACAACTTTTGTCCTACCATACTTTCATACCAACATACGTAACTACATGAATATTTATGTATTGTGGTACTTACAAGACCTATTTTGTCCTTAGTGATGCCATTTTGTAGATGTATCGTATGACCTCGTTTATTTCGAGGCCTTTTTTTAACTCAACACAAATTTTAACTGTAAAAATCAACTTTATTACACATCTAACACAAATATAAATCTTAGAATAAATTTTATTTTATATCTTATGCACTTTCTAATATTAAAATAAAATTTTTTGATATTAAATTTAAAAAATAAATTAATTTTTTTCTCTTATCTAAAAAAAAACTTGAACCAAATGAGGTCATATTAGATGAGAATACGAAACTGCATTTTTAATAAAATTTCCAATCATATAGGAGTACAAAGCTTTAACAGAGAAGTTGGTTTCATGCTCCGGTAACATCATTGTATGGCTCCAAAACATACCATTATGAATACCTCGATAGAAATGAATTCGTATTCAATGAAATACCATTACGAATGCCTCAAAAGTTGACATCTAAATGTCATAACATCTACATTATATGATATAATATCAAAATAATATTGAACTAAATGCTCCCTAATATGATTAACAAACCTCGAAGGATCCAATCCGGAGCAATGAGAAAAATCATTGCAATATGAAAACTAACGATGCTCATTCTCATTCTCAATATAAGAAATCAGTCCAAGTTGAATGCGAAAAGTGATCGTTGAAACCGATCCATTGCGGCCAAAAGAAGATTATAATTATTTAATTTAAAATGATTTATGGATACAAGAGTTCTCTAATTTCATGTTTGTTATATTTCCATTTCTTGCATTTTTTGGTACTTATAATAAGGTTCTTTTATCATTTGACAAGATTTGTATTTCACTAGCATTCGACAAATTAACAAATATTCTCTCGAAAAAATCATTTCTTTTCTTCTCCCCCTCCTTCCTCTTTACTTGTCCCATATTTTATATTCTTTTCCCTTTTATCTTGCTCTGTTGTACATCAGTTAATATCAAACTTTTAATTCGCGTCACAACGCTCACGCAAACATAAAGCCCCGTTTGTCAGCGAGTTAAAAATTAACTTGGTTTAATTTTAACCTAACATATTACATCACACATAAAATTTAATATTAAAAATTAACTTTATTTCACATCCGACACACATTACTAAAATAATAATAGGCTTATATCACATCCCTCACATATCTCAATATAATAACTAACTTTATTTCACATCATTCACAACTTTCAATAAAAAAATATCTCTATCTAAGTTTAATTTTAACCTTGTTAAATTTAACCTTACAAACAAACAGACCTCTAGTGAATCTCACCAACTTTGCTGATGAAGTAGCCTCTCAACATTCAACTTCATTACTTATGAGTGATCTTTTCATGTGGTCAATAGATCATGTGTTCTACATTAATTGGAATGTCAAAGATTTAATCTAGATCTCCTCATGCTTATTTGCATGCTTATTTCATGCATTCAAACTCTTTTCAACACAAGGAGAATGATACAGATTCATTGGAGGCAAACAAGAATATAATTATATTATTATGAAGGAAGTAAAATTTTTTTTTAAAGTTGGAGGAAGAAAATTACTTTGTTTCTTGGATTTATAGCATTTCAATTGAAAGGGGTTAATAGTTTCCTATTTTCATATATATTTTTATGTTGTCTTTTCTTTTTCATATTTGGATCCTGTCCCCCCAACCATCCCCATCTCTCTATCTCCCTCCCTGTCTCTCTCACAGGAGCTAACTAAATATAACATATACAGGTGCCTTGTTAAGGTACAAAACCATTAGGAACAATATAAAGTTGGGAAAAAGCGAACGCCTCTACTCTATTAGTTGGGCTGTTACACTCCACAGCAGATTTATTACTCACCTAGTTCTAACAGCAAGTTGAATGCAGGTACAATAACTTGGAACAGCTAACCAGGAATAGCTAAATTTAGTCCATGAGCAAGAAAGAACAAAAATAGACTTTTCATAACAGTTACAGAAAATATATCTCTGCATTTGATCTTAAACCCCCCCCCCCCCCAAGAATTTTCTGGTTGTTCACCGAATCACTTCAGTAGTGCATGATTAGCTTCTCATGGAACAACTACTTTAAAACTTCAGTAAAGCAACTATCACAACAATGTAGTTAAACCAGAAGGCATTCCAAAAGTACAGGCCTACGAGGATTTATTAATTCTCTTACACACCCTGCTCAGGTGCAAGCTAATCTGCTTAGCACCTATCAAGTGCAAGCTAATTTACTTTGCATTGTTGATTCAATTTAGCAAAATTCCATTTTTTCAACATTATGCACTACATAGTTGTGGTTCACGAAGGTTTCAACTTGAGATATCTGGCCTTGACATCATGTTAAATCTTTGATTACCAAATGAGTGATGAGATTCACATCATAAGCAAGATAAGTGCTCGGGAAGTTGAAGCTCCTAGGAGCACAAAAGAAGTTAGAAACTTCAAAACCCAGAAGATTGCCTTATCATTTTCGAGCGTAAAAGAAGTTCCTAAGCATACTTCCCTATAAATGAGATGCACAGCAGAAGAAGACTAAAAACTTCTACCCAAACAATAGCGGAGAGACACTGAATCCTTTGTAGCAAACTCGGACTGAGAAGTACTGGTCAGGGACGGGAGCAGACGAGAAAATTTCCCAGTCACAACATCAATGTATAACAGTAGCACAAGAGTCCAGCCAGAGATTTATGAAAAAACAGTGATTCTTCAACAAATCCTAGGTGACAGCTTACAGGGCCAGAGAAAACTCAGAACAATTAGGAAAGATGATACCATTTTAAGCTGATTCCACTTCAAAGCTCAAGCGGACTGATTCTGGGGCTCGCCAGATGAGATCTCCTCACCAGTCGGAGCGACAGGCGCTGGAGCCGAAGCGGTGTCAGGGCCACCACTAGGAGCAGCTGCTGCGGGAGAAGCAGACGGAGCCCTAGCCTTGATGGCCTCGAGCATCCGCCGGCTGATCTCCTTGGAGTAGATCTGAAGGATCTCTATCCCCTCGTCGACGGACGCCTCAGCGCGACCGCCATCGTCTCCAGCGGCCGAAGAAGGAGCGGAAGCTGATGCGAAGGCAAAAGCCTCCTGCTCGATGAGGCGCGCGGCGTCGGAAGCCTCATCAGCTGGGAGGGTACCGTAGCGCTTGGAGAGGATCGAGGGGGTCGAGAGGTTCTCGACAAGACGGAGGATGACGGCGTCACGGGTGCGCTGCGTCGGCGGCCAGATCTTGATCGAGACAGAGGGAAAGGCTGCCGCAACTGAGGGCTGGCCGGCAACGGTACCAGCCGCAGCGGCAGCAGGGGAAGGGGGATCCTCTGGCTTGGGGTCCACGACCTCTCCCTCCGGCTGGAGGGATTCGCTGTCTTCAGCCATGGATCGATAGGGAGAGAGAGAGACGACGGACCAAAAGCCAAACGGCTGCCTTGGCTGTCAGACGCCGGTGATTACGGTGGTTAATGGAAAGGTCCATTGCCCTAGTCACGTGTCGCACCTGGCATTCGACGATCTCCATTTGGGATCGGGTTAAAGAAATTGTAATTTATTTTCAAATTTTTATTTGCAAACAAATTCAGTAATTTAAATTTGGAATTTTTACATACAAAAAATTGAAATTTACACGAAATTACATATTCACCATCAATTCATAAATATTACCACTATCACACCATATTCATTTATATTTTACACATTTCATATATTTCACACTATATTTTTTGATGATGAATTTCACATTTCTAAATTGACCTTGATCTTAACTATATTATTAATACATTAATTAAATACTATAAATAAATTAATTTATATAA
>JAEMOT010002176.1:44172-84129 GCA_019297695.1 Apostasia ramifera
CCCTCTAACCTCTAACCTCGTGGGTGAGGTTTGTGCCCTCTAACCTCTAACCTCGTGGGTGAGGTTTGGGCCCTCTAACCTCTAACCTCGTGGGAGAGGTTTGGGACCTCTAACCTCTAACCTCTAACCTCTAACCTCTAACCTCCTGCATGACCCTTGTTCAAACAGCTCTCTCAACTACATCAGGCATGATGTTTCTCAGCTATACCATCGCTGTCAACGTGCTCTGGCTGCACCGTTTTCAATGCAGCATGCTTCTCCCAGACACGCAAGCCAAGAGCCCGCATGCCCCAGCAATCACGAATCCCCAGAAAAGGTACTAATATTAAAAGATATCGTCCTTCCTTCTCAGCTGCAGGCCTCTCCGGTGGCAGGCAAGCGGCGCGGTTCCAGAGCCTGTCCATCACCTTTTCTCCGGAAAACCAGGATAAAGCTGCATCACCTGTTGCCTACAAATATCAAGGAGCAGGCTTCAAGAAAAGGAGAGAAGAAAAGGGGGGAAAGAGAGGTCACTTGCTTCATCCACCACTATCGGCCTTCTCCAAGACTGACGAAGGAGGAGGACGGACCCCAAGAAGAGCAGAACTCCTTTATCACCTCTTGTAAAACAAGAGCTTGAGAACAAGAAAAGCTCTCTTTCTCCTGCTCTCTCTCTTTTCCTCTTGTAAGCTTTTTGTATTAGCCTTCATGGCCACCTCCATCCATTAGTGAAACCTCTTCGCTGATCGACCGGTGGACGTAGGGAATTTTCTCCCTGAACCACCTTAAATCTCTGTGTGTTTCTCTGAATGCTCTGAACTGGTTCCCTCCTTGAGCTTTCATGAACAGGCTCACCCTCTCATTGCGCGCCGCCGTCTCCCGGAACTCTCTTTCTTCTGGTGTTTCCTGAGACCCCCACATCCTACGTCAACAGAGATTATATCAATTAAGGTGTGTTTGTTTGTAAGGTTAAATTTAAGAAGGTTAAAATTAAATTTGGATAGAGATATTTTTTTATTTAAAATTGTGAATGATGTGAAATACAGTTAGTTATTATATTGGGATATGTGAGGGATGTGATATAAAGTTAGTTATTATGTTGGAATATGTGAGGGATGTGATATAAGTTAGTTATTATTTTAGTAATATGTGTAGAATGTGAAATAAATTTAATTTTTAATATTAAATTTTATGTGTGATGTGATATGCCTGATTAAAATTAAATCAGGTTAATTTTAAACTCCTAGGCGAACAGAGCCTTAGTAATAGCTTTAAGTCTTTGAGCTACATGGTTTACTCGGTGCAGAAGGAGAGCAATCAGGCAAGTGAGCAAGTGCAAATGTGCACGATAACGTGGTGCGAGCTGGAGTGAAGACGGGTTGTCGGAGGCTATTCGCGAGTGGCCAAAAGGGGCGGTCGGCGCTAGCAATCGCACATGCAGCAAGGGAGGGTTGCAAACGGCGTGGCGATAGTGAGGGAGGGCTGCGGGCGGTGCAGCTGCGGCACAGAAGGGATGTGGGCGGTGTAGCTGCGGCGAGGGAGGGGCAATTGGAGTGGCAGGCAACTAGAGTGTCAGTGATCGCTGATGACTGACAATTCGATAGGAAATGGGGGCAATGGTGTGAGGAACTGCTATGTTGGGCGGTCAGCACGAAGAGCAGGGGAAGAGCAAGATGGCACTCGCACATGCGGGAGCGCGTAGGGCATGTGCTTCCGTGTGTGGTGCTCACACGTACAAGTCGCGCGCCGGTGGGTTCGCTGTGATCGCAAGTGATTATGGAGCGGAATAAGCTGAATTCACATAGAAGGATGGGAAGGCAAATAGAAAGGAAGTGGAGATCTTTTTTTTTTTTTTTACTCAAGAGGATAAGTAAGTATTAAAGGATCTCACTTAAACTTATACTCACCATTTCTTTTACCAAAATATCGACTCCTTAATCTGAGAAAATTCAAATATAATTTTATTCATCAAAATAAGTTCTGCCATTACAATGCAAGATAATTTCTATATATAAAAATCTCATAATAAAATTTAAAAATACAATAATCAATATCAAAAATTAAAATACCAAATAAACCAAATCAAATTGTAACTAATGCTATTATAATAAAATATAGGGATATTTACATACATGCCACACCATTTAGCTTTATTTATGCATTACTTATCTATTCTTAGTTAATTACGTTATGCACACTCAAAATATTATGAAGCTTATATACACACACTTGAGTTAAAATTCAGTCAAAATTTATTTGAAAAAAAAATATTTTGTTAGTAAATTATTAAAATTACATTTTTACCCTTACGGATGTAGTTAGCCACCGTCAGTCACATAAGATCAGTTTTCCCGTTAATGTTCCGTTGCCTAAGTTCTAGAACTTTCTTCTTAAATATACATATGTTTTCATTTTTTAGATTCTACCATCGAGTCCAAGAACAGGATTTCGACTTATTATTTTTTCTCCAATACTTTATCTCGAAATCTAAAAGCATTTATCGATATTGGGTAGTCAAATATTTATTTAGAATGACCTTATAATCTTTGCAATCCAAGTGATTTCGTTTTCTTATAAGAAAATAATCAATCTAGTTCTTGAAGTTATATTCTTGTATGTGATAACATGCTCTTCTCTCTTTTTAAATAAAGTATTAGTAATTACAAAATCATATGCTGAAGAAAACTCTAAAATAGTTTTTATCCTCCTTATTTATCTCTCCAAAATCATATCCATCATAAATACTATTAAATTTCTCAGCAACACTTCCAATATGTTCATTTAAATCTCCTCCAATAAATAATTTTTTTCTCCTGAGATATCTCTTGTATTAATTTTTCCAAATCATTCTAAATTTTTTTCTTTATGCTCGCATCTAAACCTACTTGGACATACTTATAATGTTAATAATCATTACATTGATTATAATTTTTAAAGTTATAATTCTATCACAGTTTCTCTTAACTTCTACATGATCCTTCAAGCTCTTATATAGAATTATACTCACTCCATTCTTATTTTTATTCTTACGAGAATACTAAAATTTAAAACCTAAACTATCAATTTTCTTGGCTTTCTCTCCAACCCATTTTATTTCCTGCAGGCACAAAATATTAATTTTTCTATGAATTATACTATTCACAAACTCCATTAGTTTGCCCGTCAGACTGCCTATATTCCAAGTTCCTAATCTAATCCTACTGACTTGAGTTTTAATATGATAAACTAGCTTCTTTACCTATATTCGTCCATGATGTGGGACCTTTGCTTACTTTTTACTACACTCAGTTTTTGATGCAGCGGCCTTTGCCCATTTTTGTATTCAGGCAATACAGTTCATCGCTTCTAGGGAACGCCTTAGCTTTAGTGCAATTTTCTAAAGGATCCACGTCATGATTGATCCGATAAATTTTATACTGGCTGTCGACTGTCTAATGCAATCCTTCGCATTTCTCATCCGAGACTTAGAACCCGGCAATTACGCTTTATTGTGTTGATTATATAAAAGTTTATATAAATATTTTGCTTAATGCTAAATATAATATTATTGTCTTTTTCTGTTGGAATTATTTAATTTTATTTGATTCTTGATTGAATTGATGCCTGAAATAGAGGAAGACTTAGGCTATGAGTGAAAATCCCAGTACCCAACAGATTCAAGCTCATCCCTGTTGTAATTCTAATCTGCGCACAACTTCTCCGATCACACCTCGCCAAGCCACAGCCCCGCCGTCGCCCGCCCTTGACTGCAGCCCACGCCGACCACAGCGCCTTAGCCGATCGTGCTCGGCACGCCAGCGCGGGTCCTCGAATTATGATAATTATTCTGGTGCTGATCGAATTCTGATAATTATCAAAATGAGAATTTTGATAAAAATGAGAATTATGATAATTCGAATTTTGTTAGTATGATAATTCGAGCCCGATCAGCACCAGAAGACCCGAGCCGCGTCGTCCACGCGGCCGCCCTCTCCGATCGGCCCTGCATGCGCGAGACGCGAGTCGAGCCGAACGAGCGGTGCGCCCGTCGCCAGCCTGCGTTACCAAGCCTTCGCGCTTGATCCCGCGCCGCCGAGCAATCCGATCGATGATCAACTCCCAGCTGCCTAATTTTGTGCAATTATAAATTGGTGCCCAAATTCTGTGATTCAGGAATGAATTTAACTAAACTTTTTAATTTGGTTGATTGAGTGCTATAGATTATTCAGCTTACTTGTGATTTGCTCGAATTTACTCTACCCGTGTTACCTTTCACTGTTGAATGCAAATAATTATTATTGGTTAAATATTGTGAGTATATGTAATCCTGTTGCCCTACCTCTGATTTATTAAAAAATGAATTGAGCCCTAATCTAAGTTAGTAATTTTTTAATTATCTTCAATTTTATTTATTTAAAATTTTGAAATAATTAGTTTTTGTGGGGTTTAGTTAATTTCTTATTTATCACAAAAATTAAATATTAAAATTTCTACATTATTTTGTGATTAATTTGCTATGCAAATTTGCTAATATTTGATTTGAACATTCATTTATTTGTCCTGCATCATTTGTTAGGAGGTTTCTAGGGCTGTTTCATTTATGTTTCGTAGATCATTGCGCCACAACTCCTCGGTGACTTTTTCTTTGGCAACTCCCACCAAAGGTTTGCCATATACTTTGGCATTCAACTTGTATAGGGGCTTCCGGGCTTGTACTGGGACTTCACCCTCTTTGCTACAATGAGGGATCCTTTAGCAAGATTCCATTATCTTTTGCCAAAGATGTTTATGAAGGCATCATCTGATCTAGCTTTCTTGTTCAAATCAGATTGAGACGAATATTAGGGACATCTCACTTCTCTAAGCTTGAACTTATGTCCTAAGCTGGTTTCAAGCCTGATGCCTAAGATCTCAATAATCTTCGACATTCCATTGTTGCTTATCTTATTAATGTCGTAATTTCTTGAAGTGCATGTAAAAAAAAAGCTTCTTTTGAATGCCACATGGTAGAATACACCAAAATTTATTACCCGTACCTTATCCTAGTAGGTAAAACACCCACCCTTCTCTTCGACAGCTCATAGAACCAAGAGTTGATTTTCGGCTGTAGTTGTGGTGGATGTGCTTGAAGACAAAGTGCTAGATTTTTCATTTTTCTTTCTCTAGTTCCTTTCCCACTTTCAACTTTTTTTTTTGACCAGGCTTCTCAGTAGTAAAATTTGAGATCTTCCTTCGAATAAGACTTCTCTCTAAACTTACCTTTTATTTGAACTTTTCTTCTTTCACCTACCACATTTTTGGTGTGTTAGGGTTTCACTATTTGATGATCATTTAATTTTTGACTAGTCTCCTCATTTAATGGACACTAGGTGACAAGGTTTATATTCCATCTGAGGTTGAATTGCTTAGGGAGATAACCAGAGCTTTGCAACTCTCTAGCAGAAAACTAAGTAGAAGCATAGCCTACAACTTGTCGTTGAGGGTTCTTCATGATAATGAGTTAATTGGTGATGCTCTGCACCTTGTTTAGGCATTCAACTATGGAAGTTCCTTCATTGAACTTCATATCCAACAGGCTTCTTTATTAGAAAGGGATTGTTACTTGTTATCTTCCTCTCGTAAAAACTCTGCAGCTTCTATCATAACAAGCAAGCCTGTCAATAGATCGGATTCGGGTTAGCTCGACCTCGACCCATATTCGAATCCATATATATCGGATCAGTTATATATTGGATCAGGTCATGGTCGATTCAGATTCTCTTAGGTCAGAACTTGGGTTTTCATGTTTGGTTAATTTACAATAAAATTTTTTATTTGGAGTATTTTTTATAGTCAAATTTAAAATAATATTAAATTTATTAAAAATGAAATAAGAAAAAATATTATATTTTTATGAATTAGTTAAATATTTTAATATAAACATCTGTATTTGTAATATATATGTACATATATATTGCGAAATATAAATGTATAAAAATGAAACTATAAAAATAAACTCACTATATGCTATAGTCTGCTAATATAATTTGTAATGATCCTTCATTAATTAATTATAGTGGTTCTCTCTACTTAAGCTTTCTCACACAAAAATTATTAGCCACAACATATACCTGCATGAATCACATATTAGATTACATAAACGGATCGAGTCAATAAATGAGGCGAGTTAACAGGTTAAAAAAAGTATCCATTTGGGGGATTTAATTTGATCGAAACTCGGATCAAATCGGGCCATAATCCGATCCATTAACAGGTGTAATAACAAGTGAGGCCAGCCTTCAAGTCTATCTTCTCTCGTTCCTCTGGCTTCATGCCTGTGGGTTGCATCCCCCTTTATAAGTTCATGAAGATCTTTACAGACCAAGGAGTCAAACATCCATCACTTCCAAATGCTCCCATTACTTTTGTTAAGGTTCACCATTCTATATTGGATAGCTAGTTAATTGTCTTCTTCAAGGGCTAGAACAATTTAGTAGCCTTTGAGCCACTTCTTGTTGTAAGAATTGAAACTTAATAAAACAAAATAAACTTTCGACAACTCTATTCAAAGTTGAAACTGATCTTTCGACTTTAGATGGTCGGGTCTTGAGAAAGAAGCAACGGAAGAACTCCTTGTAACTTTAAGAAGATGAGACACGAATATTTAATGTGGGAAGCCTTAGTACTACGAGAAAATTACTATAGAAATAATGCATTATGAGGCTTGTTATTTCTATGGAGCACCCTGCAAAAGATTACAACGTGCTAAGTACTTATTCAAAAGAAGGCTTCAAGTGGGTAACACTTCACTTTGATCGCTTGTTTCCTTGACTTTCAGAACTCGATGACAATTTTTCTCCTCCTATGTCTCTTTGTGAAATTTTAACTTTTTTTAAGCCTTTACTATTTATAGAGAGCTAGACAATGTTTCAGGATTTGAACTAGTAGGGGCACGCCGTCCTGTTATAATGATGACCAAGATCGTCAATTTTTGAGGTTGACTCTTCCTGAGGAAATGCAGCTACTACATGTCTACGAACAATGCACTTCTTTGCTTTTGGTTCTTGACTCTATGTTCCACTTCCTATCCTATTCAAAAATTCCCCTTTCAACGAGCATTTTTGTCTTCTCCTTTACCTTTCAGTAGATCACTTTCTTGAAGACTCCTTCAAGATTGACTTGTTCAAACATTTTTGGCTTGCCTTCTAGGGCAACTTGTCTTCGACATCATCAGCTTGTTATTGAACATACTCTTTCACTTTCATAGGTGGGGGGATAAACAATTAAGATATGCACATGAATATTCAGCTGCAGTATTTTGTCATGCCTAAAAGATTAAGCTATATGGTGGTGTATGGTTTGCCGATACAGTTTTAGCATGTTGACATAGAATTTTTGCCTATCTTTATGCTTCATTACATTAATGTAACTCTGCCGTTAGTTTTTTTTGTTGTGATGGAAATAATAATAGGCAAGCTAAAGAACATATTAGCAAAGCATGAAGGGCCAATTTTTACGTTGAAATGGAATAAGAATTGTGGTTTTCTTCTGAGTGGAAGTTTGGATAGAACTGCTATTGTTTGGAATACAAGCACATGGGATTGCAGTCAGCAATTTGATTTTCATTCAGGTACTTTTGAATGCTACAAGCAACTATAAAATACTAATGTAATTTAGGGGCTGTTTGGTTCAATGTTATGTAAATATTCGTGCTATCTAGATATCAATATTATCTTTGAATTTTTGTTTGTTTGTTTCAATTCCATTATATTTAAAAATGATAATAATCAATCCAATTTTACATCCCTTCATTATAATTACGATGATATATAGATATCACCCAATTTTAGGTGATATCTAAATATCATTTTAGAGTGGTAATTATATAATTTTGTATAATATTATCTAATATTGTTATCAAACTATACAATCAATTTCTCCTAATAACATGACATAATATTACAATGACATTGAACCAAATGCTCCCTTTTTTTGAGCCAAACATCATTATTAATTATTTTTGCAGCTGGCACAGTTGATGCCGATTGGAGAAACAATGTTTCCTTTGCAACTTGCTCTACAGATAACAAGGTTTATGTCTGCAGAGTAGGAAAAAGAGAACCTGTCAAAGTTTTTGTTGGCCATCAGGTGTGCAACTGTTGATCTTACTTCATTAAGACTGCTTTGAGTTTTTTTAAAGGTTATTTCAATGCCAAAGTATCTGGTCTTCACCAATGTATAGCTTAACAATTATCAATGGTTTAGTTAATAAACGATTATGGGTTTGAAAGAAAAATGCATCATAAGCCTTTCATAGAGCTGCATATCTACAAAATCAGCAGTACATTTACATTGGGATGATCATTTAGATGGGATTTACTTTGTACAAAAGTTCTAAATCTGCTGTAGAGCATAGTAATTGATCTTTGACGTTTGACCTTTTGACTTGTTTGAAGTCAGCTGAATGCTATTGCTTTTGGCCTTCAAAGTAGAAGTCATTGGCCCGAATCTCTTAATATATTGGTCTAAAGTGAATGCACATTGATTTTTATTCCTAGTCAAGGATTTTTTTCAGAATTATCTAAAGGATATAGACATAAGTGCGAGAATTCTGTGTCATTTCAGGATGAAGTTAATGCAGTAAGATGGGATCCAAGTGGTTCGCTGTTGGCTTCCTGCTCTGACGATGGAACAACGAAGGTGAAAATTTTGAAATCATAACATGGAACAAATGATATCTGACTCTGTATAATGTCCTTGGCTTTTATTGATTTTATAGCCCCTTCACTGTTCTTATAATTTTGGTTGAACTACGTACTACTGTTCACAAGTTCATGTTCACAATATTGATTTGTTTTAAGCTAATACACTTCTGAATATCCATGAGGTTGCTAGTTGTGTTTGTTCTTGAATTTGAAGTTAATCAGTGTATCTTTAATGTGGCACAAATATCAAGATCAAAATCTGATTATATATATCTGCAAACTTTATAAAATAACAGTTTATTTCACATGCTATACATATATCAAAATATTAATTGTCAACCTACACATATCCCAAAATAATAATTAATATTAAAATTGTAACTTTAAACTTACCAAAATCAATTTAGCTAAGCTACACATCCAGTCGACCATGTACTTATTAGTTACTGTATATAGTTCAGAAATTTCCATTCTCGAGCTGCACTTTTGCTAATTAAGCTACAACTTCAAGTGATGCCAAAATGGCTATTGATCTGTGGTTAATGTTGGAAAAATCTTTATTGATTATACAATAAGCTTCATTCTTGAGCTGCTTTTTACCAGATATGGAGCCTGAGTCAAGACAAATCTCTGCATGATTTCAGGGATCATCAGCAGGTTGCAGATTTACTTTACAAATCCCTCCTCCTTTCTCTTTTTAAGACTGGATTTCCATAATTTAGCAAATTAATATATTGTTTCCATAGGAGGTATACACCATTAGGTGGAGCCCCACTGGCTTGGGAACAGACAACCCTAATCAGCAGCCAATATTGGCAAGGTATGAGGGAAACTTTTTGCCAGACATTTATATGGTGCATGTGTTAATCTTGATCAACACAAGTTATCCTAGTATTGACCTCCATACAAGTTTTCTTCAGTCTACTTATGTTATTTCAAATATTTCTACAACTTCTTTAATCTCTTTATAGCGATGGTGCAACTTCTGATATGGATGCAATTAGATATAGACATAAAATTTTTATTCAACACACAAATTTTAATATTTGCATGTATAACTCAATCAAAATGGACACCACAAGAATACCATCTCATTTAGCTTTCATTAAAGATGCCAAAAATGTTCTATCAACTTTCTATCAAAAACAAAAGAATGTTCTATCAACATTTAATTTGTCAAGTTTATATCCAATAGTTTCATACATTTAAGTCTCACATATTGTTAAGAGAGAATTTCTTATCATATATAACCATGAGAAACGACAAAAAATCAACCATAACTAGATTGAACGAATTTTATCAAAAACTATATATTTTATCATTATTCATTATGTAATGACGTATAATATTTATAGCAACAGTAATATTATTGTTTATTCATCCAGTGCATCATTTGATACAACTATCAAGCTTTGGGATGTCGCAAGTGGCTCCCTTTTGTACACTTTGAATAGGCATAGGTAAAAGTTCTGCAGGCTCAACAATAACCTCTTCTTTAACTCTATGAAGCTATTAGAAAAAAAAAAATATCAAACTGCTTTCTTTGCAGGGGAGCTGTATATTCTCTAGCATTCAGTCCTAATGGCCAGTTCCTTGCAAGCGGTTCAGAAGACAAATATCTTCATATATGGTCTTTAAAGGAAATGAAGCTCATTAAGACTTTCAATGGTGATGGCAGCATCTTCGATATCTGCTGGAACAAGGAAGGTGATAGAATTGCTGCTTGTTTCTCTAACAATCTGTGCATTATAGATTTTAGAATGTAGCTTCTTCAAGCAGTCATTTTATTCTTTAATACTGCATGCAATCAATTTTGACAATTGTTTTTTACAATTGTACATAGCACTCTCTCTATAAAAGAAAATTAGCATTTTCAGCATGGTTTATATAGTAAATTTCGCACTCATTATTCTTTGAATTATATTCAGTTTGAAATCAATGACATTTTGTAGTGACTTAGAATCAACTCACTCATTTGATGATTCAACTCGATATATGCACATATAACATATATGTATAGATTATATAAAAAAAACATATATGTATAGAGGTGAAAGTGGATAGGTGTGCATGATGTATAACAGAGGATGTACAAAGGAGAAAAGAATATATACAAACGAGAAATATATCATAAATACAATCACTGACAATGTGACACCAGTAAATGTTAAGCCCAAAATAGAAGTTTACAATAATTTCAAATGAACAATCTAACTTGAAATCAAACAACTGTTAAGTGACTTACAACAAACTCTACTTGAAATCAAAAATTTGTCTCAAGATCAGATCAATAACCTCAGGTCTCTCTTTAGTAAGCATTATGAATCTAATGCTCCATTTGGAATAGATTTTATCTTGAAGCATTTGAGATGCTGGTTGAATACATAGATCTTTCTGCAGAATAGTCTAATATCAGCAACCTTTCCATGATAATGCAATCTTTTTGCAAGTGAAGTATGATTGTTTGCCCAAACGCTGGCTTCATGTAGCTTGCCTTCCTTCCAGCAGATGTTCACTGTAACTCCTCCACGAGCCTTCAATCCTCTAACACACCCTTCCAGCCATTTATCTCTAGGAAGAGCAGGAAGAAGGTATAGATCATGCAGCGTGCTTTGCACAAGCATTTCTGCTATGGCAGCGGAGAATCTAGAGAAGATGATGAAAGAAAAGAAGATTCAGTACTCTTATACGCTAAAAAGAGTTGGCATGATTGCATATTAACCTCACAATCTACTATTTACGCGTTGGCCGCCTTGACTGAAGTCCGTTAGCATCTTCCAGTATATTTGTCTTATGGTATTTCACTCAATTTACAAAGTGTTATATACCTACCCTTTTCAAACACGAAACCCTATTGCTAGACAGGTTAATGTGCCAAAGTAATTCAAGTGATTGGACCTTTTGTGTTTGAAAAGGGGTGAACTGGCACATGTAAATGGGATAATGATATTCGTCAGGAAGTCAACTCATTTTACAGTGTCCAGACATCAGTGCATAAAACTCTAGATTGTGAAGCTTAACGTATAGTTTAACTAAAACTTTATGACATGCATGCAATACCCCTTCTATTTCAAAGGGGAAGTGAAGAATTGGTTTAAACACTAGAACGTGATAATTGCCTTTGATTACCCAAAGTTGGCATCAATCTGGAATGGTGGGTGAGCTGTGAATAAGTTGCTGTATAGACCCCCTTCGAAATCAGCTTCATGATTGGGGTCGACCAAATTGATCAGCTGCTTGATCAAATTGTATGCATGCTCACTGTCTCGAAGCCGGGCCCACAAAGCCATCTTCCATGCAGTAGACCATCCCGGACCAGCATCCCCTGCATGAGATGATCGATTCTGGGTCAAGCTGTATAGGCTTCTCGGATATTTGCATGCAAATTATAAACGAAACTGTTTATAGAGAAATATAGATGAACACTAGAGAGCTTCATTAGCAGACCTCTTTTGTAAAGAGAGTTGGTTGCTGCTTTACACAATTCGGGGGTTTTTTCAACTGTTATCGTATGCCCTGGGAATAGACCGAACAGGTGCGAGACATGTCGGTGATGAACCTCGGGATCCTCAAAATCCTGAGCCTGCCAAATATACAAGATCCAAGTATCAAAAAATAGATTTACATACAACAAAGCTGTTTAGATACGACAATATTGCCTAGATATCACAAGTTCAAATTCATGAAAGAAACTTTATATGGAGACAATGATTTTGGGACTAGGCAACATTTCACTAAACAATGCAGACAGGTAAATGTAGAGACTATTAAACTATCAATACCAGAAGCCTCATGACCCTTAAGCCGCTTGGTTCCAATTTATAATGCATCTTTAAAAGTTAAGCTCTTTAAGTCTGAAAGATATTTGGTAATATTTTTTTGAGAAGAATAGATTTTCAATTATGTTAGCAGCTTAATGCTGTGCGCCAATTACAACCTAAGTATGCCCTTTTTCAACCTTTTGAAAATATTAGGAATCACTAGAATATCATTCTACTTATCAGGCCTATAAAGCTCCATGTTTGGCATGATGAAGAAGCTAATTTTTTCAAGCTCAGACAATGCACAAGAATTTTCACACAAATACTCAACCAAGCTGATTATAGCTGATCATAGTGCAAATAAGCATCAATCACATTCATAATGGTTCAATACGGTTATGTTTGAAACTCCAAACTTAGTAATCGTTTGAATTTTGCTTAATCAAATGTGACTGGATTTCTTGTGAGTTGTGACTCAAAGTCAATTTACTCAAAATGGAGTTAATCCTTCTATCAAAAAAAATGGAGTCAATCCAATTTAATATTGACTCAACATACACATTGGTATGCTAATTTATATTTTTTTATAATGGAATATAAAGTAATCATCACACATAAGCATGTTATGGAGAATCAAGAATGTATATAAAAGAGGTACACGTGCACTCGTTATTGTATGACAATACAAGTAAATCTCTGTAGCATACAATGCATTTGAATCTCTATAGGTACCTCAACACGAATCAGCCTAGAAATGCATATAATAGAATTTACTCAAATCAACGGTGGAGACATGGATTAACATTGAATTGAACGGCCAGGATAACGCTACGTACTAATCAAAATTCAAATTCAAATTAATTAGAGCTATTGAAGATTTTCATATTAGCTTTATTTAGATTAGATTAGATTTAGAACAGATTTGAGAGATTTAAAAACTCATCATATTTGAAGCTAATTTTATTTTATTATAATAGAATTAGTTTCATATTTATTTTTATTTATTTAACAATTTATTTCTTATATTTAATATTATATTTTTAAATTTTTTTGTGGGATCTCTATATAAAGAAGTCGTCTTACATTGTAATAGAAAGTAACATTTGATGAATGAAATTATATTTAAATTTTCTCAAAACCTAGATCTGAATTAAAGGGTCGATATTCCAGTGAAGGAAAGTGTAGGGTTAGTTTTTGATAAAAATCTTCAAATTAGCCTAGTTATCCACTTTTCAAAAAAAAAAATCTTCTCTATCCGTTGCTCCACTCTCTCTGTCCGGATTACCTCCAAGCGCCTCCAACACTTTGCGCACTCTCCCACCTCTAAAGCTCGCCCGCCTTTAAAGTCGGTTGCCTCCTCGCTCTCCGCCTCTTGACACGCGCCCACCGTCGCTGCATGATGCCTTGCCGACCAACGCGAGGTGACTCGTCACTTTCTTCGCCGTTCGGCTTGCTATTTTGCCCGAGAAACGTGCCACTCGAGCACACTGACCCAAGCCGCCTGCCTCATCTGCGTTGCTACTACTTAAATTTCTTTGGTTAAGATATAATTTCTTTTCTGAATCAAATTAATCTGATTATTTGATTTCAATATAAAATTATTCTCTTAATTTGGATTATTTATTTGACTTATAAGTGTCCGATATTTATTTGAATGATAATTACTGTTAAATTTAAGTGTAAGGCATCTGTCCTAAATTTCTGAATCTCGAATCTGATTTATTGAATTTAAATTAACACTCTAATCTAATTTAATAAATTATTATTTATCAGATCTAATTTAATTTTAATTTTAAAATATTTTTAATTTATGAAATTTAAAAATCTTATTTATTATATAATTTATTTAGAAAATATTTTACACTTAATTAAAAATAACTTGCTAATTAATTTTACCGCATATAAATATAAAATATCATTTGCATTTTTTTTATCCGCATCAAGCAAACTCGACTTGAAATTAAAAGTGCTGGTGTATGAAGTTCCTATGCCTATTCCAAGCTAACATTGGCCGATAATGTTCAACTGTTGTATTATTCTGTAGTTTTGGGCCTAAAGAAAGAATCAAAGCTGTAAAATTAATCGTCAGCATACCCATTCCAAAATTGAGCCATCTCTGGCGATTCTTGTGGGAGGTAGCTTCGGTAGTGCAGTCTTCACTCGCTTTATTAAACCATCGTTAGATTTACCCAAAACCTAGTTGAACATAAGAGATTATTACATCAACTTGACTTCAACTACAAGAGAACATTTTCTTAGCACCAAAAAAAAAAAAAAAAAATCATGCTTCAGTGAGTTTGTTTCTGAAACGAAATGGAGAATCAAAATACAGAATTTACCTCGGCAGAAGATATGATTGAATTGAAGACCTCTCTAATGATTGCTATATCTATAGTTGATGAATAGCTGACACTTGCAAGATTTCCATCAGGTGAAATAAAATGATGCTCTGGCGAAGTTGAAGGATTCGTTTCCAGATACCCACCACGACCTTCAATCAACCAGTCCAAGAGAAAAGCAGCACATCCTTCCAAAAGAGGGTATGCTGTTTTCTCTAAAAATTCCTAATATGTCAAGTAGGATGTCATCGAGAAGAAACAGAGAGCGAGTTCAGTGATACTAAGACGTTCTTTAAGCAGAATTCAACAAAAATTAGTCACGTAGAATGCAGATTCACGACCTCAGCAGTATACATCCAATTGATAATTTATTTATTCAAATGCGAAATATTCTACTATTGCAATTTAAAATTACAACTGAAGATGGTTGTCAAATAAAGAATATATAGTCATAAGTAGTCAAATGGATCACCTTATCCAAAGTATAGGTGTAATGCTCCCAAAGGTGAGTGCAAAGCCAGGCTCCACCCATTGGAAATATGGCCCAGACTGGATCACCTTGATCAGGAGACGTTTTCACCCATATATCAGATATTTGATGTGCGACCCAACCACTTGCCTCATAAT
The DNA here is from genome assembly GCA_019297695.1 of Apostasia ramifera. Classification (NCBI taxonomy): domain Eukaryota; kingdom Viridiplantae; phylum Streptophyta; class Magnoliopsida; order Asparagales; family Orchidaceae; genus Apostasia; species Apostasia ramifera. The sequence continues at coordinate 59,542 of JAEMOT010002176.1, forward strand.
TGACCTGTAAATTACAAATGAAACTCAGTTGCTGATGAAGACAGAAAATTATCATCAAAACTTCACAAACATTGACAACTTTCAACTAAAGATTTCTCTTCTTTAGACGCGAGTAATTCTTTATGGAAACCAAGTTTTAATCTATTTAAAATGATTGCGGTGACTTTGGTAACGTTTTACTTTTCAAGACTTTGACAAGGCTTTACTTCCATCTTTAGGCATTTGGGCTGCACCCTTCCCAGTTTCTTCTTTTTGTAATTCTTTTTTTTTTTGATAGATGCCCATTCCGAGTTTCAACTAAATAAGTAATAAAATCAATGATAAAAGAGCTTATGGGTCCTTAGAGTACTTGAGTTCTTGCATGGTCCACAAAATTTAAATCATTGCATCTAAACCTCCTGAGTTTCAAGTTTTATTATTATTAGGTCCACCCGTCTCATATGATATTGCACGATTGGTCCAATTTGATGAAACATTTATTGAAATTGGGGAATGTTGTATACTTCTATAAATTACTTAAATGTCTCTTATTAATCATGCAAATAAATTGACTTAGAGCAAATTAACTTCGGAAACAACAGATGGACCAAATGATAATAAAACTTAAAATTCAAAGACTTACATGCAATGATTCAATGTTGTGGACTAAAATGCAAAAATACCCTAGGGACCAATCAGCAATTTACCTAGAAATCAAATTTCTTCACATCAATGCTTAAAAAAATGAAATTTTCTTTGCGTTAGTTATACAGATGATGCCGGTTATCTTACAATAACTACCCAAAACAACACAAAATAGTTTATTTAACTGCAACAATTAAGTTTTTATCTCATTAAATGCGATCGGATGCATAAATTTATTTCCATTGCACTCTATCAAATTGTTTCTTGAGTTGTCTTTTTTATCATCCCCTCTATTTTTATATAAACAAAATTCAATAACCCAGCTCTTCTTAGTGTATTGCTGGCCTACGATTTATATATCTAAATCATATATCTAAACCATCTAAGTCAGCTCTATCTAAGCTTATTATCAATTAAGGCTACTTTAATCTTCTTACGAATATGCTCATTCTCATACCTCCCTTTTGTGTATACGCTTTATCCAACTGTAGTAGTATAAATTGTATAATAAATAATAAAAAATCGTTCACGTCCCACAAACTGGCTTTTTACCCTAATACATTTTTATAATAAAGGATATTAACAAATAATGTAAATGTTAACTTACTTTAGCTGTTTTAGCACCATTGATTGCCATAGAAGTAATATAATCGAACAATGGATCCTGGCATTCTCTAAGATTGCAAGGAAGGCATGGCCAATAGTTCATTTGCAAATTGATGTTCAAATGAGGAGCTGCACTGCAGAAGGAAAACAGAACACATCTATAAGACCCTCAGAAGAAGCATATCATAGAAGCAAAGTTAAGTGCAGTGCTTCTAAATTATGTTCCCTGGTCATTAAACACAGTAAAGCCAATTAATCGAGGCTTTTTCTGGCTGGCAGACTCAAGAACTTCAGTACAGATAATGAAGAAGCTTGATGGTAAACCGTGTCTCATTTTGCACCCAAAAAGAGAAAATAACTAAAACGTGTAATTAACCACTATATATAGACGCGCGCGCGCACACATTTCTTTCACAACATTTTTTCATGATGTTTCAATATTTTACACAGGACATGGTATGGAACATTGTGGAATACTATTCCCTTGGACTTGCCACTATTCTTTGAAAAAAGATAGGATTTTTTTAAAATCTACTATTCTCGTAAGTGCAAAACAAAAAGAAAAGAAGAACAAAAAAAAAACAACAGCAAATGAATCTTCATACATGAAATATATATGTTATGTTTTTTTAGTACATTTAAACTTGCAGACTATCCATTGCCTAACTCTTTAAATGACTATGATTAGTACGTTAAAATATCTGATGATATATTTGGGATTCTTTTTTGAGGTGAAATAGAAAAAACAATGAGTAAATTCTTCCCTAATCAACTAACAATATGAAGTTTTCCATATTTTATGACAATGTCCACTAAAAGCAAGACTAAGAAAGCTCGAAAGAGATCTAACTAATTACTCCTAAACACAACATGTACAAGACCATATATAAATACATTAGGAGAATAACAGTATATTTGAACATTAAACCAATTATGATAGGAACACCCTATTCTTTGGCAAACATCGCTCTTTTGATCCTTTCTTCACATCCCGCGTATCAAGCGGAAGACTGGGATCTTGATAAAAAGCTCTATAAAGCTTTCGTTAAAAAAAGAACGTAAGTAAATAAAAACAAACATCAGTAAAGTAACATACTCCCATGGAGGCTGAACATCTTTATTCCATATTCCTTGCAAATTAGAAACCTGAGTTCCAGGCCTTGAACAAGAGATGAGTAAATAGCGACCATACTGAAACAGAAGTTCCACCAAAGAAGGATCCTCATCATTTTTGAAAGATTTCACCCTTTCTGCAGTAGAAACTTGACTGCCATTGAACGAAGAATTCTGTTTCAATGATTTAGGATTGGCATTGCATACAAGACTATTGCTATTGTGTTTATGGTTCGATTCATTTGCGCCGTTGGAGCCATTGGATAGTTGCAAGGATACTCGATGAAAAAGTTTCTCATAATCATTGACATGGTATGTCCATAGCTGAGAAAAAGTCATACTTTTTAAAGATTTCAAAGTGTTCAAGGATTCAGATGTAGGATTTCTTTTAGAATCCGATGGATTTGTGAATGGTCCTTCAAATGATGAAGAAGCCGCCACAAGAAAAAGAGCCCAGTCTGCACCATCAACTTTGAGCTTCCTATCTTCTATAACCTGCACTACACTATTCTCACCAGTTATCTGCAGATCAAGAACTGCTGTAAATTCAATTCCTTTCGGATTTTCAGATGTAGAACTTCTTTTTCCAGGGCAGCTACCTTCCATTACTATTTGGTTGACATCATTCACACTAGAATGATGATGCAATTCACTGTCTAAATATACAGTGAAGGAGAGAGAGCCTGATTTATTAGAAGAGATTTTGCTCACAATCACTTGATGTGGATTTGATGAAAAATGCTCCCTTGTGAATTGTACATCATTTGAGCTGTACTTCACCTTCACAGTAGCAGTTGACAGATCAAGTTCCCTCTCGTAAGATGTAAAGGAAGCATGGGAATCATCAAATTCAAGATTTATACTTCCAAGAGGTTGGTAAACCTACAATTAAATATGATCAATTTTAGGAAGGAGACTCTCTTAAAAGAAAATTAGAGAAATGATTTACAAAAAATATGCCACAAAATTCATAGATAAACGTGTTGCTCAAACAAAGAATAATAACCACAGCAAGCCTAAATCTCAAACCAGCATAAGTCAGCAACATAAATTTCTCTTCTTTGTTAAGCTCCATTTAAAGCAATGCCATCTGTATGAGTGAGTCAAGTTTAAGTCTAATGATTGTATCTCAAATCCTCTTTGCTCTTCTCTCTCTCTCCTTATGGTCATGAATTGGAAGATTGGATCCCTCGCGTTATTAGGATACAGGTGAGAATTATATGACATTGGATAGTCAACAATAAGTTGAGCTAAGAAAAAATGTATTAGATCTTAGCAATTGGCCTATAAGCTTTTAGGTTGAGGTTGTAAATCACTAATGAATTGGCTTCAACTTGGCTCCCCAAGCTATTACACTGCTAACAAGTGGTACTAGAGTAGATGGTTTCGATTGAGATTAAATGATTCACGCAAGTTGTGCTCCCATGTGTCTATACTATCATTGTTGGGTAAAAATTTCTAAGAATGGGAGACTCCTACAACATAAGGTTGTTGAGTGGGCTCTTGGATAAATTATGATGGTTAGGGGAGATTTCTTAAGAGATACATGAGAGTTATCTACATTATGCTCCTGGATTTTTGAGTTAGAAGATGTCCATCACTTGTGTATTGGCCTCATCTTAATTCCCCAAAGTATTATTCCCATAATGCACATATGAGTATAAGAGTTTATAAAGATTAACGATGGACATGATTAAATCACCTTAAATGTCCTACCCACATTCTATTAATTATAGTTGCCATGTCCACCCTTTCCTCAATACTATCATTTATAATGCAATTTATTCTAGCGAAACCACTCATCCATGGAGCATCTATATCTCAACGAAAATAATTTTATGGACATTCTATGTGATGCTTGTGGCCAAAAAGGGAAGGGAGTGATCGTCAGGTGATGTCCCAAAAGAAGGAAGCCATTGGAGCTAAATGTGGCTCCTGACAGACTTCTAGATCAATAAATAGTAGTGAAAGAGATATACGAATAAATAGTCTCATATCAAAAAGAGAGGAGACGTCTTGGGTTGTATAAGTATATAACGTGATCCCAAATAATAGAGTCGTCTTTCGGGGTAAAATCGTAAGGTTAATAATGAGAAACTTTATAGTTAAGCATGCTTAGACTGGAATAATACTAGGATGGGTGACCTCCTCAGAAATACTCAAGTCACGTATTTTCTTAAAATCAAAGCGGACAATACTTCTATATTTGGATCACAGGATATTACATTCTATCACTTAACTAGCCAACACTCAATCAAAGAATAACAAGAAACAATATTTGCACAAGGTAGCAATAGAAATTAAAGGAACTAGCTATAGAGAAGCAAAGTATATCTCTTACATCTGATGGATTGCCGGACAATCCGAAAGCCACCTCGGTTGCTACTGCGTAATGGCCATCATCAACAAGCTTCCTAACCTTAGAAAGAACCCTGGGTGCTTCAGGATTCGTGTAATCACCCGGCACGCCGGTCCAAAGAGTATCATCTGCACCATGTTCTGCAGTTTCAGTACCAGTGGCACAGTACACTTCATACATAATTGAAAATCCTTCAGGATAATTTTGAAGAATGAATTCAACTTCTTCTTCTTCACCAATGAAAAGAACTTTAATTTTTTTAAAAAAATGAAGCATGTGTAAAATATCCAAAAATACTCCACAGTAGGGATAGACTGCAGAGATGAATTTTGCAGGGGAGAGAAGCTGTTACGGTTGAGCTGTAGGGTTTCGTTGGGAACTCCACCCCAGACCATGGCGCCAAGTCGGCCATTGCCGATGGGAGCGGCGTCGGTCCAGTGCTTCGCGGGTTCCGTAAACACTACCTTCAACAACCGCGCCGGCTCTTCGTCGGCGTATAAGCCGCCGACGCCGTCTCCCCACCATTCCCTGTCCGCCTCCGTTGGAGGCCGAACCCATACCCATTCCCCCTCCCCATCCATAGCGCTGCAGGGAGAGAGAGAGAGAGAGAGAGAGAGAGAGAGAGAGAGAGAGACAGAGAGAGAGGCGAATGGGGAAGAGGAAACGATGAACTGTGTGCTCCTCCTTCACGTGAGGAGGGAACGGAACGGAGATGGCTGTCACTTTCCCATAGTTTTGCTCTCTCTCTCTCTCTCTCGCTCTCTCGCTCTCGCTCTCGCGTTCCCAGTCTGCCGCCCACGTTAGTTTTTGTCAGGGAGTAATTAATCTTTATAATTATCCTCTAAAAATAATAAAATACTCCTTTTTTTAATAATGATGTATTTAATTTTAAACATTAAAAATTATCATGAGGGTATACTTGTCTGCTAAAGTTATCTCTGATCAAGTTAAAAGTAATCCTTGCATATCACATTATATATAAATGGGATTATTAACACGTAGTTCCAGCACTGCATCTCAGTCGTACACGACGCCTTGGGAGCACGCTAACCTTCTATTATCGTAACTATTGTTCTTTTGCAGGTCCTAAACCTCGACCCCGACGGTTCAAGTTCCCAAACCCCTCGGTGAGGATTAGGCTACAGCAGCCTCATAACATCGGATACGACCTATCCCAGCTTTCTCCAGACGTCGGTCACGATGTTTCTCAGCTGCGTCTGTCGCTGTCGGCATGCCACGATCGCACCATTTTCAATGCCGCATGCTTTTTCCGGTCACACAAACTAAGAATTTGTATGCTCCAACTGCTACGGATTCCTAGGAGAATTGTGAAGATCAAGGAGGCAAGCTCTCCACTCACTACTTTCAGTTCCTCCGGTGGCAGACAACAATGAGACCACTAGTGCGAACTCAGCAATTAAATACATTATCTTGTTCCGGAAGATCCAGGCGAAGCTCCACCACCTTCCACCTATAAATACCCTTGAATGGGCTTCAAGAAAAGTGGGGCTTCCTCTTGATCTTTTTCTATTATTTTTTACATCTGTACTAAGCCTAAGCGGCTTTCCCTTTTTGAGATATAATGAAAGACTTCAAGCTGACCTGGTGGACGTAGGGGATTCCATCCTTGAACTAGCTTAAATCTTTGTGTGCTCTCCTGGATGCTTTTCCTTCTCATTTAAGCCTTAATCACCAGGCTTAGCTCTCTGCGTGTCGTTGTCTCTTAGGACTCCTCCTTCTTACGTCAATATTTTTCTAGTGCTTTCATTAAGACCTCGAGAAGATGGTGGCCAGGACATGCAGAACTAACTCCGCAGCGCACAAGCTGGTGAACCTTCTGTCAGGGCGCCAGGTAATGAAGCCTCAGCTTCAACATTCCGGCGGCACGCTAGATCTACTTCCTCCTCTAGAGGCACCCGCATATCAGAGTTGCGAGGGATACTGGTCAACCTCACCGACCTGGATACTAGCCTCACAACCCAACAGGCCGTGATTCTCAGGCAGACCCAACCAGTTTGCACTACCCTGCTTCCGCTTGCGCCTCTTCCTCCGGCTGCGGCGGCTTCTGACCCTCTCCCGCTGGTTGCGGCGGCACCTGTACCCTTTCCGCCGGTTGCGGCGGCTTCTGTACCCTTTTCGCCGGTTGCGGCGGCTTCTGTACCCTTTCCGCCGGTTGCGGCGATTCTTGAATTTCTTCCACCGGCTGCGGTGGTTCCCACTCCTCTCCACGCCGGAGCTCCCTCCGCTCAGTCGTCTGGTTCTTCTCAGCCTCTCAAGCACCGTCTCCCTCATCAAGAAGTACACCAGAACCAAGGTCCTCCCCCACTGTTCCCTGCATGTCCACTTCCTCAGCCTGCATGCCTGCCTCCAACTTTTCCTCCTTTCCTCATTGGACGGAACCCCCTCTTCCCAGGTGCTCAGGCCCTCCAATACGGACCTGATGCCTTCTTTGGTCCGCTTGACGGTAATGCTCCTTTCTCCAATGCCATCCGTCAGGCGCCGGTTCCTAAGGACTTCGGGCCGCCGCGCCTTGAAGCCTACAGAGGTACTACTGACCCTCGCGAGCATATTCAAGGGTTCGAAGCTGCTGTCTGATATCGCTATCTCGATGAGGCCACCAAATGTCACCTTCTAGCTAACACTCTGAAGAGGGCGGCTTTCAACTGGTTTTGTGAACCTGCCTAGGGGCCACATCTCCTCCTATGAGCATTTGAAGTGGGAGCTGATTGCCCGCTTCATCGGCCTGACATGAATGGTCGTGTCCGACATGGTTCTCGCCAACATCAAATAGGGCAAAAAGAAAAGCCTGCGATATTACACTAACCTCTTCTTCGCGACAGCCACAAAAGCAGAAGATGTCGACCCTGCTGTCGCCATGCACAATTATCGGATGGGTCTCAAGAGCAGGGACTTATCTAAGTCTCTACAACTGGCAAAACCTTGGAGTTACCTAGAGCTAGTTGCAAGGGCAAGCCAGTTTGTGCTGCTGGAGGATGTTGAGACCTCTCCCCCCGATGTCTCTAGAACCAGCAAGGAGAAGAAGAGGAAACATCAAGGCGGCGAAGTCGATGACAATGAATCATCATAGGGGCAAGGATCGTGGCAGAAATGATAAGAAGCCACGCCAAGATTATGAACAGAAGCACTTCTTCTCTCGGCCTCTCACTGAAGTTTATGCGGCAGCCGTAAAGCAAGGTTGGGTTCGCCTTCAGGACCCAAGCCAATACCGCCCGCTGGAGTGGATCCGGATAACTACTACAAGTTCCATGGGAACTATAGGTACAAGCTCCATAGGTGCAGCGCGTTGAGGGCCCTGCACACCAAGTTGGCGGACCAGGACAAACTTGAGGAATTCATGCTGATGGAACCTACATCCGGCGCTACCCAGAAGGGCAAGGCCCCAAAGGAGGCCGCAGGGACTCCAGTCCATGCTCCAATACCATCGGGCGCGGGTCAGTCGACCCGACCCTACCCTCCTATTACAAGAACCATCAACGCTATCTATAGCGTTGATCCCACAGCCACTCGCCGCCGGTGATTGAAGTCAGAGGCATCTCTCACCTGCCCTCTTCCTCTATCCCGCTTACTTTCTGTCATGAAGACCTCCCTCGCCAGGGCAACCTTCACAATGACCCGATAATGGTCATTGCTCAAGTCGCTGATTTTGACGTTTGGCGTGTACTCGTCGACTCAAGAAGTGCGGCTGATTGAATCTGCATTCCTCCAGATGGGACTCAAAGAGTCCCTTCTTCACGCAAGAACCACTTTGCTAAGTTTCTCGGGAGAGAGGGTCCAACCACTAGGATTTATCTCCCTGCCGGTCTCTTTCTGTGAAGACAACGGCCACGCTATGAATATGGTGAACTTCACTGTCATCAGAGCTAAGTCAGACTACAACACCATCCTTGGGAGAACTACTCTCAACTTCTTCGGGGCAGTAATCTCTACGCCACACCTCTGCGCGAAGTTCCCTACCTCCAACGGCATTGTCATCATCAGAGGAGATCTCAGGCAGCCATCTCAATGTTTCTAGATTGCTGCACAGCTCGTGGTCGATCAACTAGACCCTAGGGAGTCAGTGCCTGTCGTCCCACAAGAGAGGATCGTTAATGTACCTTTAGAAGGAGGAGAATCTTCTAAACTTATAAATTTATCTTCTTCTATGAATGAAAGCCAGCAAGGAGACGCCACTGCTTTGCTTTCTGAGTATATGGATGTCTTTGCATGGTATCCTGAAGACATCTCAGGAGTTGACAAAGATGTTTGTGAACATCACTTGAATGTGTCTGTAGATGCAATCCCCGTGAAACAAAAGAAGAGAATCATGGTGGGAGAGGCAGAGTGCTATCGAGGAGGAAGTTAACAAACTGTTGAAGGCAGGGTACATCAGAGAAGTTCAGTACCCACAGTGGCTTACTAACGTTATCATGGTGAGGAAAGCCAATGGAAAATGGATAATGTGCGTTGACTTCCGAACACTCAATCAAGTCTATCCCAAAGATACTTATCCTCTACCACGCATCGATATGATGGCGGACCGCACCTCCAGGTACAATGTCATGAGCTTCCTAGATGCTTTTTCTAGATATCATCAAATCCGGATGGCTAAAGAAGACAAAGAGAAAACCGCCTTCATCACAGACTTCGGCACATATTGCTATGATGTCATGCCTTTTGGTCTCAAAAATGCTAATGCCACTTATCAGCGCATGATCGATACCGTGTTCAAAAATCAAAGGGGGAGGAACCTTGAAGCATATGTTGATGATATTTTGGTCAAGAACTGAAGCATGGAGAAATACCTCACTGACCTTAGAGAGACATTTGACACCCTCCGCAAATACAATCTCAAGCTTAATCTTGCCAAGTGCACTTTTGGCACCATCTCAGGAAAGTTCCTGGGCTATTTGATATCAGCTAGAGGGATAAAGGGCAACCCAAATAAAATATTGGCTGTTCTCAATATGCCTTCCCCCCGATCATTGAAGGAGATCCAAAAACTGGCAGGACGAGTCAACAGCCTTGGAAAATTCATCTCCAAGGCCGATGATCGATGTTTGTCATTCTTCCAATATCTCCGTAACAGCAAGAGAGGCCAACGGACTGATGAATGCGAAGCGGCCTTCATAGAACTGAAGAAGTACTTAACTACTGCACCAATGCTTGCCGCACCCAGGGCAGGGGAGGTTCTTTCACTTTACTTGGGAGTATCAGATGCAGTAGTCTCAGTTGTTCTCGTGAACGATGATAAGGAAATCTAGCCTCTATCTTCTATGTCAGCCATATTCTACTGGATGCTAAGACTCGGTATCCCATGCTGGAGAAGCTCGCTCTCACGCTCCTGATGGCAGCACGAAAGTTACGTCTGTACTTCCAATCGCATACTATTCAAGTGATTACCGATCAACCCCTTCTCAAGGTACTGCATACTTCCGAAGTTTCAGGAAGGCTTCTCAAATAGTCTATCGAACTCGGTGAGTTTGATATTAAATATACCCCGCGGACAGCAATCAAGGCTCAAGCATTAGCTGACCTTGTTGGTGAACTCTCCACTTCAGAGCCGCCGCCTTCTAAGAACAAGGTCGTGCCTTGGTCCCAAGGAGTCGGAATTCTTCTAACCAGCTCAATGGGTGTCGCCTTGCACCAAGCGGTAACTCTCTAGTTCAAAGTCACCAATAATCAGACGGAGTATGAAGCCCTCATCGCAGGGTTGAACTTCGCCATTGGGATGTCCATGAAGAACATACAGGTGTTCAGTGACTCACAGCTGGTCGTTAATAAGGTGAATCGTGCCTACAAGACAAAGGACGAGGCTTTGAAGAAGTATCTGATGAAGGTTCAATCTCTGATCTCCCTGTTCGATGAATTCTCCTTGAGAGGAGAACTAGGTGGCAGATTAACTCACCAAAAAGGGGTTTCCTGACTTTCCTAAACATCAAACATTCGAGAAGCCCAGTTACAAATGTGCAGAAACCCAAAGTGCTAATGCTAGATGGATAGAATCGTCGACTATCTTTAAAATGGGATCCATCCCAACAACCAAGAAGCAGCAAAAAGGTTGAGGCTCGAGTGTGACAAATATGTTCTCATCGGCGACGAACTCTACAGAAGATCTTATGCCAAGCCGCTTACAAAATGCTTGAAGCCTAAAAAAGCTCAGGAGGTCATGAAGGCAGTCCACCAAAGGGAATGCGGACCTCACAATATAACATCCTGTGATCTCATTGTAGAGGTATTATCTGCTTTAGCTTTAGAAAAACTGTGTGCTTGAGTACTTCCCAGGAGGTCACCCAAGTACGCTCAACTATGGAGTGAAAACTGCGTGCTTACGATTTTGCCCAAAAGGCGGCTCTACTATTTGAGATCACGTTATGTACTTATACAGCTCAGGATCTCCCTCCCTTTTTGATGTAGGACGATTCATTCTTGTGCCCCTCTCACCACTCATTATTCTGCCTAGAAGCCTGCCAAGAGCTGCACTTTGCCTCAGTGATTCCTTTCTCTTAGGACATCACTCGACGATCACTCCCCGCCCTTTTCGGCCACGGTTGTCACAGGCCCACCAGCTTCCGCCTGGTTCGTCCTTGAACCACATCGTAGTGCGGGAGGTCGACTTTAATACCATATTGTTACATCCTGTAATCTCATTGTAGAGGTATTGTCCGCTTTGGTTTTAGAAAAACTGCGTGTTTTAGTACTTTCTAGGAGGTCATCCATCACAGTGCTACTCCAGCCTAGGCACGCTCAACTATGGAGTTTTTCATCATTAGCCTCACATTTTTGTCCTAAAAGGCGCCTCTATTATTTGAGATCACGTTATCTACTTATACAGCTCAGGATCTCTTTCCTTTTCCGATGTGGGACGATTTATTTCTATGCCCCTCTCACCACTCATTCAGCCTAGAAGCCTGCGAGGAGCCGCACTTTGCTTTAGTGATTCTTTTCTCTTAGGATATCACCCAGTGATCACTCCCCGCCCTCTTCGATCACGGGTGTCACACACGCTCATGGCCGAAGCTTGGTCATGCGCATCTTACGCCAGGGTTTCTTTTGGCCCAACATCCACAAAGACGCTCAAATATTTGTGAAAAAATGTCCTCAATACCAGTACAACGCTGATATGCAACGACAACCCACAGGGTACCTCAGGCCCATCAATTCATTTTTGTTAAATCGTTTCATGTGACATGTTTTCATCAATTGTGATCTATGCATTTGCATTTTTTACTTTATTCGTTTTGAATGGTTTTAATCCGTCTAGTGATCTGACTAATTGATTGAAACGCCTCTCCTCAGTTTGTAGCTACCCTCTCTCCCACTATTCTGATGTGCAATCACTGAGAAAGATCCAGAGTTAGCTGCACTGAACATTGTCTTGAAGTGCATGGTTCAGTAGAATCTTCAAGAAGAGTACCCTCTTGATGCTTTACAAAATTGCATCACAGAGATCGAGAGAGCTCAAAATGGGTATAAGAAAGCAGCTGATGCAGCTTAGACCATCAGGAAGAAGCCTCGAGCTACTGAACGATACTCCTCCCCCAACTCCCATTGCTGTTGAAAACCATTATCATGCTCCTTGGTTTATGATAATAGACCAGTTCACTATGGCAGTGGAGGTGGTTATCCAGCAGTTACTTATGCTACACCTGCTTATGAGTTATATCCATTTGCCTCATGTCGATCACACAAATGTCCCAATTCAATACTCCCTACCCAATGGGAGGGTTCCTCCGGCTTACAGTTGGTCGGCAAATAACTGAAGTTATACGAGCAGATAATTATGGAAATTACACAAGCTCGGCTTCGGGGATGCAGTTTGCTTCATCGAACTATGCTAGTATGTAGATAGGGGCCAAAGAGGAAGCTTTTACTGCCTGAAAACTTAATGCTAGCGAAATTGGGAGAGTTCTGTAAGCATGCAGCTTATTAGTTCATTGAATGCTGTAATTATAATAGTCAAGTATAAGATCCTCGAAACTTGGTGTATAAAAATAGTTCACTGGCTGGAAGCTAAGGATTACTGAGTTGTTATCTTTGGGAATGTTTTTTTCTTTAAAGAGGCAAGGAGTCTTTGATTTTGCATTGAAAGTTTGGTGATTAATGAGATTCAATTTGGGCTTCAACAATGCTTATGTATTCCATATTTTGGAACTAAATCTGTGACTGCATTACAATTTGTTTGAGCATGATTAATTTAAGATTAATATGAAATTATAATAGCTGTTTTAACGCTTGACCAACTTTACTGGAGGCCTTTAATCCAAATAAAAAAAAAAACTTTGGCTTTTTTTTTTTTTTTTTCGTTTTTTGGGATCAAGAGCCTTCATTTTAGTACTGTAATTTTTTTTTAAAGCTGAGTTCTATCCCTCATTGTCCAAGTTTGTACTTCGTCTTGCTCAAAAAAGTTGATACCACAAACTACAGAGCAAACAGGGAGAAAATAGACAAAGCGAATTTCAGTTTTAACTGTGAAAATTGATATAAACCAAAGTCCCGTCTCATAAGTAGGCTGTTAACGCTCTAATTTTGAGCTGAATTGACTTCAGCTCAAAATTAAATTAAATATTTTTAATTTTTATCTCAATTTAATTCAAAATATAAGTAAAAAAATACGATTCGAGCTCAATTTTATTTATTTATTATTTAAATTCAATTTGAGCTAAAATTAATTTAATTTTTGATTAATTTTGAACCTTTCGGTTCAACTTTTATGTATAAATATTTTATTCAATGCAAGTTATGCTGTCAATTTAAATCTAATAATTTAAAATAAAATTAAAAAAATTAATTTTCAAAATTTGAACAAATTATAAAGAAAATTCTGATATTATCTTTCATTAAATTATTATACAAAAAATAATATATTAAAATAAATTATACTATTTTTATCAAATAAATATTGTCAAATAATATTTAGTTTTTATCAATATAATATTTAATATAAAAATGACTCATTAATTTACTTATTTGATAAAATTAATTTTAATTCAATTCAAATCTACAAACCAAATTAACACCCTTATTCCCCGTGTGGATCAAAATCAGAACCAAAATAATACTTATTTAAAAAATAATAATAATAATAATAACAATAAATAAATTTTTTTATTCATTTTATACAAATTTTAATATAAAAAAATATTATTTTATTTCACATATTTAATAATTTTTAATAAAAATATCAACTGTATTTTACATCTTAAACTAAAATACTAATTAATATTTTAAACCAAAATATAAAATAAAATTAATATTTAATTAATATTTTGATCTAAAATATGAAATAAAATTGATATTTAATTAATATTTTAATCTAAAATGTGAAATAAAATTAATATTTAATTAATATTCTAACCTAGAATGTTAAATAGAGCTGATATTTTTATTGAAAATTATTAAATATGTGAAATAAAATAATATTTTTTATATTAAAATTTATATAAAATGAATAAAAAATTTTATTTATTATTTATTATTTATTATTTATTATTTTTTTTTAATTTAAAATTATTTTAATTTTAATTTTGATTCTCGCGCCAAACAAGACTAAACAAGACTGTAAACATGATTATGAATCCACAACCCACTACCCCAACTTCCAGATAAACAAACAACTAATTGCTATTAAGCAGTGGAGAGCAGGATTCAAGTCAAGCAAGTTAACTTTATTCAAAGTTAAGTTTTTTTGAACTTTGAGTTGAGTTTAAAATCAATCAAATATTATATTATCTTACTTTATATTAATATATTATGAATTCATTTAAATTAGTGACAGAAATAGGGAATTCATTTATACTACTGACAGGAGTAGGGACAAGAAGAACAAACATGAAAACAATAATGAAATCACATACAAAACTACATATTCAACATCCAAATCAGTAAATTCACAATGCACAAGCTTAAAAAAACATAATTATAATGATGTCAATATGATAGATCAGAGCTATCAACATAATTTCATCAAATCATAAATATATTTGTTTTTTTCTGCATTTGAATGAGGTGATATATATGAGCTTTCTAGAGTAATGAATTTCTAATTCTCTTCTACCTATACAGTCGAAATACATTGATCATAGATACACGACTGTCACAGTAAAAAAACAGAATTATATAGAACATGATATTTGCTCGATGTAAATTGCTTGCTATTTGGGTCCTTAGTGTGAAGATAAAGCAAGTTTACTATCTCATGCGTATAGCTCGAAGAAAAACCAACAATGAATGGTTATTGTGAACAAAAAGTCAAGCTATGACACTGCCAAGACGAAAAAAACTATGTATTCATATCCGGCATGTGACAATTGAGCTATAATTAACCAGTTTAGCGTGACACTCATCTTCATGCACAAAAGTTGAACCGTATAATCCTCTCATTTCACAAAGTGAGGATTAAGTAGTCCTGAGATTTCAAGAAATCCAACTTGGTCTCTCCCTCCGAAGATGCTCTTCAGCTTCGCATCACATATTATGATTCTCTTGTTCTCTGGATCCTGCATTATTAAAAAAATATGAACTGTAAAGCAGTATGAGACATATTGATGTTGCAAATAAGAATCCATATTTTAGTGACCACCATTTTGGAGGGAAGTTCTGGGTGGTTTAGCCATCCACATATAGAGGCCCTGTTAAGTCGAAGTGAGGAGATTTAACTTATAATATCCCTTCATGCTGATTTTTATAATCTCGGTATAACTTGTAAGGCCTAGACGACATTTTAAAAAGGCGCAATGTCAAAGAAAAGGTACTAAAGATTAAAAGATGATTTGGGATGTCCATATTATACATGAGATCTTAACTCATTTTCACGTAAAGCTTTGCTTTATATAGAGCAGAATGAAAAGTGAAATCCTCTCTTTAGGTATATGTACCTCTCTTTAGGTACATGTAGTTGAATTCATTTCATTTGCATTTTGTGTTAGCCAATTATGCACTTAGAAGCATTTTCCCAAATTACTTTACATCATTGTTTTACAAGCTCATTTCAGTTAACGAACAAAACGTGAATAGGGTCAAGCTCATTCTTTAAATTTTGATATCATTTTGCTTAGACTGTTTACGAAGGGTAAATATCTACTCGTGCAACTTAGTTCTCATTCCTCGAGATTTGATTTATGTGATCAATCATCAAAAAAACCATCATAAATAAATTCATCAAAGTGAAATTATGCAAGAGTTTGTAAGTAAAAACAGAGCATGAATTTCATAAACGCTATCTCTACTTGAAAAATGCAGAAACATAACTTCCCCATTTCTCTTCGCTTGGCTGTACTTGCTTTGTGCCCAACAAGAGTTGCGTTAATTTTATAACAGTTTATCATAGACCATGGATCAACCTTACAGTATATCAAATTGATCCCTTTAACTTGAAAATTTTTAATCTAAAATTCCAAACAAGTTAAGCAATTACAGAGTTTTTGAATGACCAGCCAATAACCTTGAACATCAAAACTTCTAAATGTTCGTAACCCAGACCTAATATGGCTAGGCATGAATAATGTTTCCTTCCCCTTAGCATTACAAAAAACAAATGCCAATAGCTCGTGATCCAATAGAAGTTCTTTAGCATATGACAGAAGACACATCATGTTCTACAAAACTAAATCCCTAAAAATCTGATGCTATGCACTACGTGCCCCAGGACATGCTGCCACTACCTCCAGTACATACTGTTGGAAGCATAACCTTGCAGTCAGAATCCTGTTCGCCGCTGCCTCCTTGCACCAAAAAACAGCCTCCAACCGCTATCAAGAGGAAGGATAATAATGTGGTGTGAATAGTAATTAGGATTCGCAGCAACACACGCCAAAGAGAGCACCAAATCTACTATTGGAAGCTAATTGGAGACCAAGTAAGAAGTCAAAAGTAGCCATAAGTTGTCATGCCAACTCTTATATGAATCGTGTTCTTGAGCATATCGTAAAAATATTTCTTTCATTTTCATTTTATAGACTCACATATGTACATTGTAATGTAAATAGTGCGACCAATTGTTTAGCGCACTATGTTATATAAGGCGATTTTTGTTAGGAAAAGGGTATGCCCCTCCTGAAATTTTTTAACATCCTCAATGGAGACTTTGATTAATTTTTATACTTCCTGTACAATTGTATTAGTGTATTGTTGTGGCTATACCAACTTTCAGAAAGTAAAATTATGTGGTAATTTGTGAGTAAAAATAGTTCCTCACAGGTAACTAAGCATGCGTTTCATAAAAGTTATCTCTACTTGAAATATGCAAAACATAAATTCCCCATTTCTCTTCTCTTTGCAATCATTTTATAACAGTTTTCATAGACCTTGAGATCAACCTTACAGTATACCAAATTGATCCCTTTAACTTGAAAATTTTCAACCTAAAATTCAATCCCGAACAAGTTAAGCAATTACAGCTTTTCTGAATAGCCAGCCAATAACCTTAAACATCAAAACTTCTAAATGTTCATCCCCCAGACGTAATATGATTAGGCATGAACAATCTTTTCTTCCCCTTAGCATTACAACGAACAAAAACAAGCATGCCCATGGCTCATGTTCCAAAAAAATAAATACTTAGATCCGATGCTATGTTTTACGTGTACATCAATCCCAAACTGAGAAAGCGAGTTTCCAATGCTTAGATGCAATCATGAGTGGTAATGAAACTTATTACGGGACATAAGAAAACCTGGAGATTTTTCTCTTTGATGTAGGCCCAAATCTGCTTAAGAGCTTGTGTGCGCGGAATTTCCTTGACGCCAAGGAAGGCCTGCAATGCCGGAGATACGGGCTTCGGCTTCGTGATTCCTCTCGCAGGTCTCTTGTTATCCGCCTTTCCCTCGGCGCCGACGGTGACCTTCGACGATGCAGCCGCGTAAACAGACATCGCCGACGGCTTCCACCTCGGCCAGCAGCTAATCGAAGTATAAAGAGCCCGACGACTGCTCGCCGCCTCACCGAAGGTAAAGGCAGTGCAGCTGGCGACGGAGATTATGGCCGCCATGCCCCAAGCAGCCGAGATGAACCAGCAGCAGGCACTACAGGGTTGAATAGAATAGAAAGTTGTACGTTTATGATGAAACATAACAAAAATTGGACGGCTGTGATTCGGTGTTATTTATCACAATGACGGGCTTCTGGTCAGATACCTTATCCATTTGGAGAAATTATTGCAGGTGGACGCCCAATCAGAAGAAAAATTATTCGGTGCGGACGGTGCACCGAATGCTTAATAAAAGAGCATCATATATGCTCGGACTCAGCTGCATGACACACGTGGCGCTCTCTGATTGGATTCCGGACGGTGCGCTATTCGAACCCAATAACTTCTCCAATTAGAGGCTGTTACGTGTATTCGGGTCCAGCTATATTGTACACATGACAGTTTCTGATTGGATGGACGCAATAATTTCTCTGGACTTTCAATTAATTCACCTCATTTTTACTAAATTTATTTAATTTTTTGCAAATCTAGCATCGATAGTCATAAATCTCTGTGGCTGTAACATCTCAATATTTTTCATAAAATAAATAATAAAAAATAAAATATCTCCAACATTAAACAATTATAGTAAAATTAAACATATGAGTAAATTATTTCTATAAACATATATATTTTAAGAATAATTACCTATATGCCACACAAATATTCATGTATTACATCACACACACTTTCTTCATAACTTATAGTATAAATTTTGTAAAAAAAATATGTGTGGTATAATATTAAAAGATTTGTGTGGCATGCAGGTAATTGTCCCTATATTTTATCAAATTAGTCAAAGTGTTCAGATGATACAATTTTTCCAATTCTATAGCGTCATGCGCTTCTCCGTTCTATGGATCATGGATATAAAAAATTCTTTTCAATTAAAAAAATTATTTTATTTTTTATTTTAAAAAAATAATATTTTTATATTTTATTCTACATAAATTTTAATATTAAATAATTATTTTATTTTATATTTAATATAATTAACTTACATTATTTCATATTATATATATTTTTTAAAAAAAAATTATAAAATATTTTTAAATCAAATTTTTTTCAACCAAATATAGTTAAAGTTTCACTGCATAATAAATTGCATGCGCCACACCATTCAACTCATCAATCACGAATCAATTTTGTCGGAGATCCTGTCAGTCGCATTGCTAGGGTTTTGTTTGATAAGGAAATTTTGTAGTTGTTTCGTTTATGTTTGATAAGGAAATTTTGTAGTTGTTTCGTTTAGAAGTTTGGGTAGTGCACAATTTTCGTTGTATAGTCTTTTTTATTATAAGTTTATGTGAAATATATTTTAATTATAAATAATTATGTATTTTATTGTCAAAAATAAAATAATATATATTACATCAAAAATTTACAAAATTATATATTTTATATAAAATTTTTGAAAAAAATTATAAATTAAATTATTGATGTACTTTCATGAATCTTATATTATTGTGTATAGTTTATAAATTCAAAATATAAGTTTTTATTTCACTAAATTGAGTTTAAAATAAATTTTATGTATAATTAATTTACAAAATAATAATATTTAGAGCATAATATTTTTTTATATAAATTTGAAGTATAGTGTTAAATTTAAGATTTAAAAATTAGAGTTTAATTTTTAGTATTAAAGTAATTTAAAGTATAAAAATTAATGTTTAAAATTATAAGTTATAGTTTTTAGATTTAAGATTTAGAGTATAATATGACTTTATCAAAAAAAAAAAATATAATTTATTTTTTATTATGAAATTCATAATTTTTTATAGTTAAAGTATTTTTCATATAAATTTCCTTTTTATTATATAAAAAAATAAGACAGTTTAATCTTATGAGAAGCTGGCTTTGGTTTATTTCAAGAGTATATTTATTAAAATACAATAAATAAAATCTATTCAACTGAAATTCGCTTGTCTATTTTCCCTCTTGGGTGTAGGGTATAGGTATTGATTGAGCATTACAAATCCGATAATGAGGGATAGAACTTCACTTTTTTTTTTTAAATTGCAATACTAAAAATGTAGGGTGGTAATTTTTAGATTCATAAATTCGATCCATACTCGACTCATGAACTTGACCCAACTTCATTGAACATAAGTTAAGCTCAAGGTTTTAAAAATTGGACCGGACTGGCCGGTTCAACCTGTCGAACCGTGAACCGGTCAGCCAACTGGTCCGGTTTAATTTTATAACCGGATCCGCTTAAAACCGGCCAGAACCGGTCTAAACCGCGGTTCAATCGGTCAACCGGTGAACCGGTACGGTTAGACCGGTTGAGTTTAAAATAAAAAAAAAACTTTCCTAAACCCTAGGTCCATAACTCAGCCTTCGTTCTGCGGCCTCTACTCGCTCGACAGTCACGAATTCGCGATTTCCCTTACCTCGCACTCTTCTATTCAGCCCTCATCCTTTCGAAATGATTTAGTATTTTAATATTTTAGTGATATGAAATAATGAAATAATTTAGTATTTTAATATTGATAAAGCATAATTTTTATTCAGATCTTTTAATGATGTACTAAATATTATACTCAATTTGTGAATATTTTGTTGGGATATTGTTATTTTGATTTGCTTGAAATTATTTTTTGAATTATTGACATAAGATATTATTTGTTAAATTTAATTATTAAATATTCATTTTATGTCTAATTGTTGTATTGATATTGAATAATATATATCTTAATTATATTTATATTATATTTTATTAGTTTTTTTAATTTTTGCTTCATCCCGGTTCGACCCCGATTCGACCATTGAACCATGAACCTTTCAGTCTACCGGTTTTAAAACCGATCCGATTTTCAAAACCTTGGTTAAGCTAACACAAGTATAAGTTATAAATAAATTGACTCAAATTTAACTCAAAATAACTCAAATACGAGTTAATGAGTCAATTTAATTATGACCTATCATTAACTCAACTATCCGAATTAAATCACTCCTTTAATTTAATTTTTAAAATTACTTATTAAATATATATTACATACTTAATATTTTTAATTAAAATTTATAATTATATTAAATTAAACTGAAAATGTTAAATTGATTACATTTTTATTCTAAAAATTATAATAAAAAGAATGGGCACAAATCATGATGCTTTACCTATTAAATAAGTCAAATTCAGATCAAATTTAAATGAACTAAATTTAAAAGTAATTTCACCCAAATTTGATCTGTCTACCCCTAACCTCCGTATAATTAATCAAGGGATAAAACAACAATTATAATTTTAAATTAATCATGCTCAAACAAATTGTAATACAACCACATATTTTTACATTTCTGTTTGGTGCGAGAATCAAAATTAAAATTAAAATGATACTAATTTAAAAAATAATAATAATAAATAATTTTTTTTAATCATTCTACACAAATTCTAATATAAAAAAATATTATTTTACTTCACATATTTAATAAATTTTAATAAAAATATTAACTTTATTTTACAATACTCAATCAAATATTTTAATCTAAAATGTGAAATAAAATTAATATTTTTATTAAAAATTATTAAATATGTGAAATAAAATAATATTATTTTATATAAAAATTTATATAAAATAATTAAAAAAATTTATTTATTTATTATTATTATTATTTTTTTTTTAAACTAGTACTATTTTGATCTTGATTTTGATCTTTACGTCAAGCAGAAGCATTGTTGAAGCCCAAATTGCACTATACTCTTTGCCATTTCTGACCGAATCCTCCAAGTATTTCTTCAACTGAGATACAGGTGGAAAGATATCAGTAAGTTGAAAGGTATGAGCAAAATTTACTGCATCAATCAGCCTCCCAATGCCTAATGAGATCACGAACCACATCAGCATTGAACAAATCAACATACCCATAAGCATCCCTCTTATAAATAGTTCTAAAAATTGTTCAGCTTGCCTATGACGCATCATCCATTAGTAAACTCTTAGATTTCTTTAAGCATGAGCCTAATGGTGCAACCCATTGAAAAAAAATGGAAAGAGAATCAGGAACCCACGCAAATAGTCTGCAGAATACCGAGCTTGCATTTTGTGTGCTAGACCAAGAGCGCAGCAAAGCTCAGGTGCCTGCCAACAACAAATCAACAATGAGACATAGCCAACAACAATTTTGCAGAGTTCATCCTCATCAAACTCAGACGAAATGCTACATGTTGCGAGAAGCTGCAGGAAAGCCTGTGCTTCCAAGGACAAACCATTAGAAGCAGCAAGGTCCATTCCAGCCAATTTGGGCTTCCACACAACAGCGACTTCCTTGGCCCGCTGCTTTATTTCAGCTCTCAAGGGGTGCTCGCCACCAGGCTCAATCATCCTCAATAGATTCCAGCAAAAAGAGACAGGATCTGCGCATCATCTGAATTTTACTCTCTCTAAAATTATACTGCCCCTTAGGGTAGAATCCCTCTAAGGTATCCAGCACCAGATGGGCTGGTTCGTTTGCACATTTTAATACAAGGGTAAATTCATTGCTCATGTCTGCAAGGCATTTCCTTTTGTCTGAAACATATTTCAGAAGGCCTTTAGCATCCATCTCCTCACAAAGTTGCATCAACTGCGTACAAGGC
Organism: Apostasia ramifera; assembly: GCA_019297695.1. Lineage (NCBI taxonomy): Eukaryota > Viridiplantae > Streptophyta > Magnoliopsida > Asparagales > Orchidaceae > Apostasia > Apostasia ramifera. The sequence continues at coordinate 81,790 of JAEMOT010002176.1, forward strand.
TTAACCTTGTCAGATATGGCAGGCTCATTTATTAATGGTAAAACTCCTCCACTAACGGGGAATAGTTATATTAGAAACTTCATAAGGTTATGTGATTACCTTGGTTTCTAGCATCAGGGATGTCACCTTGCATTTGTTGTGTGACTCAAGAATGGTAGAAACAGCAGCATCTTTAAACTGCTGAATACGATCCAATAAGTCCTGTTCTCAGGCAGCAATTGCTGCCCCTCATTCTGCAAGCAATGTACAACACTCTGTCTTCTTAATCTTCATTGTTTTCTCCTTGGCTTTTAATTCGTCAAAATTCTTCTGCAATGATTGTTGAATGCCATTGAAATGGTGCCTGATGTCCTACAATAGAGCTTTATTGTGTGACAAGAGTTCTCTGTTAGATTCCATCTCAACAAGTGACTTCCCAATTTGTTTCACCGTTTCTCCTAAGGTCTCTATGTCCACAACAACAACATTATCAGTGTCAACCATCACTGCAATGAGTGGCAAGTTACCAGCAACCTGCAAAACAAACCTTTATGTTGGAACTGATACTAACCAAATCAAGAAGCTTTTTATGCACAAGTGACCGGAAGGTGCAGTTTACCTGTAAAACCGCAACTTTTAGCAATATAAGGGTCAGTATGGTTCAAGTTTTTTTGTCCCAACATAAATTTCAACTGTAAAATTCAACTTTATTTCACATCCAACACAACCATATGACGAATATTAGAATTAATTTTATTTCATATTTTACACACTTCTAAAAATTAAACTAAATTTCTTCCCCAATAAATCTATAAGATAAAATATTTTTTCTCTTATCCAAAATTCAACCCTTGAACTAAACGAGGCCAAAATGATTCCTGCAGAACTAGTACATGCCACAATTCTGGTCTAAGTGCATCAAACATAAAAAGAAACATACACAAAAATCTGATCCTGATGAACTTGATTCAGTAAATGGAGTACAATATAGTAGAGGACGTCTGAGTAAACCAGATTGATTGAAAGTGACATGCCTAATCCAACACTACCTAATTCCCTTAAATGAGGGAACCTATGGCTTCTAACAAATCATTACATGTAGGCTACAATGCAGCTGGTTAAGTGAATATGTCTCGTAAGCTCATTGAACCCTTATCTCCAGACAAAAGGAAACACAACAATAGAAATGTCATAGATAGCTATCCCCAAATTCACTGCACAGGGAACAGACAGCAGATTTAGAACATATAATCAGGTTATCGAGCTAAGATTAGGTTCATGAAGCAAGAGATGTTATCAAGCAATACATTTTCCGTTCCTCAAGAATAAAAAAGGGATTGCTCTCTAACGTGACCTGAGTGAGGTGATGCTAGGAATCGTTTTAATCAAAAAAAAAAAAAATACTAGCAAAGAAACAGTGGATGCTTGCGAGCGGGGGAGATAATCTGGAGGAAATGTTAGGCACCTGCGAGTTTTGAGAGAAGGAACAAAACAACCAGATAAATGCCACTGGAAATCGGAATAGGTACTGCACAAGCAAACGATGCTTCAGTTTGATCTGCTCGAGCAATGGAGGCTCAGAGTGTGACGCCGGACGACAATTCCGGTGAGTCGGTGACGGAGACTGTCTTGGGGGAACTGCACGAGAGGCTAGGGTTTGAGAAAGGTCCCCGAGTGGAGCTAGGGATTCACAAAGGACTTTAGCATTACACGCTACATGATTTATAGCATCTTCTTCTTCAAAGGCATTAGAATTTTCCAACCTAATTTAAACTTTTAAATAATTATTAATCAATTTATTAGTATTAAGAATGTGAGGCATGACTTTTTTTTTTAAGATTGGATGACTTTTACTTTGAACTTATTTTTTTGAGCAATTTTTTAAATATATATGTAAAGAACAAAATAAAAAATACTTTGTAGTCCTAATAAATTATCCTAAATCTTAAATTCAATTAATATTTTTAAAGTGAAAACGATTCTACATAAATAAAAAATTAATTTGCTCAATAATAATGTCATATAAAGAATTTTAATGGTAAAGTTAAGGAGTTATATGGATGTCTATCATTCATTATGTATTTAACTAAATAAATAAATTCTTTACAAGTCTTCATTTAGAATATTTTCAATCAAGAATTAGTACATTACTTTTAAAAGAATGGTATTCATTATCCAGAATTACATTAATAAAAAATTTGGAAATGTATTCAATTTTTAGAAACATTTATTTAACATATCTGCATAATATATAAAATAAATTTAATTTTAATTATTTAAAATCATGTATAAGTTAAAATAAAAAAAAATAACAACATAGAGTATTATAAAATAATTCAAAAAGTAATTATCTATATATAT
>JAEMOT010002176.1:84762-108880 GCA_019297695.1 Apostasia ramifera
ATATATATATATATAACAATATTATAAAATAAATTATCTACCATAAAACATAAATACAATTTATAGCACAGCATGCATTGTTATATAAAAATTTAATACAAATCTTATTAGTTTTTTTATAAATTTGTACAAATAAAGATTTTGTAAATAAAAAATAAAAAAAGTAATTATAAAAAGAAAAATTAAAGATAATTAAAAACTTGTCAATTACACTTATAACAAAAATTTTCTAATGAAATTATTAATTATCCCTTAAACAAATCTTGTCACCTTCATTGAAATTATAACTATTTAATAAAAGTCATAAATCTTGCCACCTTCATTTAAATTATAACTACTTAATAAAATTCATAATTATAAATTTAAATTTCTAATTATATATATCATGATACTTTTGAATAAATAATAATTTTATTATGATTACTTTATTACATTTTATAAAATTATTAATTTAATATTGCTGTTCAAAATATCATATATAATGTAGTTATTAAAATATTTACTTAAGCTTATTATAATTTTACTTAAAAATTATTTATCAAGATATATAGTTTATCATAAAAATAGTTATTCTCAAAAAATTATTTTATAGATTAATAATAAAATTTATGTATAAATACTTTTGAAATATTTTTAGTTGAAAATTGTATATAAAATTTAAAGAAATTAACATTATTTATGCTAATAATTTTAAATTTTTTAAAAATGAAATAAAAATAAAATTTGAATTCATAATGAGATTGCTATTAAAACTTAAATCTTATATAATTTTATTATTTTTAAAGCTCATTCCTTCTTTTATTTCAAAAATCATGAGGTCTTATCATTTTATAATCTTCCTCAATAGAGGAAGATAAATGTGACAACAATGTGGGATTATTTTAAATTATGCTAAAGTTAAAAAAATGTTTGACTTCAATGCAAAAGTTAAATGTTATTTCAACATCAATAACATCTAAATTAAATATTATTAATAAATTAGTTTCTATTTAATTCAATATCATTATTTTCAAAAGTGCAATGCTATTACATTATTTTTATTTTTTATCCTGATCTTTTAATAATTACTCTACTGTTCACATATTCTCATTATTAAGTTAGAGTAACGTGAATATTACGTAATTTTGAATAATGACTAAATGTTAATATAGTAATTAATTTAATGTTATATTAAATTTATGTCATATTATTTAAATTCTCGACATCACAGTGTAAATTTTTAGTGATAATTTTATAAAATTATTTAACTTATCATCAAATAAAATAAATATTTTAAGACAACATAACATAACATCAAAATAATATTGAACCAAATGTCAAAAATGACTTCATACATTTAATTTTAATAACAAAAAATAAACAAATTACACAATAATTTCTATAATTTATCATAGAAGAATTGCTATGAGAATGAGTGTATAAATTTCCAAAACCTAATTGGATTAAAATTTGATTAAGTTTTGGGATGGGTTATATATATATATATATATATATATATATATATGGTTATATATATATTAAATTAAAAAAATTGAGGTACTCTCCTCCACTAGAGTGTTAATGTACATCAATTTGACTCAGAACCAGAATAAAGTTCAGTTCACTTGTCAATTATTTTTTTGGGCAAATTATGCTCAGGTTCTTGAATATAACGCTTAATATCGAACAGATTAATATTTTTAAAATTATAATAACGAGGTCCCTGAGTTTTAATAAATTATCAAAGAAGTCTTTTTTTTTTTAAATTACCGTTTTACCTCTGCCATTCTCTCTCTCCTCCCAATCCAGCGCACGCACGCGGGCCGCGCGGCCCGTGCGCGTGTGCCGGATCAGGAGGAGAGAGAGGGGTAGGGATAAAAGGTAATTTTAAAAAAATTTAATTATAAAAAAATAAAAAGGACTCATTTGATATTTTATTAAAACTCAGGGATCTCGATATTATAATTTTAAAAACATTGACCTATGCAATATTAAGCGTTAAATTCAGGAACCTGGGCTTAATTTATCCTATGTTTTTTAATAAATTAAACCTTTTTTTATTTAAGTATAAAAGAATAATGAGAGCTTGTGACTTTTCTTCTAAAACTTTGATTACTGTTAAATAATGATTTGGAATGTAAGATTTGTCCACAATAATTGTAGATTTGGTATGTATATTAATGAAAAATAAAATTAATTAATTATATTAAAAATAATGTAAATGTGAAATAAAATTAATAAGTGCATTAAAAATTATATATAATATGATATAAAATTAATTTTTTATATAAAAATCTGTATAAAATTTGATGTAAACTTAATTATTAAAATTCTTAAATAATAAAAAAGTTTTTAATCAAACTTGAATTTCCCATTTCCAAAGAATAATTAAGGGTTCATTTACTTTGATAAAATAACTATTTTATTTTATTTTTATTTTTTATGTAAGAATTATTCTCATATTTAATTTAATAAAATAGCTATTTTATAAAAATATTTATTTCATATTTTATTAAATAATTATTTTTTCTTACCTAAAGAACAGCTATTTCTTAACTATTTTTTGTAAATTTAAAATATTATTTCAAAATGATCTATGTTCATGCACATATATATATATACACATACATATATACATCATTATTTATATAAATCATATTCATCTAATTACTTATATAAAATTAAATTTAATAATAATAAATAATATAAAATTTTATTAATTATATTTATGAGTATTTAGTATTATTCTTTTATATTTACTATTTATTTTATATCCTATTCCATCCAACTAAACAAAGCAATAAACAAAGCAATAAACAAAGCAATTATCATTCTATTTTCTATAAAATGATAATTTCATTTCAATCTTATTCCATTCAATTAAAATAAATATACCGTAAAAGAATATAAATTTTTCTCAAAATAATGGCTCAATCTAAACCCAGTCAAAGTGTTGATGTAAGATGTAGGGGATCCCAAAGAACACCGAGAGAGAGAGTCCCGAGAGACGGCGGCATGCCGAGGATTGAGCCAGTCAGTCAGAATTTAAGTGAGATAAAGCATCCAGAAAAGCACACACAGATTTAGGGTGGTTCGGAGAAGAAATCTCCTACGTCCACCGGATGTCAGAGAGAGAGATTTCACTATAAATCAAAGGTGTGGTCGAAAGACTAGTACAATGAATGAGGAAAAAGAGAAAGAGATAGAGAGAGATCTCTTCAGTTGGGGCTCTAATACAGTGAGGAGCTGGAGGACTCATGGGTCGCTTGAGTTTCAGTCGTTCTTGGTTTGGATCCTCCCTCTTTTTTTTTGTGTTTGCCTCATCTACGGCTTTAAATAACGTTGAGGAGAGATCTTCGCCCCAGATTTCCTGGAAGGAAGGGAGCTTGGCCCATCCGGCTGGTCCCACAGTTTGTCGGCCGCTGGAGGAGCTGCAAGTATCGAGTGGAGAGCTTTATCCTCCTTGTTTGCAGGGGTGGCCTTAGAAGTTTGTGTCAACTAAAGCACGTGGGCTCTTAATTTGTGTGCCTGAAAAAAGCATGTTGCACGGAGAACAACGTAGTCAGAGCATGTTGACTGAAGATGCAGAACGTCGTACCGATGTTGCGGCTGATCCTGTACCATCGTGGACGATGGATTGACCGCACCTGCATGGTCGATGTTTGACCGAGACCAACCTGCAGAAGATAAAAATTTAGCGAAACATGTAAGTCACGTGTGCGGCTAGGATGCAGCGCCGGAGCTACGCGTTAACATCAGCCCCCCGCATGCTGGGGCGTGAACAATGATGTGCGTCCTAGAATGCAAACCGTTGCGACGGCGATTGCGCTGCCCGAGGCTTGCCAGGATAAGATAGAGCAGTTCCCTGTCGATCCGCATTCTCTCTGTTCACCCTTTGAAAATCTGCAAAGGAGAAAGAAAGAATCAGTTTAGAGATAGCGGATAGAGGAAGATGGAAGATTCTGTCCGGCCTAAAAAGAAAGGCGGAAGACGGGCCTCCAAGCGACGGTTTCTCTTCTGACAAGGAGAGGAGGTTGGAAGTCACAGAGTCGCTCCCTGAAGGGGTGAAGGGAGCCGCCATTGTTGTCTGCCACCGACGAAAGTTGCTGAAGTCCTGTTGTGCGCCCTGGAGTCTGCCCAGGATCCTGAGGAGAACGAAGGGTAGAGGAGGTGGTCAACCTCTCTGATTCTCTGGTAAAAGAAACCCGGAGGGCTAGAGATCAGGTGGAGGTAATTGTGGCGTGTTAGACGCCGGCGGGGGAAAGTCTCAGACCTAGGAAGATCTTGCTCAAAGATGAAAACATTGAGCAATTCCTTCCTAGGGCGGGGACAATCCTCGTGAGGGGGCTGGCGAAAACGCCCCTGGTGATCTGTGGTCCTGCTCCTCTTGGTGAACCAACTCCTCCTTCTATCAAGGTGAGGAAACTCCACTTCCCTCGTCTTCCTCCGGTGAGCCTTCGGAATGAAGAGGAAGCTAAGGCGGAGGAAGGCAGTAAGATGGAAGAGGGGATTAAGGAGAAAGAGGAAGATTTGCGGGTTGCTCCTGACGTCTCCCTAGGCATTGAAGGGTCAGGAGGAGATCTGCAAAGTGGATTATCTGAGATAAAGAGGGGTGAGGAGAAGATCCTGAAAGACACCACCCAGATCATTGAGGTGGTAAAAAATCTGAAAGATAAGGAGGAAGGGGAAGTCCGCTATCTTAGGAGGATAGCAGAGTTAGAAGGCGCTTTACTTTACTGCAGGTCACAAAGGGCTCTCAGGGTGATCATATAGAGGAGCTGGGAAAGTTATACAAGCTGGAGGACAAGTTGGCTTCCCTAGCTTTGAGTACTGCGGAGTGGGCCAATAAGGGCGAGGCTGCAAGAGAGGGATTTCGCCGCACCCTCTTGGACGTTAGCCAAGCCCATTCTGCTCACGTCAAAGACCTTCAGAAAAGGATAAAGGAGCTAGATGATGAAAAGGAGGCTTTGAGGAAGGAAAAAAATAGGCTCAGGGACGAGGTTGCGGGGGCCAAGGAGGCAAAGTCCAAGGCGAGGCAAGCGGCTTTCGAGGCTTACCGCGGGGAGGAGTTGCTGAAAGCTGAAGTGCACTCCATGCGTGCCTTGGTGGAAAGAAGTTCTGGATGGAGGGGGCGACACATGGAGGACCTGGAGGAAGCAGTGAGGAGGGCGATGAACATCATCGGCGCCTCGTCGGTGGGTCACCACGTGAAGAGTCAGACAGCTTTTGATCTTCTTCTGCAGACATTGGTTGATGTAAGCATCTTGGATCAGGAGAATATCAGAGGTCCCGCGGTTCTTCCCTTCTACGACCCTAAGGGACCAGACAAGTTCTTTGATGCTGGAAGCCTTGGTCCAGAGGAGGTTCCTCCTTCAGGCGCTTATGTTGGTTGGGGATATCAACTTGCTCCCCCCAGCAGGAGTCCTGAAAGGGTGCCAAATACCTCCGTCGAAGCCCGGTCGGAAGGCCAGTGTGGGAGCTAGATGTAACTTGCTTCCATTCTTGCCCCTAATTCCTCAGCCTTATCATCAAGGTTACATGTGAAGGAACGATAGTTGAGGAGGGAGGTCTTGGTGGCAAGAATACCTTGCTTCCATACCTTGGCCCGTGGTTTGTCAGGAGTATAATAGATTGGTCTTTCCCTCATTTTTGAGAATGATGCTATTACACTAGTTGTCTAAGTTCTGAAGCCTTATATTTTTTTTGTTTCTCCTGTACTCAAGAGAGTAAAATGTAAAAGAGCAAAGAAAATGAAATTTATAACAAGTTTTATCATTAATGAAATGCATTTCTTTCAAAAACTTGTTCTGAATGAATTCTGTCTGTTTGTGGTTCCCATTCATCTCTTTTTTTCTTTGTAAAAAGATAGCGAAGCAGGGATTCATAAGTGAAATCATAAAAGTTAAATCTGGAAAGAACTTAAGTTCAAAATAGTTTTCGGCTACCTTCATCGGCGATGTTAGATTAAGGCAAAACATCGGTGAATGATAGCAGGGAAAAACTAAAGCAGTGCAGCCTGATGTTTAGGAACATCGGATACGAGGATAGGCAGAGTGTAGCCAAAAGGATGCTTCGATATCCGCGCGCCGCTTCGGATTTTGAAACTGTCAGAAAAGCGGATGGTTGATTGCGCTCAGGCGCTGATCGATAAGATAAGACGGCCAGAAGATGAAAAGTCACAATTGTTCCCCATAAAGCCTTCTGCGGAGAGGGCGGTTTGAATCCTCTATTCTGCCTTCAAACCCTAAGGAAAAAAAATTTTCCCGACCCTGCCTATCGCAAAAGACCTACCATGGGGGGAAGAGAGATAGAATGGTCCGAACTCGCGGAACAGTTCCAGAGAGACACCAACTATCAGGAGAGGGTTTAGGGGAAACCCTAACCTGATGATCATCTCCCCCACCGCCGAGTTCCGTCCGAACAGTCCTCCTGAAGGAGCGGTGTGTATATACCGGGCTCAGGTGGAGTATGGTTTGATGCTCCTGCCGCAGCCGGAGTTCAGGGAAATCCTGAACTCCTACCAGATCGTGCCGGCGCAATTTTTCCCTAACGCTGTTGCGTATATGTACTCCTTCTTGAAGCTACTGCAAGCTCAGGGGATACCATGGAGCCTGACGCTATTCAAGAATCTGTTCAGTTGGATGGCGGTACCTGGGTATGGGGGATGCCTAGCCTTGCGGTTAAAGACGAGGAAGGCTCTGTTCCCTGGAGCGAGTAGCTCTCATTCAGACTGGAGAGACTACTACTTCTTCGTCGGAGGGGATTTGAGAATCCCCTTGACGCCAGGAGTCTGCCCTCCTAAATTCATTGGCGAGGCCAAGTGGATGGCAGGAGAAGGCATCCTGAAGAGCCTGGAAAGGCTGAAAGGACAGAGCTGGCCCTTGAATAACTTCCTTCGGCATGTGAGGAGCGACAAATCGCTGCATGTCAAGGCATTGGGATATGCCGTCTTCAAGAAAGTCACTCCTCGTCCCGGAACAGTTCTGATGAAGAGGGCCAGAGAGGGCAGCCCCATGCCACCCAACTGAGCAGGGAGGTGGCAGAAGTGGAGGAAGACGTGATAGAAGTCCTCGAGCCAATCTGTGGCGGGACCGCCGTCGATGTTGTTTCCTCACCTGAGGATGACACCGATGACAAGAAGACCTTGGCCGAGGTTATGGGGGAAGCGGGAAAAGGGAAATAACCTACAGCAATGGCCAGGCCTAAGATGATCCCTAAGGGTGATAAAGGGATCGTTATTAGGGATCAGGAAGGAGAGAAGGAAGGAGAGACAGTAAGGAGGGCTGAGAGCCCCTGCGTGGACCTAGTGCTTAGCGAGGTCCCTGGAAGGAAGAGGGCCTTTTCTGAGGACTCATACCAAGAGTCTCCTTCAAAGAAGGGGAAAGTCTTGGCGGAACAAGGAGAAGCTGCCGAAGAAGAGTATGATTGGCAGCGAGGTGTGGAGCCCCCATTCAGTATCAATTTTACTGGGGAGTTCGGAGGCGAAGGTTCGACGGTTGCTGTGAGTGCGACAAAGGAAGAAAGAAAAGTAACCATCGTCTCACAGCAATCGTCCCGACGATTTAGCACCGTCCGAGGAGATCTGGGGCTGGTCATAGGAGGCCGTTTGGTGACCAGAAACTTGGAAGAGAAGGTGGAGAGGACCTCCACAACAGACCTCTACGCTGGCATTATCAAAAGATCAGTACGTTAAAATGATTAAATTATCATATATTTTGTTATATTGAATCAAATGTCAAAAATGGCCTCATACATTTAAAGTTAATAACAAAAAATAAACAAATTACACATAATAATTTCTATAATTTATCATAGATGAATTGCTACGAGAATGAGTGTATAAATCTCCAAAACCTAATTGGATTAAAATTTGATCAAGCTTTGGGATGAGTTATATATATATATTAAATTAAAAAATTTGAGATACCCTCCTCCACTAGAGTGTTAATGTACCTCAATTTGACTCAGAACCATAATGAAGTTCACTTCACTTGTCAATTATTTTTTTGGGCAAATTATGTTCAGGACTTTGAGTTTAACGCTTAATATCGAGCAAATTCATATTTTTAAAACTATAACATCGGGGTCTCTGAATTTTAATAAATTATTAAAGGGATTTTTTTATTTTTTTTATAATTAAAATTTTTTAAAATTACTGTTTTACCCCTGCTATTCTCTCTCTCCTCCCAATCCGGCGCACGCACGCGGGCCGCTCAGCCCGTGCTTATGCGCCAGAATGGGAGGAGAGAGAGAGAAAAGCCGGCGGCCGTGGCCCGCACCCGTGCGCCGGATCGGGAGGAGAGAGAGAGGGTAAGGTGATTTTAAAAAAATTTAATTATAAAAAAATAAAAAAAGACTAATTTTATATTTTATTAAAATTCAGGGACCCGATATTATAATTTAAAAAACGTGAACTTGCGCAATATTAAGTATTAAATTCAGGGACCTGCGCGCATTTGCCCTGTTTTTTTAATAAATTAAACCTTTTTTTATTTAAGTATAAAAGAATAATGAGAGCTTGTGACTTTTCTTCTAAATAGTGAACACCATTCATAAATATCTTTATAAAACTTTGATTACTGTTAAATAATGATTTGGAATGTGAGATTTGTCCACAATAATTGTAGATTTGGTATGTATATTAATGAAAAATAAAATAAAGTTAATTATATTAAAAATAATGTAAATGTGAAGTAAAATTAATAATTGCATTAAAAATTATATAAAATATAATATAAATTAATTTTTTATATAAAAATCTGTATAAAATTTGATGTAAACTTAATTATTAAAATTCTTAAATAATAAAAAAATTTTAATCAAACTTGAAATTCCCATTTCCAAAGAATAATTAAGTGTTCATTTACTTTGATGAAATGACTATTTCATTTTATTTTTATTTTTTATATAATAATTATTCTCATATTTACTTTGATAAAATAGCTATTTTATAAAAATATTTATTTCACATTTTATAAAATAACTATTTTTTCCTATCTAAAGAACAGCTATTCCTTAACTATTTTTTTTAAGTTAAAAATATTATTCTAAAATAATCTATGTTCATAAATATATATATATGCTATATATTATATGTACTTATATAAATCATATTTATCTAATTATTTATGTAAAATTAAATTTAATAATAATAAATAATATAAAATTTTATTAATTATATTTATAAGTATTTAATATTATTCTTTTATATTCACTTATTCCATCCAAATAAATAAAATAATTATCATTCTATTTTCTCTAACATAATAATTTCATTTTAATTTTATTTCATTTCATTAAAATAAATATACCGTAAAAATCCTGCATCAGAACATTAGGTCATGACTTTAAAACTCCTCTTTTCAAATCGATTCCGATTCCAAAAAGTCACATTTTTTAAGTCAAAAATTTCAAAAGGCATACTTCAATAATAATCATTAAAAAATTTAATTTTGAGTTTATAAAATTTAAATAATTTAGAAAAACTATAGAAACTGTTCATCTGGCTAAAACCGAAATCGAGATTTAAAACCTGCTGTAGATAATAAACTGACATATATTATTCTCATGACATTGTTTTTTTTTTTTTTAAAAAAAATTATCAATGCTAACAACTTGAACAGAAATAAAAACATGGAAGAAGACAACAAAGCTGACTTGAGCACTGAAAAACAGGATACAATCTATTACAATAGACTATCATCTGAGACCCACTAGACTATCAACAGAGCTGCATAACTGATGAAACTTGAGAAATAACAGTGACAGATGAATGTCAGGTAGAACATAGCATTCAAACTACATATTATTACTGATCTTTGCGAACAATATCCTGCCTGATGTGCCTGAGGAGAACAGGAATCACAATTTCAGGACAGCTGAGCTGTGGAAGGTGACCGTCGGACCGCATGATCTCTACAACAGACTCTCCACCAAGGTTTTCATGCAGGTACTCCGCCACTTTGACGGGGACAGCGAGGTCCCTGGTGCTCTGAAGTATGTGGCAGGGCACCGTCACATCCCGGAGGACATTTCTTAAATCACTATGGAATATCGTCTGCGCGAGGCTCATCGCAATGTCGGGGCGCATGTTGAAGAGAGTGCGACTGAACTCTTAAACAGCGGGCGAATCCATGTCTCCCCCAACAGCTAGAGGGGCGAAACCGGCGACCCATGCCTCGTAATTTGATCTGATAGCATCAAACAGCTGGTCCAAGTCATCCACTTCGAAGCCACCACAATAGTGGGCATCATTTACATACCTATCGAGAGGAGAGGAGGGGGATTAATAGGCCAAAAGAAGAACCAACATAAAGTCGATGAAAATCCAAGCACTGTTTCATTCAAAACTCCTGAAAACCGAGGACATAATTCTATTGGCATAGCGGTTGGAGGGTGCGCTGAAGGTTCAATCATCGGAAGACACAGCATGACTATGTAGTAGTCATAGTAAATGAAACTTCTGCGAAAAGAAAACGTTACACATACACGGAATGAACAATCAACAGAGAAATTACATTTAAACCGAATTCAAATTGATAGAAGACAATGATGCTCATGATTATCATCAATGGCAAATAGACCAAATCTGACTCAGCTATTGCACTTCATTCATTCCGCATATTTCTAAAGATATTAGATTCCTTTTTTTTTCTTTTAATTTTGATATTAGATTCCCTTTTGATTTTGAAAAATATATTAACTTTCTTAGATTCTATACTGAAAACAAAATCCAACCAATAAAGGAGAACTTGTATTATTTAGGATAAATTGCATCTGGATCCATGAGCTAGAATTGTCATTGCACAAAGGTCCAAAAAATTCAAAATGCTGCATTTGAGTCCTCCAGGTGGGAGGGCTTGTTGCCGTTTGGTTTGGTCCATACAATAACCGCACATTAAAAATCAAGTTATATATATGTATATCAACTCGCTATCTCCCTCCATGTTCATCTTCTTCTCCTTCTAGTCGTGGAAAAGCCCCACTGGGTTCTCTAAAGGTTTAATCGAAGAGACTAGCATAAACCATAGCAAGTGTAAAGAACGTAAGGGAAAAACAGGAGCAAGTTAGAAAAAGAGATGAAATCAATCAAGAACAATTTAGCCTCAAAAAATACCACTTGAAAGCAAATAATAGCTGACATGGAAGGTTTTAATCCAAAAGGACCCACTTCAGAAGCACCAAACACAAGGACCCACTCGCCAAAAAAAAAAAGCAAAGGACCCAGAAGCAATGAATTTCAATTTTTGGAACATATCTGCAATGGTGCGATGAGAGGTTCCTTCAAGATGAGCAAAGGACACTAACCTCGCCTTGAGGAATATTGTCCAATGCAACAACATAAATTAGAAAAAAGAAGAAAGAAAGAAAGAAGAAACAAAAATTAAAGTTTTTTAACGCGAAAAAACTAAAATGGGAAAAATCATAATGCCTGTATACTAAGCAAGGATCACTAACAAGGAGTTTCATTGACAGCTTACAGAATCTGAACACAGAGAAGCTTGAACTCAATGAGTTGGTCCTTGAGGGAGACAATCATGGTCAGGGAAATGAAACTTGAGATCACAAATAACCTGACGTCAAGAATCATTAAGCACCTAAGGTTGAGAAGAGATCTCAAGGAAAGAGTAGTCAAGGGCACAAAATAGAATCTTAAGGGCAATATCAAAGTCACAATGTGGCTCCTGAACATAGTCGATTTCATGTATAAAAGATCTTTTGGAATTTTAGTCATTCTACAATGTGGACAACTGAGATGGCGTTTGCAGGGTTAACATCATGCCTCTACTTGAAGGCCTCCGATGCAATTTTTTGCTTTATATTGTTATTATATCTTGTAAATTTTTGAATACATAAATCCACATATTTATATCCTACATCATTTTCTTGAATCTAATTGAACAATGACAACAAGGGAGATCAATCCATCCCACCTGTATCATTTTTTCTTATTCCATCCAAAATTGAAAACAAGCCCTTGTGATTCAAAATTGAGATTGGATAATAGATAATACAAAAGTACTACACAAATTAACATAATTCAGTGAGGTTTTGCCTATCTAGAACTTATATTTCAAGGTATCAAGTTACAATGAAAATTTTCCATTTAATATTATAGTGGAATAGGACAACTAATTTACAAGACAATATCAAATCTCATAATTTATTCATAGATTATTACTAATATTTTGACATTCTGGTACATCCATGTATGTCGCCATAGTTCAAACACGAGATGATTGTTGTACATACGTGGTGAACAAGGAAGCATGAACACCTCTGTATATCCAAAGTGTCGCGTTATATTGCATCCCTATGTTCTCGTGTCGTGTGCTTACTTCCAAGATACTTCAATAATATTGAGCAAAAGCCATGATAAATTACACTATCATATAGATATTTATTATTTAATTATTATATTATTTGATGTGTCTTGCGGTATCTATGGTCTGTAATTTGAATTATTGTGTCGTGTCATATTGTATTCCTGCATTCTCATGTTGTGCCTGTGCTTCCTAGGTGGTGAATTAGAACTAGTGAATCCTTCACACTCAAAATCCAAATAAACTCAACAAGTAATAACAGGATGAAATTACAAGGGCGAACTAATAACTGATTAATGTCAGCATTAAAAGTAAAACATCCCACTTGAACTAACATATTTAGGAATAAAAACCTTTTCCTCATTCACGGAATAATATTCCAGCAGTTACTATAAAAATCAAGGTGACAAAAAGCACAAGGACTTAAAATCATCTTCTATCAGTTATTTACATTTTCTTACAACTATAACCAAGTAACATTTTCAACCTCATATCAGAACTTCAATAATCGCAGAATCACTACAATGAAATCTTCTGATTTTCTTATCTCCCCTGTTTCACTTCCAATGAAGCAGAGACAACAGGAAGCGTACACTAAAAATTCCTTCCACATCCATCTATTTAAAGCTAACACAACTAAGAGTACTAATAAAGGCCCTTCAATTCAATTTTCTGATTCAATTGACCTTCACAGCTCATCCACATGAAACTCAGCTAAAAAGATAAGATTTTCCCAGCGATCTAGAAGGAAAAATAACGCAAAAAACAAGCAAAACAAAGCCCAGTACAAGTTCTAGAGTAAAATCAATAGACCAGAGGAGCCATCAAACAAAAAAATAGCACAAATAATGAATATTGATTGGCGCAAACACCATTCAGTTCGTCCATTTTGGGATCCGACTTAAGCTCATATTCAATGAACCCACCGAAACAACTCATCTGGGGAAAAACGAAGAAGAAGTTCAAAGAGGCAAAAAGTCGAACAGGTGATGTGCAGCGTGGGGATTGAAAATCCTGACCTGGGAGAAGCTCCAAGCATGATGATCTTCTCGAAAAAGTCAGGGCGGGAGATGGAGGCGATGGCCCCGACCATGGCGGACACAGAATGCCCTACAAAGATACAGGAATCTATTTGCAGCTCCTGAAGGATGCCCAGAAGATCGAGCGAATAGCCCTCGAGAACCGAGTACCGCTCGAAATCGAAGTAATCCGGATTCGTCGTGCCGGCGCCCATGTTGTCGAAGAGCACCACTCGGTACTCCTCCACAAGGTGTGGCAGCAGGTGCCTCCACACCGACTGATCCGTCCCAAATCCATGAGCGAGCACGATGATTCTCTCCCCGGTCCCCACCACTCGCACGTTATGTGCCGCCTCCACTATTCCCATCTCTTCTCTCTCTCTCTCTCTCTCTCTCTCTCTCGCTAGCTCGACAGAGAGAAGAGAAGAGAGAGAGAGGTACCTCTGCGAAGCTCCAGCCACATAATTGAAGGCGGAGAAGGAAGCGACGCAAGCGAGGAACAAAACGATGGAAACGTGGATATTTCGGACCGGGTATATATATAATATTAAAAATTAATAATTATATAAATCCACTAATCTAAAAATCATCCATTTGGGCATTGAAATTATTTTCAAGTGAATATAAATATTTTAATATATATATATTTTTTTAATCAATTTTTTTTAATGTAAATTACGCCCAGGTCCCCAAGTTTAACACTTAATATCGTACAGATCTACATTTTTAAAATTATAATATTGGGTCCTGAGTTTTAATAAATTATCAAATGAGTTTGTTTTATTTTTTAATTATTAAATTTTTTTAAAATTACCATTCTACCTCTGCCATTCTCTCTCTCCTCCCGGACACGCCGCGCGGCAGTCGGACCGTCGGCGGCCGCTCTACCGGCGTGCGCGTCTGATCAGGAGGAGAGAGAGAATGGCAGGGGTAAAATAGTAATTTTAAAAAAATTTAATAATAAAAAAATAAAAAAGACTCATTTGATCATTTATTAAAACTCAGGGACCGATGTTATAATTTTAAAAATGTGAACCTACACGATATTAAGTATTAAACTCAGGGACCTTAGCATAATTTACCCTTAAATTTTATAAATCTTCAACAAAATCTAAAGCAATGTCACTGAAAATTGCATTAACAGCAGTAGCCGAGTCTGCTTGTCATGAGTAGAAAAGGAGGAGAGGGTAGAATGACAGAAATTTAAAATAATAAATTTATATTATTTTATTTTATTTCTTAACAAAAAAAATTTGAAATGTAATATTTTAAAAACTCAACAACTATTATGCACACACGGATTTCTTGAAATGTGAAATATTATTTAGGTTTTGAGATTTGAAATTAATATTATATAGGTCCATAAATTTAAAAACTATTCAATTAAATTTTGAAATCATTTTCAATCAAATTCTTAAGATTGACATAAATATTTCAATTATATCAGTTTTAATATATTTCATCAATCTTTAATAAAATCTAAAATAATATTGCCGAAAATTGTGTTAGCAGCAGCAGATCTTGAGGTATTTTAAAGGTATACTTAAAGCAGGGCTATGGTATGCTAGGACAAACTCATTTGACTTGTTACGATACACCGACTTCAATTATGACGGCTGCAAGTTAGATCGAAAAAGAAAAAAAAGTAGTGTATTTCTCCAAAACTCGAGTTTCACTTTAGCACATTCTCTAGTTTTATCAATAGGGAGAATATCATCCGCAAAAAAAATGAACACCAAGGCATTTTTTTTAAATATATTTAATAAAAACCTCCATAACTAATATAAAGAGATATGAATTTAATGCTAAACCTTAATTTAATCTAATTGAAATAAAAAAATTATTTTTTTAAAAAAATATTTTTTTTAATATTTCTAAATATGCTCCAACCAATCAAACAAGACTAATTTGTTAGATTAAAACGTTTCAAGTGATGAGAATATAAAATAAAAAAAATTTAAGATCCAAATGTAATTTTTTATCTTTAAATATATCCGGACCAGCTTACAGTGGCCGATCCCACATTCCACATCGTGCCATGAGGGATCGGCAGCCAATGAATATTCGGATTGATATTTAGCTTAAATTGAGCGTGATTTTTAGTTTATTAAGTCGAATCATGAGTTATGCTTAGATCGAATTAACTTAGCTCAAGTTTTATTTTTTTAAATATAAATAATATACTTAGTTATTTATTATAATTATTTATTATTTGTACATAAATATATATTAGTTTTAGTTAGGATATCTAATAACTGATTTTATGAGTATAATTAATATAATTTTAAATTCTAGTAGGAGTAATTTTTTTAAAAGAATTCCATCCTTAGAGGACTGATTTGGCTTGATTAAAGCTCGAATCAGCTAGAAATTTAATCGAGTCAGCTCGAATTTAAATTAAATTGAGACCAATAGAGCCTGAGTTGTGCCTGAGTCGGCTCGAACACGGATTATCCTTGTCATTAACAGCCTGAGACAAGAGGGAAGTGGACTGGATTGGGTTCGGTGGATTAACTCCACAGTCTCAATTTTAAATTAATTTAAAAAATAATTTTTGAATTGATTTTCTAATAAAAAATTACATATATACCACAAATTTCCATGTTCATTACCCATTTGTATTACACATTTCACACATTTCTCAAAATAATAATTATTTTATTAAACATAATTTTTAAAATTAAATATTACCATATAATGAAGCATAACTTTTAACTTAATTAATTTTTTTAAATAATTTGATTAAAATTAACTTTTATAAATAAATATAATTTAATGTTGGCATATTAATAAATTACATTATTGTTTCAATTCTATTTTTTTACAAATAGCAGCCTACATAAAAATTGTTTTTTTTTTTAATTATCAAAGCTTACTTCAAAATGTTGAAAATTCACAAATAACATAAAATCATGCATGGTGCGTGCCTCAGCCCATTTTTCACTATAAGGTCCTGTTTATTTGACCGTTAAAAATTAATCTGATTTAATTTTAATCAGACATATCACATCACACATAAAATTTAATATTAAAAATTAACTTTATTTCACTTCTTACACATATTACTAAAATAATAACTAACTTATATCATATCCCTCACATATTCCAACATAATAACTAACTTTATATGACATCCCTCATATATCTCAATATAATAATTAACTTTATTTTACATCATTTATAATTTTCAATAAAAAATATTTCTATTTAAATTTAATTTTAATTTTATTAAATTTAACCTTACAAATAAACAAACCCTAAATATATATTTTAACATGCATGAAATATTTGTCTATCATGAATAGTGGATGGAACATTTCATATTTATAAGTAAATCTTCAGATAGAGAACCAATAGATACCAGTCAAAAAAAAAAAAAACTAATAGATAAACATGCAATTTAAGGGTTTTTTTTTAATTTGTTAAATTATCTTCATTAAATTGTCTCTATGCATTTAATTTTGTGAAAAAAAATACAAGCACATAGTACTTTTCGAGTAAATTTCATTAAAGTCAAAAGGACGATGATTCTAATTTTTTAAAAATCTTGATGGGAATCTCTAAGATTATAAAAATAATATTATTTAATCTCAAATAAGACATAATTATTAATTTTTTACTATTATATTATAAAATTATTTTCAATAATTAACTTTTTAATATTTTAAAATATAAATTTAAAATATTAATATTTATAGTTTTTAGGACATAAGAAAAATTAAATTTTAAATTTTTATTAAAAGTTTTAAAAAAGATAAGAATAAAGAAATACAATAACTCTTTAAAATTTATTTATAGTTTAATCAAATTTTATATTTTTTATTAAAAAAGACTAATAAAAAAGCAAAATTTAAAAAAATGGATCAAAACTATAAGTATTTTTATAACAAAGATCAAAATTGAGATATTTTAAAAATTGAGATGCAATTCTTTTTTTGACCTCAAAAGCACAGATTTTTTTTGTGAGCTATTAGAATTGTTAATGACTTGGTAGTGGCCCTAGTGGGTCAAAATGTCAACATGAATATGAGCATAAGCATTTCTACTGGGATTATCTATAATAAATAAATAAATAAGTCAATTACATACATATTGTTAAAATTTAATAATATTTAATATTATATATTAACTACTAAAATAATATAAAATATAATTTTTATTACACACGCTATTTTGTGGCATAAGTTAGACATGAATATAATTTTTATATGCTTTTAGTGATCAATATAATGCCTTTTGCCATATAATTTTATAGTTCATACACACATAAATATAACTCTTTTAATATTAAGAGACAACATATTAATATCCCTAAGGCCTTGTTTATTTTCAAGTTAAAAATTAACTTGATTTAATTTTAACCTGACATATCACATCACACATAAAATTTAATATTAAAAATTAACTGCATTTCACATTATACACACATTAGTAAAATAATAACTAACTTTATATCACATCCCTCACATATCTCAACATAATAACTAATTTTATTTCACATCATTCACAATTTTTAATAAAAAAAATATTTCTATCTAAATTTAATTTTAATCTTATTAAATTTAATCTTACAAATAAACAGATCATAAATTGTAATATTTTGATGGCAAAAATGAAACATTCCTTGAGATCAAGGACAATGAAGAAGGTTAACAGAGTGACTATTATTACCATTTGTAGTGAAAAAAAAACACAGCCTCAGCTTTTTACACCAACTTCCATGTTCACATCTTCTTAAAGTTAGATGGTTAGCTATACACCATGTGATTCATGCAATAAATAAAAAGAGTAGAAGACTATGAAAGCAAGCTATATGTTGTATTTTCACTCATCTAATTTCTATTATAAAAGGATAACTCAGCATCTAATGATTCGAGGATCTTAGGACTCACCGGTATTCATTGAAAAAATGTCAATGGGTGCATTGGCGCTGCCAAAGGTTTCAGTATTTGAGCTCGGAGAATTTCGGCGGATACGATCAAGGTATATGACGATGACGGTGATATCGTCGTAGAAATGCCGCCTTATTCCCTTATCGATCTTTTTAATATCATCGTATCTCAATTCCCTTTTTTTTGCAGCCTCACTGAGGGCAGCTTTCACTAACCTCTTGGCTATGCCCTGCAAAAGTTTAGACCAAAATTCCTAGGTTAGGGACATCATGAGGTGACATAAAAAAGTGATTCTTTTGGATCACTTTATATTTGACTTTATGAGAAGTTTGAAATTTTTTGCACACAATCTTTATTTTCTTTGGAAAAGGAAAGTTGGGTAAATGGAAAACAAATATATAAGAGAAGGTTTTCAAACTTACTACTCTAGGATTCTTGAAGACAATTTCGACTACAGCTTCATCACTGAGTTGCTCCCACAGGCCATCTGATGCAAATATTAAGAACAAGTCTTGTGGTCTAAGCTCGCGAATGTGAATCGATGGCTCTGCCGTCATAACCGGTCGTTTCAGAGGAATAGGGCAAACAGTTTGCTGGAACACTGGGTCTCGACAGAACTCGGGTTTCTTCAAGTAAACATCTCCTATTGACCTTGAAACCTAAGAAAGAGCGCATAAGCCAAAACATTTATGTGGTTTCTTTTCTGTTCAAGCATAATAACATATTTCATGAAATAAGTTCTCCAAAAACAACGAACTCACGATAAACAATTGGGGTGGGTTCAAGCATAAATTCATTTGAATCAATGCAATTGATGGCATGCAAATTTTCACTAAGAAAGAATGATAGTAATATAAAGATTAACAGCAACTGATATCAAAGGTTGCAACGTGGCATCTACATATCAAGAATTAAAGTTCGGAAGGCCTTCAATTAATCAAAATATTCTCAAGGTGATTGCAAATTCTATAGATAAAAATGAATAAATGATATAAATCCATCCTGCATATTCATGGTCAGCACATCAACCATACGCCATAGAGAGCATTTTCTTCTCATAGGAGGGGAAAAAGGTCCTAAGGGTCAAGGTGGAAATATACATAGTAGATGAGCAACAAAAAAAAAAAGAGATATGAAGAGGGAGAAACGAAAATCACTGTTGAGGCATGAAAAGCCACATCAAAAAAGATACATCGTATTGAAACTTGACAACTACAATGGAATGAGGTATGTGATGCCACATCACATTCATTCTTCTATGCATTGTATATATAATTAAAGAATATAGTTCTTGCTTTTGAAAAGAAAAAGTCTTAGTTATATTCTTTCTATTAGTAAAAAGGATAAAGGTGATAAACGGGAAAGAATATGAATATCATCTGAACATGGTGTCCCTTCAGTTGCAGTTTAAATTTGTCAATTTCATGAAGGCGTTGCTATGTCTACTTGCGAAATTCAGGAAAGAAAACATGAAAAATGATTTAGTCCAAAAAGAAATAGTATGTGAATGCTGGCAAAATTTGATCTCATTGGGATATGGGGCACCTTGAAGTCCATTGGCCTCATAAATGTGGTGGCATAACACAAAATGATACGAGCAAGATAGCCCAAAAAAGCCATTACCTAATTGCACCACGAAATAATCAAGAGTATTAATACTAGAAGATACCATTGTTCTGGACAATAAGTGCTAGAAGCAAAGATTATCAGACAAAAGCAGTAAGTTAAGTACTCTTAATTGTGCACTACAGAGGGATTAGTTAAAAATCGTATATAATGACCAAAAACCTGAAACAGTATTTATAATTCAGAATCGAGTCAAATAAGAAAAAGAGGCAGAACATTGAGGAACTGATGAATACGATAACATAGTTCATGTTTAGAAGAATACTTTTAAATTTTTTTCAAATTAATTATATATTTTTAGACGTTCTTGACATTACTAAAAAAACATTATAAACAATTGAACTTAAAAAAATAAAAAAAAACATTCAATAATTTAAATTTAAAAATTTTAAATTAAAATAATATCATAAAGTTTGTTTAATTGCTTCTCAACCTGTCGCAGATTATCCAAGTAAGATAAAATTTAAATATCCATCAGTTGATTAGTATCAACTTCAATTTAAATCCAACCCAAATCAATTAGCTTGATGCAAACGAGATATAATTGATAAGGTAATTCCACTTACGCCCCTGAGGCTTATCTAATTTGCCATAAAAATTCACAAAAATCAAAACATGTCGTCTAGGTCCACAAAAAATATTACACAAGACATCATAATCCCTCCGTGATAGAATCTGTTATGTATTATAAAAATGACAAAAATTCATTCCTTAATCTATTAATTTTCAAAATATGCCATCATGTTCGTGAGGCTGTGTGCGGCGGCCGCCTGCGTGCGAGGCCGCGAATGCCCTGCGCGCGAGGCGGCCGCAGGTGCGAATGCCGGAGTGCGAGGCCACACGTAGGAGGCCCGCGTGCGGACACTTGCGGGAGGGGCTGCGCGCTGCGGCTGAGGGTAGGCGACCCACGAGCTGCAGCGACTCACTCACGACTAGCCGTCGGTGCATGGGCGTCGACGCTCCAGGCCGCGCGCAAGCAACCCGTGCGCGGACGCCCTGTGCGCGAGGCTGCCGCAGCTGCGTGAGGACACCAGTGCTCGAGGCTGTGCCTGCACTGCAAGGGATTAAATCGTAATTGAAAAAAAAATTATTTTAATTTTATTTTATTTTATTGATGAATTAACGGTAGTTTAAACGGAAAACGTTATGTTGGACCTAACTGGAATCTTTTTAAAAATAACTAGGGCCCTAATAAACTATATAGTAATTTTTGTAGACATGAAACGACATATTTTGACATTTGTAGGCCTTTATGGCAAATTAGACAAACCTTAGAGGCCTAAGTGGAATTACCTCTGATATAAATGCTGTGACATAACTCAAATATATAAACCTAATTAAATTACATATATGCTCTTCTTTCTCTAAGTCTCTAATTAAATAAATAGATAAGATAAAAAAGGCTAAAGTCCTATCATTTTCGCAATATGAGCTTGATTAAAGTAAAAAAAAAAGTGACAAGTACCCAACAGAAATAAAGACAATATTAGTTAAAGTAGTAAAACCAAATGACGTAGCTGCTTGAGGATACCAAATCTTTTTTTTATTATAAAAATACTAACATACATGAAGCTTTCGACTATCCTAATTGCGTGAGTGATGCAGGTGGAGATAACGACCTATATGTAATTAGACTTGATCAGCTCTGATACCAACATGATGCAGGTGAGAAGTAGAGACTTATATGTAATTAGACTTGATCAGCTCTGATACCAAATGTGATGCAGGTACGACGTGTGAGCGATCGTATAATATACGTAAAGAAGAGAAGAAACTGAGAGGAAGTGAATCCAATCAAAGAGCAGCACAGAAGAGACTCGTAAAGACTGGTGGGCATGACACACTCCTTCATTCATAGAAAGAGAAAGGTCTAAGCACACATAAGTGCACAATCTGCCTTATGTATGTATACAATTTGATTTTCTTGCAGAATTCACAAAAAATTAAAACAAGTTTGATAAAGTCAATTAAAGTTGATTTTTCAGTTAATTTGATGAGTTTTATGGTGATAATATTATGATAAATTACATACACAAGAATACTACATGCATAAAAAGAAAATTCCACAAGAGTTTGAAGAATATACAAAATGTGCACGATGTGGTCTACCGACTGTATATAGTCGATTTAACAAAATAACAATAACATAAAAATATGAACGATATAAAAAGTACACCATAATGAATATTTGGTGAGTTGTGATAATACAAAAGAAAGAGAAGCATAAAAGGAGAATTACAAACTTGATGCAAGAAAATACAAATAAAGAAGATGATCGATTATAAATAGAAAAAAATAAAGTATAGAAAATAATACAGAGATGCGAGATGGCGATGAGTTGGTGGTCAGTCCTTCGACCGTTTGCTGAAGCCTGGATGCCTCAATTCCTTGACGTCGGGGTGTTGTTAGAAATGTTCTCCATAGCAGCATGAACTCCAGGCTCGAAAAATTACTAAAATTGGACTTCTAGATCTCCCAAAATGGCCTCTGGAAACTTAATTTATAGAAGGGAGGGGGAGGTCACTGGCGGTCAGCTTCGCCGGCCAACCGGCAGCATTTACAGCGGCAAAACTAACCTGATCGGGAAAAAGCGTGATTAGGTCGGGAAATTGAGGCAGGAACGGGACCGGGCTGCGCAGGTAAGAGTGTTAATATGGATCGAAAATCGATCGAAAATTAAATCGATTTTAGATCGAATCGAAATCGAGTCGATTTAAATGAGTCGACTAACGAGCCAAAAGTTCGGCTTGGTAATAATTTCGAGCCGATTTTGAGCTGGGGTAGGCTCAAGTCGATCCAGCTCGAAATCGACTCGAATTAAAATACATTTTATATTATAATACATATATATAATATATGTATATAATATATATTAAATATAATATATATATATATGTTATATAATATATATATATATATTATAAACTGAGTCGAACTCGAGCTGGATCGAGTTGAGCTTACCCGGCTCGAGATCGGCTCAAAAAAAAATTGAGATTTGATTCATTTTCAAGTCGGCTCGAAAATGAATCAAAATCGGCTCGAAGTCGATTGTAATCGACTCGAGCAGGCTCAAAGTCGAACCCAATCGAGCTCGAGTCGACTGAAATGTGATCAATCCGATTTTGAGCCGGTATTGGCTCGGCTCGAAATCGGATCGGTAACAGCCCTATGCGCGGGTCGTGCACTCGATTGGGGGAGCATGTGGGCGTGTCTATCGGGGCCGCAACACCATGCACAACCATGCAGTCCGTCCTGCTTTGGTCGGCGCGGACCGCCAACTCCTTTTTTAAAAAAAAAATCTCTTTTTAAATTTTTTTTTTCTTTTATCTTTTTTTTTTCAAACATACAAAACTCAAAATTTTACACAATATATGAAGAAAAGTATATAAACATAATTAAAGTCTGGTGCAGGACTTCTCTGTGCAGGCGATGTCGAGAATTCCCTGCATCAATGATCCCAGTGTATCTCAATTTTAACATTTGAGTTTATGTATGAGTTGTGTTTTATATATGAGGTATATTTTTTTTTATTTTTTATCACGTGGGACGGACCAACGCGCCGTTGCCGAGTCCCAAGTCCCGGATGAGAAACGCGGAGGGTTGCGTTAGGCAGTCGACAGCCAGCGTAAAACTTGTCGAATCAATCATGACATGAATCCTTTAGAAAATTGCGTTAAAGCTAGGGCGTTCCCTGGAAGCGACGCGCTGTATTGCCTGAATACAGTGAAAAATGAGCAAGGGCCGCTGCATCGGCGCCCGGGTGTAGTGAAAAATGAGCAAGGGTCCCCACATCATGGACGGATGCGGGTAAAGAAGCTAGTCCATCATAGTAGAACTCAAGTAAGTAGGATTAGATTAGGAACTTGGAATATAGGCAGCCTGACGGGCAAGCTAATGGAGTTGGTGGATATTATGATTCATAGAAAGATTAATATTTTGTGCCTGCAGGAAACAAAATGGGTTGGAGAGAAAGCTAAGGAAATTGATGGCCTAGGTTTTAAACTTTGGTACTCTGGTAAGAATAAAAATAAGAATGGAGTGGGTATAATTCTGGATAAGAGCTTGAAGGATCATGTAGTGGAAGTTAAGAGAAATTGTGATAGAATTATGGCTTTAAAAATTATAATCAATGGAATGATTATTAACATTGTAAGTGTGTATGCTCCCCAAGTTGGCTTAGATGCGAGCACAAAGAAAAAATTTTGGAATGATTTAGAAGAGTTAATACAAGAGATACCTCAGGAGGAAAGATTATTTATTGGAGGAGATTTAAATGGAC
>JAEMOT010002176.1:120423-145769 GCA_019297695.1 Apostasia ramifera
GGGGGGCGCGGGGCGGCGCGGTGACGGCGCGGTGGCCGGATCTGGAGGAGAGAGGGAGGGTAAGGGTATAATGGTAATTTTTATATTTTTTAATAATAAAAAAATAAAAAAGGGACCCAGATGATAATTTTTGAAAACCTAGGGACCCCGAAGATAGAATTTTAAAAACGTGGACCTGTGTGATAATAACCCTTAAACTCAGGGACCTGGGTGAAATTTTCCCAAGAAATAATCGATCATATGCTGCAGACCTATTTGGTCGGATGGAGATGCCTCTAAGGCGCTCGAGAAGCCTCGCGCGTGCTTGAAGGACAGAAGTGGGGAGCTGTCCATTTCTTATTAGAATCATCCTATTGATCCTATTACTGGCAATTGAACCATTGCTATTATTATTGAATGACCCTGAATCACCAAAACTGTTTACTGAATGTGCGGGCACATGTTCCTGTGCAATTGAGAAATTAGCTAAGTTAACATAAATTCAATTTTTATGTACCATCGATAGATGTTAATATATCATTACAAGGAAAAACAAATACAAGGTAATGTAACGAGCGGTGGCGAGAAGCACCGTTAGAAGTCTATTCGCGGTGGTAATTATCACAAACCTCATGAAGTTTGGCCCATACCAAATTTTATTTTTTATGATTGTTTAACTTAAGTGTGATATTGACAATCTCATTTAAAATCGCATCAAAACACAACCTCAAAGTGTGCAACTTTTAACAAAGATCAGAGGCTGGTTACTTCCAGGTGGGATCTGCTTTGTTGCTAGAAAATATTAGCAAAAAACAGAGCATGGCAACATCATTTGGTCACTAAGTTTGTTGGTAGTTTAAATATATCTAATATCATCTCAAAGCATGCAGAAGCATCAAGCGTAAACCAGATCAACTATTTTGTCAGCATAAAACCGTTGACAGATGGAAAAAGTCTATTATAAAGTGGATAGCAGTTTGGTGGGGACTCGAATCAATATTGAATTTGAAGCTACAATAATATCGTCCCGGCTACCGGCAGCCGGGATGTCACAGATGGTATCAAAGCGGTTGCGAACCTATGTGGAGATGTGGGTAAATATAGTGGCTACACACACAAATCACTGTATATCGAATTTGAAATAGTTGAGTAATGATTAAGAAAATAATTTGTTTGGAAGTTGAAAGTGATAAAATATTTTATGGAAACTGAATATGAATAGTTTGCTGATAATTTATGTGACTGATACATTAGGAACAGAAGAAATCTGAAGATGACAGATAAAGATCTGATATTGATAGCGAGATATAAAAAGAAATTTGAAAAAAGAATTCGACAAAAAGGTAAAGAACAGCTAGCAGAAAATGAGAAATGTCGGATGTATCTTGAAGAGTTGTCTGCACCAATGCAAGATATATTAAAAGCACAGCAGTATACGAAGTTTGATAAATTAGTAGAAGATTCAGAAATTGTAGCATCAAATTTACTTGTAAGTAAAGCAAGAGAATGTCTTAGAAGCGGAAGAGTGATAATTAAGATGTAATATGTGATATTTGAATCAAAATTCAAATTCAAATTGATTAAAACTAATTGAAAATATTCATAACAGTTATATCCAGATTGAATCTGCTTTAATTCAAAGTAGATTTGAGATATATAAAGACCCGCCATATTTCTAACTAATTTTATTATAATAGAATTAATTTCATAGTTATTTTGAAATTTGGCATTTAAATTTCAGCAATTAATATTATATTTTTAAATTTTGTCATAAAAATATAAAATCACTCTATCTAAAGAAATCGCCTAATATTATATTGGATGTAGTGATTGATAATTAATAAAAATAAAATTTGATTTGTCCTAAAGCCTAGATCTAAATTAAGAGATTAGTATTCCAGTGGAGAAAATGATAGGATTAATTTTTGGATAAAATTTCTTTAAATTAACGTAATTATCTTTTATCAAAAAAAAATCTTTCCACCATTCCCGGATCTCATTCCCTCTCTCTACTTTTGTCTGTCATTGCCCGCCTTACTTGGAATATAGGCAGCTTGACGGGCAAGCTAATGAAGTTGGTGGATATCATGATTTATAGAAATATTAATATTTTATGCCTGCAGGAAACAAAATGGGTTGAAGAGAAAGTCAAGAAAATTGATGGCTTAGATTTTAAACTTTGGTACTCTGATAAGAATAAAAAAAAAATAGAGTGAGTATAATTCTGGATAAGAGCTTGAAAGATCACGTAGTGGAAGTTAAGAAAAATTGTGATAGAATTATGGCTTTAAAAATTATAATTGATGAAATAATAATAATTATAAGTGTGCATGCTCCCGAAGTTGGTTTGGATGCCAGCACAAAGAAAAAAAATTTAGAATAATTTGAAAGAGTTAATATAAGAGATACCTCAGGAGGAAAGATTATTTATTAGAAGAGATTTAAATAGACATATTGAAAGTGTTGCTGAGAAATTTAAGAGCATCTATGGTGGATATGGTTTTGGAGAGATAAATGAGAAGGTTAAAACTATTTTAGAGTTTTCTTCAGCATATAATCTTGTAATTGTTAATACTTTATTTAAGAAGAGAGAGGAGCATGTTATCATATATAAGAATGGAACTTCAAGAACTCAGATTGATTATTTTCTTATAAGAAAACGAGATCGCTTGGATTGTAAAGTTATTCCAAGCAAATGTTTGACTACATAACATCGATTACTGGTTTTTAATTCTGAGATAAAGCATGGAAG
Organism: Apostasia ramifera; assembly: GCA_019297695.1. Lineage (NCBI taxonomy): Eukaryota > Viridiplantae > Streptophyta > Magnoliopsida > Asparagales > Orchidaceae > Apostasia > Apostasia ramifera. The sequence continues at coordinate 123,155 of JAEMOT010002176.1, forward strand.
AAAAAATAATAAGTCGAAATCCTATCCTCAAACTCGATGGTAGAATCTAAAAAATAAGAACAAATGTATATTTAAGAAAAAGTTCTAGAACTTGAGCAATAGAACATTAACGAAAAAACTGATTTTATGTGGCTGACGGTTGCTAATTGCATCCGTAAAGTGGCGAAGGATGTGCTGGGAGAATCTGGCCTTGTTTGGTTGGAGGCCAGACCATGGCCAAAATGGCCTCCAACCATTTTATTAAAAAAAAAATAATAAAAAATTAAGTATAATGTGTTAAAAATTATATAGATATAATATAAAGTGAACTTTTTATATTAAAATTTATGTATTGAGGATGAAAAATGAAAAAATTATTTAATAAAATAATTGAAGGCTATTTTGGCCATGGTCATGGCCAAGATGGCCTCCAACCAAATAGGGCCTAAAAAGAATGATTCCAAATAATAAAGATGGTTGGTGGTGGAAAGATGATGTACAAGAAAAAATTAAGGAGAAGAAGATTTGTTATAAAAATTAGTTTAAAAATAAAATAAGAATAAGTGAGAGAAATATAAAATAACTCGACGAGAATCTAAGAAAGCAGTCGGCAATACAAAGAATATAACTCTTGAGGATTTATATAAGAAGCTAAACACTAAAAAAGGAGAAAGACAATTATATAATATTGTCAAGGCAACATATAGAAAAACTAAACACTTAACTTAAGTAAAATGTATTAAGAATGAAAATGAAAAAATACTTTTCATGAAAGAAGGTATCCAAGATAGATGGATAAGTTACTTTCAATAGCTTTTCAATGAACGTTGTGAAAATTCAATTAATCTTACAGAACTCAGCACCTCCAAAAAAAGTAAAAATTACTCTTATATCCGACGTATTAGTAAAGCTGAAATCTAAAAAGCTTTAAAAAAGATGATGTATAAAAAAATAGTAGGACCAGATAACATCCCAATAGATGTTTGGAAGTGCTTAGAAAATAAAAGAGTTTTTTTGCTCACTAGATTGTTTAATATGATTTTGAAAACTAAAAAGATGTCAAATGAATGAAAAAATAGTATATTGGTATCTATTTACAAGAATAAAGGCGATGTACAGAATTGTGTCAATTATAGAGAAATTAAATTAATGAGTCATACTTTAAAACTTTGAGAGAGGGTGATCAAACTTAAATTACGTCATAATACTAAGGTATCAAAGAATCAGTTTGGTTTTATGCCAAGTAAATCTACTATAAAAGCTATTCATTTATTGAAAAGTTTAATGAAAAAGTTTAAGGAAAAAAAATTATATTAAATTTTTATTGATTTGAAAAAAACTTATGATAAAGTTTCAAGAGAAGTTTTTTGGAGAGTTTTAGAAAAAAAAAAAGATTTATACTGCTTATATTCAAGTTATTAAAGACATAAAAGAGTTGTTACCTGTGTTTGAACACAAGAATGTTTGACTAAAATTTTTCTATTACAGTTGAATTATACCAAGGATCGGCTTTAAGTCCGTATATTTTTGCCTTGATTATGAAAGTCCTAACTGGACATATCCAAGATGAGATCCCTTGATGTATGCTCTTTGCAGATGATATTGTTCTTGTTGAGAAAACTAAAGAGGGAGCTAAAGCGAAACTCGAGCTTTGAAGGGATGTTCTAAAATCTAAAAGTTTTTATCTCAATAGATTAAAAACTGAATATATGGAGTACACATTTAGTCAAGAAAAAAATACTTATATTGAAGATATGACAATTGGAGTGAGCGCTTTAGATACCTTAGATCAATCATTCAAAATGATGGTGAAATAGATAATGTCGTTATTAGCAGGATTCAAGCAAGATAGGTAAAATGGAGAAATGCTTCTGGTGTGTTGTGCGACAGAAAAATCTCATCCAGACTTAAGGGTAAATTTTATAAAACTGTAATAAGACCAACGATGATATATGATGCTAAATGCTGGCCTGCAAAAAGAAAACATATAAATAAAATAAATATTAAAGAAATGAGTATGCTAAAGCGGATGTGTGGATATACACAAAAAGACCTATAAATTGTTGATTGTTTAAATATATTGAATATCATCTCAGAAGTATGCGACAGCATCAAGCATAAACTAGATGAACTTTTTTGTCAATATAAAACTGATGGCAAGTGGAAAATGTCCATCTCAAAGTGGATAGTGGTTACAATCCGTTGCGCAATATTATATTTCTTTGATCATGTCAAAGCAATATTCCACAAGCTCAATCCTTAAACTACATATGCCCAAGAAAATGCTTTAAATAAAAAGCTTGAAGAAGAGTTTATTTAAAAAAGTTGAATTGCCCATGCTCAATAATATAACCACTAACAAATCCCATTAATAAGAGATTACAACATATCAACTTCGATAATTCCTAAAGTTCCTAAAAAAGAAATTACACTATGTATTTCAAAAAAAGTTCCTAAAGTTTGATTAGAAGTAAATTAATTAAGGATCCACTCTCTGAACCACATGATTCATTATTTATTTGGAAGTGACAATACAAAATTAAAATGCAAACTTATAACAAACATGAATACAGTTTTGTGGTGAACATAATTGTGAATGTTGAAAAATCATAAGCTTGACTGCACTAGACTAAGTAATAGTGCATCGTACCATGAAAGGAGAAAATGTAGTATCTTTATCAAACGATCAGTACTTCATGAAAAAATTGATAAAGGTTGGTGAGTCACTTTTAATTTGGTCTTTACTACCCAAAAATAATTAAGACAATGCCTCTTGAAATGAACTTTGACATAAGAATTACACTTTAACACAATATACTAACAATTTCTTTAGTTGATGCCTCCATTGTTGATAAGACTAAACACTTTTATGGTTGTTATTTCTAGGGTATAGCACTCCCTCCAAAATTTGATAAAATAAGAAGTAGATTTTCAAAAATCTACATCACCGGCTAAATTTGCATCAACATAGCCGAACAATTTTGACTCTTCCTTTCAAAGCACAATGTCGAGTTTTGACGAATAGGATCAAACTATTAAAAAGAATGAATTACCACCATCCTTTACAAAAAAAGAAATTTAGCAATGAATTACCTCATTTTGATTTCCTTTAATAAAAACAAGACCCATTGATGTAAAACATCAAGTGATGAACATCAATTTCAATAAAAAAGGAGTTATGACAGGCACTACATGATTTCAAAAAGCATTGAGTAAGCCACATGCTATGAAGCACCGATACTTCGTGGAGCCTAACGTATCCGTATCGTATCCGTATCGGATACCGATACTCCCCGATACTCCACCGATACGTATCCGATACGCCACATGGCGTATCGATTTTTATTTTTAATTTTTAAAAATCCGATACTCGCCCAATACTTGCCCGATACTTGCCCGATACTTGCCCAATACTTGCCTGATACTTTTCGATACTTCTAATTAAAGAAAAAAATATTGAAACAGTTGGTTTGGCCTACACGATAAAAAATAAAAAAATATATTATACATAAAACACAACTCATGCATAGACTCAAATAATAAGATTGAGAGATATACTGAACTCACACAATTGGGATTACAAAATGCTTAATGCACGCTAGTGTTTCAGCAATAGAAAAAGAATTTGGTATTTGCAAGCAACTGTATTATTTAGTTTTTCTATATCAACCATACTATCTTTACTTCTGTTAGACACCGATCACTTTCTTTTTACTTTAATCAAACTCATATTATGAAAACGATAGAACTTTAATCTTTTTTATTTTGTTTATTTATTTAGTTAACACTCAGAGAGAGGAGAGCATATATCTACTTTAATTGGATTAATATATATGAGTTTATGTCACATTATCTATGTTTTTTTCAATTATATGTCATTTGCATTGAGCTAATTAATTTAAATCGAATTTAAATTAAAACTGAAACTAATTTACTGAAATATATTTAAACTCTCATCTCACTTAAATGATCTGTGATAGATTGAAAGTAATTAAATAAATTATTTTATTATTTTAATTTAAAATTTTTTAAACTCAATAGTTGTTGAAAGATATTTTTATTTTTTGTAGTTCAATTGTCTAATATTTTTTTAGTGATATTAATAATATTTAAAAATATATAATTAATTTTTAAAAAAAAAAATGAAAGATATTTTTGAAAATTATAACAACAAAATGTATAAGCTAGTATAATCTACCATAAATTTATATCTTAAATATGAGAATATGACGTATTATACATAAATATAACGATCGTATCCTGACGTATCCGTATCCTATTTTTTTTAAATTTGGCGTGTCGTCGTATCCATATCGTATCGTATCCGTATCGCCGTATCGTACTCGTGCTTCATAGGCCACATGATGTGGCTTAGTAGGTTCACCACTAAAGGTGATATTTCCAATGCAAAAAGATGATCATTTGCTAATCTATTTTAGACAACCTTTACTAGTTTTTCTAATTTTTGTCAATGTTTTCTTTTATCTCCTAATCTCTAATATTTTGGATCACCTCAAATCGGCTAATATTAACTAATATGATCTATGATAATCAATTTCAAATATTTATTTATTTTATGTAATTTCTAGATTGTATTTTGAGTCCTCTATATACAAGTTGTATCCTATGTTTTATTATAGGCTAGCAACAGAAATATCTCAAAACATTATTTTTTCCTCTTTTAAACTAAACTTATGTGCTTCAGAATCACAATCGTAACAAATCCCTTTTAGAAGCAATTACACCATATCAACTTCAATAGTTCTTGAAGTTTGATTAGAAGTAAATTAACTAAAAAGTCACTCTCCAAATCACAAAGTTCATTAATCATTTGAAAGCGAGTATACTCAATTACACAGATTATAAAAAACTTGAATAAAGTTTCAAGGTGAAAATGATTGTGAGGGTTAATAATATCACAACCATGATAGCAAGACTAAATAGATAGTAACCTATGAAGCATGAGTGTGATACGAATACAATAATATAATAAATTTTAAAAAGTAGAACACATATACTTTAAGATACAATAACTAATTATATAAATATATATAAGTGTGTGTATGTAAAAATATTATTGTAAATATTTAAGGTATGGCACACATGTTGAATTTCATAAATATTTCTTTAAATTTTTTTAAATTTAATTATACTTATATTCTCAAATATTCTTGATACAATTAAAAGCAATAGACAATCCAATTAAAAAATAAAAAGAAACCTTCAATAGCTATTGAGTTTCTAAATTTTAAAATTAAAAGTAATATCATAAAGTTTATCCAATTGCTTCTTAACCAGTCATGAAATACCTTAAGTGAAAAGAGCCTTAATATATATCAGTAAGTTAGGCTCAGATTTAACATAAATTCTACCTAAATCAATTAGCTTAATGTAAAGAAGATATAATACCGTGACCTGAACTCCAATATAGTGATTTAATCAAAGTTACTGCGTGTTCCCCTCTCTTTGAGCCTCAAACTCACTAAATAAATTGATAAATTAATTGATAGAACCAAAAACCTTATCCTTTTCGCAATATAGGTCTGACTAAGGTAGAGAAGTTAGGCAACGTGGTCGGTGTCAGGCAAAAATAGCAGCACTCATGGTATTCCAAAAAAAGTGTCGACAAAGATAAAAGAAACATTGATATCATTGATGTCTGTGAGGTTACAAGAAAGGGACAAATAAAGTAGAGAAAGCAATAACATAGCATGTCATATCTTTTTTAAATTTTTTGCTACTACAGGAACTATAGCATGTGTGAACTAGGTGTGCTGCTTTCCCAATCACGTGAAATAGGCACACTGCTCTGCCATCATAAATTATTGAGCCTAAGAATATGTCATTTTTTTATATATGAGCTGCCTTTTAGTTTTATCATGGGTCGGACTGGTTGGTCTAACATATTTCTTTTTTTAATTTAACGCATTAGAAAATATCAAGAAGTATTAAACAAGTATCAAATTTATTTTAAAAAATGATATGTAATGTAGCTTATTAATAAGTATAACTGGAGTATTGGCATTTGGTATTAATACAATATAAATACATTATGCTTTATGAAATTTTAGTGCTACATAGATAGTAGAATACCATGAAAATCAAAAAAGTATATTTCCTCAATAATGGATCACCACTTCACACTTTTGAAAAGGTTTAGCAAACGTGGTGGTCTTACTATCCAAAATCATAATAATTAAGACAATGCCTCTTGCTATGAACCTTGGCATAAGACTTGCACTTTAACCTAATATACTAAATACTAAATTCTTTGGCATATGATCGAATAAATATCTAGCCATACATAATAATTTTTTTTAGTTGATTGCATTTTAGACAATGATTGCTAGTTTTCCTAATTTTCAACAATGTTTTATTTTATCTTCCTAATCTCTAATATTCTAGATGCCCCAAATCAAGTATAAATGTTAATATGCTCTAAGAGAAATAATTTCAAATACTTTTTTATTTTATATATTTTCAAGATTGTATTTTGAGTCCCCTATATATAGGTTGTATCCTATGCATGGTTCTAAAAATCAGACCAGACCGGGAGGTTCAACCGGGAACCGGTAGTCGAATCGATCGAGTCCAAGCTCAGAACCGGGCTTGCTATAGAACCGAGTTGAACCGGACAAAATCGAACTTGAACCACTGAACCATTGAACCACTGCGGTTCAACCGGGTTTCAACTCAATATTTTTATAAGCCTATATAAGTATGTTTTGAAACTTCGAAGTGGTAATGTGGGACTATAAGTTTACAAGGAATGACTCACATAGTTCCCATAGGCTATGACCTGATTAATTTATTTTTGTTAATTTAATTTTTAAATTAATTTTTTAATTAATTTTTTAATTATTGTTTTTAAAAAATATCATACTATTTATCATTTAGCATAAAAACATTCTTATTTTGTTAATACTTAATACTTATTTTAAAAAAAATATCCTTTTATAAATATCATTTTTTTATTATTAGTAATCTTTTGGAAGGAATTTGAGATTTTCTATTATGAAAATTTTTTAGAATATTATCTTATTTTTTATTATTTAACAAATATTTAGAATGAATTAATTTTTTTTTATAGATATATCAATTAGCAAAATTAAAGTTGTTGAAATTAAGTTTTTAAATAAGTATATTTTATAAATATTATTTTTATTTTATTTATTATTATTATTAAATCATCATGGTCAAACACCGGTTTGACCTGGTTGAACCTTATAATCTTGAACCTCAAGTTCTACCGGTTCTAAGTCCGGTCAGATTTTCAAATCCTTGATCCTATGTCTTATAACAGGCTATCAACCGAAACCATACCAAGATTTTCTCAAAGCTTTGTTTTTTCTTCTCTTAACCCAGATTTATGTGCTTCTACATCTTGTCTTTGATTCTCCAACGGATTAACCACATTTCCTGGTGTTTGTGCTAAGCAGCGCATTCAAGATAATTTCTTCAAGTATCAGCTGTGCATGCCTCCCAGGTTTCTCCTTAAATATGAATCCGCAGAAATTTAGTTAGCAGTCAATTTGTCCTTACTCTAGAAAACTTCGGTAAGCCACCAAGAAAATCCTCCTCAAACATAAAACTAGACCATCCTCCATAATTACTGAACCTTCGTTGCCCCGAGCTACGTCCATAAAACGCTGGAGGCAAAATCTTGCTTTACCAACTCTTCAAGCATCCGTAATCCGCCACGAGGTATCACTAAATTTCACTCGGAGATGTTTTACTACTCCAAAGAAGATTAAAGCATTTCGGTAAAAGAAATTGAAAAAAAAAAAATAAATCGCAACGAATCAAGATTTCCAACAGAAATACAGAAGAGGGCTGCCCTTACCGACTGCAACGGGGTTCGATATTGGCGTGAAGGCTCGCAGTCCTCTCGGCGAGGGGGTCGGCTGGAGCGGCGGCTGCGACGGCTGCGAAGGAGGGAGCGTCGAAACTGATGATGCCGATCTCGATCTGCTGTGAGGCCGTCAAGGCCGCGGTCTGGCTCCGTGGTCCGATCGACGCGGGACCTTCTGCTGTAGAAGAGCTCGGAGACGCTCGTCATGCGCCTTCCACTACTCGCTTCTCTACGGAGGCCGGTGGGCCGACTGGCGAGGGAGGAGGATTAACGAGGGTGAACGCGTGATTCTGTTCGCGTCCTAAATTGAAGGGAGCAAAAGTATCGTGGAAATTGAAGAGAACGAGGTTGGGCATTTTGGTCTTTTCAGATTGAAGGATCTATCAATTGAATTTCTCCCTCGGAATTGCTTTGTGACTTAACAAAATTGTGTGACTTAAATTTTTTTTTATTTACATACATAATATTTAATATTATAGTATTTACATTCACATTTATTTTTAAATATTATAATATTTATATAAAATATAATTTTTTATATATTTTTTATTTTTAAAATAAAAATATTTAAGATAAAATATTTAAGATAAAATATTTAAGATAAAATATTTAAGATAAAATATACCCAAGAGCTTGAGTTTAACGCTTAATATTGCGTAGGTCTACATTTTTAAAATTATAATATCGGGTCCTGGGTCTTTATTTAATTTTTTTATAATTTAATTTTTTAAAATTACCGTTTTACCCCTATCATTCTCTCTCTCCTGCTCGACATGCCGGCGGCCACGCGACACGAGAGAATGGCAGGGGTAAAATAATAATTTAAAAAAATTTAATAATAAAAAAATAAAAAAAATTTATTTGATAATTTATTAAAACGAAGGGACTCTGATGTTATAATTTTAAAAATGTGGAACTACGCAATTTTTTAAACTCAGGACCAGAGCGTAATTTGCCCAATATTTAAAATAAAAGATGATATATAAATTATAATATTTGAATAACAATTATGAAATATATAAATATGATAATATAATTATTTATTTTTACTTTGAATTTTAAATTCAATTTCTTTTGAGTGCTGAGATCATTCATAATTTTCGTATATAATAATATAAATGGTTAAATACAAATTCAACTTTAAAAAGCATCTTCATTTTACTTACGGCATAATAATTGAATTTCAATTAATATTTTAAATCTAATTAATATTTTTATGATATAAAAAAACTAACATTTTTATATATAATAATAAAAAATTACTTTTATATATATATAATTTGAGCTGGTCTCCTCCTTGTATTTATTTAAGTCTGGCTTTGGGCCACAATTAAAACTCGAGTTGAATTAAAATCAATTAGCTCTACAAAACTTGAGCGGGCTTGAAACGAAATTACTAACTAACTATATAGCTAAATATTTATATATATATATAATTTTCTGTATTTTTATGTATTATATACATAATTTTTTTAAATATGCAATCAATTCAAGGCATCTCAACTGCCATTTCGAGCCGCATTGAACTCGAATAATTTCAAGATCATTTCAAATTCCAGCTAAATTTGAGCTCAGTTTGACGGCAAGCTCACTCCAATAAACCTTTATCACATGTCAAGTTTTAAAAAAAAAAACATTTACCTGCATACCACACAAACTTCTTAAAATTACACCACATTTTCTTCACAAAATTTACACTATGAATTGTGAAGAAAATGTGTGTGAAGTAATACATAAAATTTTATGTGGCATATGGATAATTATCCCTTAAAAAAATTACATTTTTGAACATTAAAGTGTAACATAAAATAAAAGTTTAAATTTATGCATATAATTAAATTAATTTTGAATGTTTCAATGTTTCTATTTCTAATTTAGTCAGAGCAAAATCCAAAGTACACGTAGAATTATAATTTTTACTCAAAATTTAGTTCACTTCAACCCGCCCCTGATAAGACGGACATGAATCACAAAATTATGCGTACGACTTACAACCTATCTCAACTCATTATAAGACAGGCCGAGTATAACACACTTATACCTATCATAACTTATAATTCACTAGTAATTAAATAAATTTATATAATCTTAAGATTAAAAAAAATTAAATAGGCATTATCTTTTCGTTTTTGCAGCAAGCCGAGCTGAATTGGGTGAGCAAGACAGAGCAGAACAAGTATGAATTTTAGGAGAAGCAGGGCAGGGTAAATGCAGGTATAGGGCGGATATGAATAATGTCAGTTAGAAAATGAGACGGATACGAGTTTTGTTAAATCCAACTCAAATCTTACTGGCAGCAGCAGAATTAAAGTGAAAAGATCAGAAGAGTTACATTAGAATAAAAGAAAAGAAAATATCATTAAAATACAAGAATGTTTATGTTCAAGGTATAGATTTTAAACCAGAGAAATCACAAGTACAAAATTCATCCTTCACTACGAGGCTGACAAATTTGTTGGAAAACTGAAAACTGCATCAAAATTATCTGCTCAAAAATAGAACCAACTCAAGTTTGTCATAATTCAAGTTCTAAGGGAGGCTACAGCTCATAATTAGAGTAGTAATATACAGTTGGGTAACCACACTAAATTACTCCTGGCCAGTAATCTGTAAGATATTCAGAGTACATTAATTTAAAAAGAAGAACAGAAGGGGAATTCTTCAAGCAAGTTTCCTGCTTGATTGAAGCAGAATCCTGCCCCTGTTAATAGAAACAATGAGGGATTGCATGCAAAATCAGACCAGCTTTTTGTAACGTTCATACATAAATTCAAAATTAAACCGAGCAGAACTTTGAGCAATTGCCGGCTCTCATGGAGTAATTTATGTTTAAGAATAAAAACAGAAAAATACCTGGAGAGCCGCAGAAGTGAAAATTTGCAACTCTAAATGACGAATATATTTGGCCTTGTTAAATGGCACGTAGTACAAAAAAGACTGCAAAAATGAACAAAAATTATTAGAATTCACATATAATAGATGGTGGGCAAATTAATATTTACAAGAAATGTTGTAGAATCATTTTCCATATTCTTTTTAGTGCGATTACTGAGTGAATATCAGGATTAACCAGGCAAACACAGATAAGAACCAGCGAAGCATATTACGTGTAAAGAATAAACTTGTAGTAACGGAAGAATTCCGAAAAAGTTGCAGCATGATGAATGATTTCATTCTACTAAGAAGAACTTGACCAGTGTTGTTTACAGGAGAAACTATTGGTAATATCTGATCCAGAATATTAAATATAGAATGCATTTTTTTGGTAGAAGTATGTTGAATTCCTGTATAAACTAACATCCCATGCTTATAGCTGAGACGTTTGAATTTATTATCGAATTTATTATCGGTTCAAAAATACACAAACGAAACAATAAATTTAAGAGGCGTGTGGTTCAGTGTTATCTTAGTGTTATGTCATGTAATTTAGATGTCATCTTTTCAGTAATAATTCTATAATTTTTTAGAAGATTATCTATAGATGTCATTAGAACAAACAATTATTTTTCGTAAATAACATAACATAACACCAACATAACATTAAACCAAATGCAAACATAAGAAATAATAGAGAGTAGTTAACATTTGTTGACAAGCAAACATACTTCTGGTCATCAATCACTTTACCTTATTATTTGGGATTCATCTTAGCAAATTTTTGTTTGCCAATGATTTCTAATGCAATATCTGGCGTTAACTATATAGCTTATCCTAATCTTTTTATAAAACTGATAAATAGATTACTTTGATGATGATTATATCCAAAGTAAACATAAATACAAATAAGATGCAAGATACCAATAATCTATAAGCACATCCCTATACAACAAACAAATGCCTAATGGTCACTTCTGATTATACGCTTCATGTCAGCCCTTAAGGAAGGTTCTTTAAACTACAGCATCACCCTACCTCTAACATACCACATACAAAAAAGTAAACAGATAATATAAAGAATCTATGAGACTGAAATTTTAACCCACTTTTTATAATTCATGTGCTCCATTACATCAAGAATAAGTAGTTTCAGATTGAGCTGCATTCATTCGAAAATGAAGCACATTACATCGGGAGCCTTCCACTGTTTGGTTCTGTATCTTTCATAAAGTTAAAACAGCAGCAGCAAGCTTTGGGTCCCACAGGCCAGGATTCATTATCAGTCCAAGCCAACCCTTCCTATTCCTCCTATTCTCCTATTCTGTTTACCTTGGCCTTGTGACCTTACCGTCCCATTGCCTCATGTCAATTCTCTTCTCAGGAAGTGTCAAAAAAAAAAATCATACCATCTAGTTTATCAATTTCACTTTTTGTTGAACATATAAGGAACAAATCCCGAATTTTACTTCTTAAGAAATTACAATAAAACATCTATTATAAGATGGGAGAAGGGATACAATTCTCCCAAGAAACACTAAGCGAAACATATCCAACAAAAAATAAAGAAAATAAATAAGGTGCAATTGCAAAGAGGTGCCAAAATGTAAAAGAGAGTTCCATCGGTCTCCCCCAAGCTATATAGCATAGAAATCCATTAGATCCAGCTTGTCAAACGGCTCAAAAAAGGGTTAAGGGACCCAAAAGCCAAATAAACATATCAGCAATTTGTTGATCAAATGAGATGCAGAATTGATATCTTTTTATATTAAGACAACATCCATCCAAAACAACATGGCATTCAACTTCAATATATTTTGTATGTTAAAAAAAATTAAGTCTCTTGCAATATAAATAGCATGTGGTTATTGCAATGCATGAAAATGTGTCGAGATATAGAAAAACATAATTCTTTAAGAAGCGTCTTCACCTACATCGTCTCCCTCACATGTAACATGTGCCATTGATCTATATTCAATTTTTGCACTTGTTCTAGCAATAGCTCTTTATTTTTTATTACTCTCTATTTCTTATTCCTCAAAGTGGCTAGATTTTCTCCTACAAAAATACAACAGCCTAAGTTAATCTCCAGTCAAAAATCAATCCAACATAATCAACATCTATATAAGCTACTACCTGAAAGTGATTAGCACGATTATTTAGTAACCTTCACCAAGTGTTTTCTTCAAATACATAAGAATCCTAATGATAGCCTCTCAATGTTTTTCTTTGGAATTTTGATTATAAAGATTAACCAAACCAACTACAAAAGAGAAGTTAAATCTAGTAACTTTCAAATAGATTAGTTTTTCAATAAGAAGATGACAGCCCGAAGAGTCATCATAAGGCTTGCCCTCATCATGACCAATATTTCCAATATCTATAGAAGCATCAATAGACTTGTATATAAGAAAAATAGCACCCTTAAGTAAATCAAGAGCATATTTCCTCTAAAAAAGAGAAAACTCTCTATTGTCATATGTAATTTTAATACCAAAAAAATACTATAGATATCAAAACTCTTTTGTGACAAACACTTTATTCAAAATGCATTTTGACCTTTAAGATGCCTATGCAATCACTACGTGTAGATAAAATATCAAGACATAAATAACTAAAATAATAGTTATCGATGAGGAATGTCGTATGACGATGAAATGGTCTCGAAAGAAGCTTGAAAGATTAATTTCAGCAACTTTTCGGAACTTAATAAACCAAGCTCTAAGCATGTTTTAAACCATAAATGGCCATTCGAAACAAACAATATTTATTCTCCTCTTGCGCAATATACCACGAAGGTTGTTCCATATAAATTGCTTTGGAATGGTCTCAATATTTATCTGCCACATACTTCACCCTGATTAATTGTCATTTACCAAACGAACAGAATTAAGTTTATACACAAATAAAAGTTTTAAGTTTTAAGTTTTATGTCGTAGATCTACGTGTAGCCTTTAGCAACTAAACGAGCCTTGTAACGATAAATACGCCCTTTCGAACAAATTTCATTATAAACACCAAATGACAAGCAACATGGTGAACTACTAGAGAAGATAGAATTGGGTTCCAAGAATGGCAATTGATGGGGCTGAAATTTCTAATCAAAAGCCTAATTCACCTTGGATCCGATAGAGACTCTTGATACATCCCGAGAATATAAATAGAAGATAAGGATAAAACAAGCTACTAATAAAAAGGAGAAAAATAGAAAGGGCTCATGTATGAGTGCAAAAATATGGTCAATAAAAATGTGTTTACCTTTGTGAAAATTATTAAGGAGATACAAATTGGTACTTATAGGAAGAACATAAATTACTTCAGACAATTGGGGAAGCGAATATGCTGGCAGGGAGGAATGTAGCCAATGAGTGTGCCCAGTAAGTATACAGTTACAAAAAGTCATTAGATTGAGGAACAAGAGAAGCAAGAGGTAACGGGACAATAAAGAAGGTTGATAAAATATGTAGTAAATTCATGAAAAGAGACTTTAACAGAAACATAAAGTTTAGGAGAGGTGGGATCATAGTAATAATAATATTCTTGGGTTCAGAATAACTCAAAAAGATAAACCAAATTGAATAAGAAGTTTCTTAGTGCCATGTTGGAGAGAGAAACAAAGCAAACACATAAAAAAAAAACCGAAGGAACAAGCAAAAAGTGAACCTTTCAAGATAAAGACAAGAGAAAGGATCGCAATTACTGACAAAAGAGTAGGGAACCATATTGATAAGACAATCTATAAGAAAGACATCTCTTAAAAAATAACGAGGAACTAACATATGAAATATTAATATGCGAGCAACAACCAGTAGATCTCTATTTTCGTGTTCAATAACACCATTTTGTTAAGTTGTCTAAGTATAGAAAATTTATTGGATAATACCGTAATCAAATGAAAAAGATCGAAAATTAAAAAGCATATACCAAAGCGCATTACAGTATGAAAAATTTTAATACCAACAAAAGAAAGCAATTTAATTTCATTAAAGAAAGTTTAAAATATAGAGCCTATATCTCAATATTACAACCAAGTAGCACGAGTGTGGTTATCAACAAAGGAATAAAATAATGAAAACCTAACTATGCTGCTACAAGACCAGGACACCAAAATGTCAGAATGAACCAACTTAAAAGGAGATGAATTGCTTGGAATCATACTAGATAGAAGAGAAATGCAATGAAACTTTCAAAGCTCATAGACATCACAATCAAAACACGGAAGAGAAGGACCTGTGATGAAATTCCAAAGAAGTTCAAGGAGGATGTCCAAAATGGTAATACCACAATTACATAGAAGAAGTAGATGTCCGAGTTAATAAGAGAGCAAATGTAGAACTATCAGCTAGTAGTGCCCTCAAGCTTCAGCACCTCCATCAATTGCCTTGTGTCCTTAAGTTTTGAAAAACACAATAAGAAAGAAAAAATGTTATTGAGCAATGTTGTGAAGTAGTAATATGATGAATCAATAGAAGGTTAATGTGAAAGTGAGGTACATAAAGGACATCATAAAGAGATTGAACAAATGAATGAGAGACGTTTCCTTTTCTAAGAAATGGAGACAGTAATCCATCAAGTAAAGTAAACTAAGAGAGAGATATCTAAAGCAGATGAAAGGTCTAATGAAGTGAATAGTTAACGTTACCTCCATATAAGAAGGTGCACTGAGTCAAGGATCCAAGACATACTAGAATAAGCAAAAATTATTGATTCAAAAAAGAGCACACCATGGAGACTGAAGCCATAAACCTCATAGTGTTGATTACTAAATTAAAATCAGACTGAGGGAGGGTGACAGTGCCAGGAGTCAGAGATATACTAACAAGTGTCTCAATACTCAAGTCAATATGATCAAAGATGTATTGTGCATTGGTTGGATTGCTAAACTTCACCCAACATCTACTCGAAAATTTGTTTGTATGATGGTAGTAGGCATGAGCAAAGGTATTCCAATTATGTCCATGCCCACCAATACAACCTCCACTATGACGCCCATCAACTAAATGACAAACACGACTCCCATGAAATACGAAGAAGAATGGAAGGACCTTTCACCTATTGAAGTTTCTTTTTTTTTAAGATGAAACAACTATTGAAGCTTTTAATACAATGACTCAAACATTTATCACTAAGCCATGCCCTCTGCATATACAATATTGTATATGAAAAGAGAGAGCAAAGTAAACAAAAGGTGAAGTAAAGCGAAGCTCAGTAACATAAAGAACTTGAGAGAATGTGATGTTAGACATGCAACAGTCTGTCATTACTTGAACCTATACCGAATGCATAGAGGGATGAAGGATCGATAGGAACTTGATGTAAGGAACTCATAATTCTATCATTGCCAGATAGTATGATTGCTAGCGAATGATCAATACTAAAGTAGCTCATCCCACTTTCCTTATAGAGTGCTATAATATTCTTGAATAGATAAATCACCTAGTTGTAATGAAAAGAGATAACAGTATAATGTATAGTAGATCCATGAAATGTTATAGTCCCAAAAGTAAGTAGCATGAAGAAAGTCCCACAAAGCTTGGGAGTCTTTAAAAACATAACCGTGGAGGCAATTGATGACTTGAGGCAATTTAGCATTCTAGTAACAACAAAATATGGTGTTGTTTGGTTGGAGGCCATTTTGGCCATATCTAACTTTTAAAAAAATTAAAATAAAATAAAATTTTATTTTTCATCCTCAATACACAAATTTTAATATAAACTAATTTACTTATATCACATCCTATACAATTCTTAATACATCAATCAATTTTATTTCATACCTTACACAATTTTTAATATAACTTTATTTTTCATCGTAAACATATCTCAAAAATGTTATAATTTTTTTTCATCATAACTAATCTCTTATCATAAATTTTTTTTTAAAAAAAGGTGGCTATTTTGGTTATACTCAAAATGACCTCCAACAAAATAGAGGTTTTCCATTTTTTAAATTTGACTGTCAATGTTATTGGAGGAGGTATGTCAAGATAGGCCAGTTTTCATGAGATCCCACAAAAAAATAAAATACTTGAGACTATAAGAGATAATTGGTGCTATTACATTTCATGGTGGTAACAATATTAGAAAAGAGTATGGTTTCTCCTATAAAAGAAATAGGAGATACTATGACTGACACCAAAGTAGAATGGAGAAAGATATAAGAAGAGCAAGGAAACTCAACTCATAGAATGAAGAATGGTGAGAGGGTTTTTGGCTAGAGGAGACTATTGTAAAGCCGACAAGCTAGCCTTCGACAAGTGTAGAATGTAGAAGCTAAGGTGTAGAGGTTGCAACGCTGCAGGCTTCGGAAAAACAAATTTCTAGAGGAAGCTATAGAGGAAGATGCGAAAGAAGTTGCCAAAGCTTGTCATGTTGTGTAGCTGTGGGGTTGGTGTAAAGCTACCACAGATGGAGGGGCAGAGAAAAAGAGGACAGAAGAAGTGTTACATCCGTGTGGAGCTTTAGTGTAGAGAGAATAAGAGGCATAGCATCATGCGGAGACGAGCCATCCTATAGTTTTTGTGTGGTGCAAAGCTTTGGTGGTGTAGTCATGGGGAGAACAAAAGAGGAGGTACTAGCAAGCGAAGTCACAAGGGGGGCGGACAAGAGGAGCAGATGCTAGCTTTGGTACCAAGTTAGAAAGAAACAAAATAGTACCCTAATTTTATTTCTTAGACATTACAATAAAACATCTGGAAAAAGAGAAATGCATGCTAACTCTGCTATCAAGGAGCACTAAGCTAAACATGATGAAATAAGAAATAAAAAAAATAAAATAAGGTGTAATTACAAAATAAAAAATACTTCTAACACACTCTACAGAATACAATAGCAGTATACATTGAAATCATTGTTAGACAAACTAAACCTGAAAGCTTGCTTGTATGACTTCAGGGTCAGATTCAAAGCCTTACATTTTGAAGCTTATACTTCCCACTCTGCTTTTAACATAAAAAAACTCAATATTCACTAAATTTGAAGTGTTCAATTTTTTAAGACCAGGTCAGAGTGATTAGACAAATTCATGTAACTGACCAAAAGACGTTTGAAATTAGGTGTGCTGTCCATGATGCTGCAGTGGCATTGTGTTAAGAATAGTTTTATCCCATTACTTACTATAAAGCTCCTTGTTTGTTGTTTCAAGATTTGTTCCTTTCATGCATTTATCTAAGACTTGTTTACTTTTATAGGTGTGAACTTTTTCAATTACCCAACAATTTTGCATTTGGATCTACTTTCACGAATATTGATGTGGAGTATCCACGGCATTGTCATCGTTGATATCAACATTAGTTCACCTAGGGAGTTCTTTGTTTGGACTCTTAGTTATCTTCTCTATTTATGCATTTGCTTCATTTTATCATTCGTACTTGTTTGAGTGACTTTGTAGCAAGGTTATAGAAGTGTGCATATTTTTATGTTGTTAGAGTGATTTTGTATTGAGGTCTCAATGTAATCATGCGTGAATGAATATCATTTAAGGACGGTATATTAATATTTCAATGAGGGCAAAACTGTCCAAGAAGATGGTTGGTCAGCATTAATATTTCAAGAGGATGGTGGGGGAAATTGGTCTTCTACTACCCCAAGTTTAGGTGTGAAGGGGCTTTAGGAGGAGGCTGATGTCAGAGCAGCCATTGCATCCATGGTGGAGCGTCGGCTAGCCAACTCTTCCCTTGACCATTCCCTTTTTTCGTTGGGTTTTTGCTAAGCCGACACCATGATCTCCAGCTAGTGACCTTCGGAAGTTAACACGAACTAGCGATGGACTAGCAGAAATTGCTAAGAGGGTCTATTTAAGGCAGGTCGGAGTCATTTGGGGGTGGTCTTTGATGATTTTCCACCAGAAATTCAGAAATTTGAACTAGCTAAAATTGGAAGGGTTCCCGTCACAGCATTTGACGCCAAGGAATCAAAGTGTCTAACGGTCTTGGAACGCAATCAAAGGACTGATAGGTGGTTTGAGACTGCTAATTCGTTGTGTTCATTTTCATTCTCCATATGTATTCATATCTCTTCGTATCCCTTCCAAACTCCTTTATATTGTTATTAATCTCAATATTCGTGTATAGTTCTGTGATGTTTTCCTCTGCAATGTAGGTCTCCCATTTATTCATTCTGTATTGACGTGTTTGATGCATTCTCCTTGTGATTCCAGCATTTGCTGGATCCTACTTTTATATGTTCTGTTGCTCTTCCTCTTCATATGTGTTTAGCATTAATTTTGAATTCCAATTTTGCAGAAACTTAAAGTTAATGCTAGAAATGTTCTCTGTTTATGTTAAATTCACTACATGTGTAGGTTGATTTAACTTGCGATTTTAACTTGTGACTTACTCGTCCTTCATCCTAACTTAAATTAAATGGTTTCCCCAGATTTTCTCTGCTCTAGTTATCTATTTACTTTCCCTATTATGACGAATTAGCGAATCCTGCATGTTTTGATAATAAAGTAATGAACATTTTGCAAACTCTAGCTAATTTCTACCGGTAATTTCGTGGAGATTTAGGTTTATGTTCATTGCATCCATTAAGGATCTTCTACCAGATTATAGGCATAACAAAAACCTCATTCGTGCCTACATCAGCTACTAAATGTGGATTTATGAAATAAAAACTAACTTAAGCCAAAGCTCTCAATAAATTCTCCTAGCATTTTATACTCCTTTTATGTCAAACTTCACCAATAATCCAATAGATTATATAATAATTTCATTTATTATCATTGCATCTTTTAGATAGTGAATAACAAGAATAATCATTTTAAAAGTAATAATAAAAAATAAGATAACAAAGATTATAAAATAGTGGGTTTCCCAGTACCATCATGCTTAAACAACATATCCAGCTGATCTAACTAGAAACACAGTTCAATCTGTTAATCAGATCTAAAATGCTACACATAAACCATTCATGTGTCATTCGAGACCGACATACTAAGTTTCCCCACAGTCAACAGACAATCGATTAAAGGATGATTCTCATCTAACAAGCCTATCTATCGTTTACCCGCAGAACAACCTCTCATCAGATGGACTTCTCTTAAGCTCGATTTGTTGTCCAAGGTCCACTAGTTGAATTCCATCCAACCCAATGCAATAGAACCTAGGAAGATTCTTTCCTCAAATCAAATAATCCTTGTTTACTGATCACCCACTATACAATTATCTATCATAAGACAAACTAGTCTTAAACCTAATCGGCTATCCAAGTTCTATTAGTTGAATACTTCTATCCAGCTTAATATAAAGAACTTAGGATGACTCTCTCATCAATCGAACAAGCCCTATTTGCAAATCACCTGTAGAACCATTACCTCACATCAAATGGACTATTCTTAAGCCCATCCAACCCAATGAGAAGAATCTAATGGACAACACCCATGAGTGTACCCTTACTCCCTCCTATTACTCAGAACAATGACCTCTCATCCAAAGCACTACTTAGCCCAATCAATTTCCCAATGTCCATTAGTTTTGAATACTTCCATCTAAGTATAAATGCGAAGAAGTTGGTGGCTAGTGCCTTGTCTGACAATCACCGACAAAACAATTACCTATCGCAGGTAGAATACCTCTCTCTTTCTCTCTTCGCCCTCGAATCTAATATATTGTAACGTGTTGGCTTACGACTCTCCTTGCAACATCCAAAATGGACTAAGTGGATTTCTCTTATGTCATTATGTAGTTTTTTATGTATCTGAGAAAGGTTTTCAATGTAAATCAATGCGTACTTGTACAAATACTTGTTTATCTTGGCCATTAACATTTGTTTCACAAAGTTGGCTTCTAGAGACGATCTACCTTATGTGAGATCCGCGCCCTCTATCCACCATACTAAGTCCGTAATTGAAAAACTCATAAAATAAAGAAAACAAGAGGTTTTAATAACATACATTAACTCACCTATCAATATCATAGTAAAAATTGCCCAAGCAATGATCTGATTAGGTCTGCCATACTGAATTTGATATTGAGACCTTTGGAGTTGCCTTTTAATAGCTCCAAGCCAGCCATAGAGATGCTTATTGGAAGTTTCTTCAGCATAATCACTAAGACAGCTCTTACTCCGCTCATAGCAAGCATTCATACCCTTGAAATACAAGGAAAGAAACACTTTTAAAAAATATTCTTCACAAACAATTTTTAATATACCAGGAAAATTTCCTAAAAAGAGAAATTTCATGAAGTGAAAAGTATGCACCAGTTTGGCAAAACCGATCTGAAAAGTAATAAATAAAAGTGCATACCCGACTAAGCTGATGATTCCGCAATGGTAGCGAGTCTTCCAAATCTTCCTGCCCCAAAGGCTTCCACTTCCTGAAACCATTTCTATACCACTTTAGCTTCAATGCTGATTCTGCTATGTTTAACTCAGACAGGCTTTGTATCCTTGGAGGAGGCAGATTAGACTTCTCTTCAGCAATCTTTGGAGAAGATTCTTCAGCACAAACTGAAATTTCCAATCCGCCAAATTCAGCACTAGCGCTAGCTGCCTTACGATGTCCTTTCAGTCTTTCCTCCACAGGAACTGAACTAGAATCGTTAGATGAGCAAGGATTCACCGAACAACCAGAAGTTTCCCAATTCATCATCTTCCCTGATTCATGGACAGCAACGATCGGTGTGGGCAACAAATAATTGGCTTCAGTATTAGGACTCGTCAGGAAAAGAGCGAGCTCATTCCTTTCCCCTTCGTCCAGCCTTACCCACGACAAACCACTCCTTCCTTCCTCCTGGAGGTTTAATTCCTTCATAGCTTTCTCCACGATCGAAATGCGACAGGAAATCGCCGAAACGAAATCACTGTGCCGAATCACGGTGGCTTCGCCAGCAGAGAGCGCCTCGTCGCTGTGCATCGCCGCCTTTTCCAACTCATCCAACTACGTAATCGATGCGAAACAAATCACAACCCAAACTTTCGCACGCTATAACCACAGAAGAAAGAGGTTAAAGAAACTACCTGCCATTTCGCCGTACCTAGGGCTGTATACAGCTCTCGCCGGAGCTCAGCGGTGGAGCCATCCTCAGCGATTCCCGCCTGTTTTGAGGCATACGTCCTTCCATGCATCCACCGCCGATAAACTGATTCCAACCTGCAAAGATCACCTCAAAAACAAATCAGAGGCCAATCTCGAGAAAGTGTGAACGGAAAGAAGTTAAAGCCCTCGGAAAACCTATACCTATCCGCTGATTCCTGGACCTCCTCGGCAGCATAGAAGAAGGGGTCCTTCTCCCACCGATCAAACGCCGTAGCCATCAACCAAATCCAACGAAAGGAGAACGATGAAAGGAAGTTGAACGCACCCCTTAACTTTATTACGGCGAAATTAGCGGAGAACGCGAAGCCTCGACGGAATCGCACGGAAGCTTCCTCGCGACACCGCGTCGGCGAAATGGATGGACGGATCGAGCCCTGCCGGAGAAGAGAAGAACGCCCCGACGCGGGGAGAAGGCGCCTCAGCGGGGAAGGAAAATGGCCGCAGGACAGATCGGAACGACACCTGGAGGAGCGGCTGATTTCCAACGCACCCACTTTTTAACCACGTTCGTGATGCGTAGGCCTTGCCTCGGAGTGGCGGGCTAATTTTGAGTGCAAAATTGCGAGGTGGCCACAGAATTAGTATCAGTCAGTTTTTTTAAAATCAAATAAATTTAGAAAAAAACATATATTTTTTTAAAATAATAAGGGTAAATTTCACCAAGGTCCCTGAGTTTAAGGGTTATTATCACACAGGTCCACATTTTTTAAATTCTATCTTCTGGCTCCCTAGGTTTTCAAAAATTATCATTTGGGTCCCTTTTTTATTTTTTTATTATTAAAAAATATAAAAATTACCATTATACCCTTACCCTCCCTCTCTCCTCCAGATCCGGCAGCCGCGCGAGATCCGGCAGCCGCGCAGCCACC
>JAEMOT010002176.1:146736-183293 GCA_019297695.1 Apostasia ramifera
CCTGTGTGATAATAATCCTTAAACTCAGGAACCTGGGTGAAATTTGCCCAAATAATAATGATACATATTATATATATAATTAAAATATAATATTATATATATTGCAAGTGTATTTATATTTTAATCTCAATATACGCTCAGTATATATAAATAAATTTTTTAAAATATACTTTAGAAAAAAAATATAAATATGTATATAAACGAATAAAATTTATTATAGATTGTTTTAAGTGAATCAACTTCAAGCTATAAAAAAGAGTCAATTCCTAATTGAGTAAAATAATGACAATTTTTAAGTAAGTTTCGAGCTTTGAATAAAATTATTAGGAGTGAAAATAATCCAATTCACACATCGCTCAAGCTCAATCTAATTTACAAATCAACCCGAGCTCAAATCATCGCTCAAAGTCTTCAAAATCAAGCTGAGTTGGCATAAGAAACAATTAGTTTTGAGCTAACTCAAGTAATCTTCAAGTATCCCAAAAATTTGAGAACTATTTTGAAATTAAACTTAGGGCATCGAGCTCTTAAAATTAGAAGGCCGTTACAAATTAATCTCAAACTTTGCAAAATATTTTAAAATATTAATATTTATATTTTATAATTTTATTTTTTAGAACATAGAAAGCAAAAAATAAAAATAATTAAATTTTAAATTTTTATTAAATCTTTAAAGAATAATAAGAATAAATATGTATAATAATTTTTTAAAATATATAAATAGTTCAAACGGATTAAAAATATTTTAATTTCACATTTTATAACAGAAAAAATTAATAAAAAGGGCAATATTTTGAAGAAAAAAATAAAAACTATAATGCTTTTACAAAGTTAAAAATTAAAATTAAAAATTTTTAAAATTTTGGACCAATATACAATGCCTCCTGACCTCAATGGCCTAGATGCAATTTACCCTTAAATTTAAATCATCTTCTTCACAAGATTTTCAATAATAAATTATTATATTATATAAATAAATATACTATTTCAATTTTCTAATAAAAATTAAATCAAATTCAATTCAATGCCTAAAGTCCCTAAACAACTCTTTAAAATTACTAACATATAAATATAACTTATAATTTAGCTCAACTAACTCAACTCAAGCTTAATTTCAACTAAATATTAATCTAAATATCAAAATATCATCGATCTTCAGTAAAACTCTCAACCCTAGCAATAATAATCAATATTAGTGGTAATATATCTTTAATTTACATATTTTAAAAAGATTTGGTTAATTTTTTACATAATTAAACATAAAATTAAATATAACTAAAAATTCTAGTTTAATCAATTTGTATATTATTCACTCTCTCTATAAATTTATATCTGCATTCAAAATATAATTTTTAAAAATGAGGTAAATAACAATGAGAATAAGATGGTGATCATTTATAAACAGAAAATTTAAACAAATAACCTATTTTTAAAATTTATTAAAATAATTAACTAATTAAAGTGTCAATTCTGATGACTGTGAAATCCTAACCAATAATTACAAATGATCCAACCAGAATTAGTTGGTCTGGAATATGACATGGCAACAACCGTGGGATCTGACAATCTATGCGCTTTAATGCTCAAGTTAATATCCCAATAATATTTTTAAATATTATCATATCAAAATAACTAGAATAGATAATGACGTTATTAACAGGATTGAAGCAGTATAGATAAAATGAATAAATATTTCTGATATGTTGTGTGATAAAAAAATTTCATACAGACTTAAAGATAAAATTTATAAAACTGTAGTAAGATCAGCAATAATATATACTATTAAATGCTGACTTGTAAAGAGGGAACATACAAATAAAATCAATGTTACAAAAATAAGGATGCTAAGGTAGAAGTGTGAATATACACGAAAAAATAAAATAAAAAATAAATATATTTGAAAGAAAATTAATGTTGCACCAATAAAAGTTATTCATTTATTAAGAAATTTAATGGAAAAATTTAAAGAGAGAAAGAAAAACCTCCATTTGATTTTTATTGATTTGAAAAAAATTTATGATAAAGTCTCAAGAGAAGTACTTTAGAGAGTTTTAGAAAAGAAATAAATTTACACTACTTATATTCAAGTTATTAAAGACATGTATAAATGAGTTGTTACCTGTGTACGAACACAAGGAGGTTTGACTAAAGATTTTTCTATTACAGTTGGACTACACCAAGGCTCGGCTTTAAGTCCATATCTTTTTACTTTGATTATGGAAGTCATGACTGGGCATATCCAAGATGAGGTGCCTTGATGTATGCTTTTCACAGATGATATTAACCTTGTTGAGAAAACTAAAGAAGGAGCTAAAGCGAAACAAAAGCTTTGGAGGAATGCTCTCGAATCTAAAGATTTTCATCTCAGTAGATCAAAAACTGAATATATGAAGTGCACATTTAGTCAAGAAATAAATACTTATATTAGAGATGTGACAATTGGTGATCAAATTGTCAAGAAGAGTGAGCGCTTTAAATATCTTGGATCAATCATATAAAATGATGGTAAAATAGATAATAACGTTATTAGCAGAATTCAAGCAGGATGGGTAAAATGAAAAAATGCTTTTGGTGTGTTGTGCGATCGAAAAATCTCAATCCAGAATCAAAGGTAAATGTTATAAAACTGTAGTAAGACCAGCGATCTTATATGGTGCTGAATGCTGGCCTGCAAAGAGAAAACATACAAATAAAATAAATATTGCGGAAATAAGGACGCTAAGGTGGATGTGTGGATATACACAAAAGGATAGAATGAGAAATGAGTATATTCAAAAGAAAGTTGGTGTTGCACCAATTGAGGACAAACTTAGAGAAAGTCAGCTTAGATGGTTTGGACACCTAAATCGTATGTCGATTGAAGCTCCAGTTAGAAAAATTGAGTTATTAAATTTTGCCCATGTACAAAGAGGAAGACGGAGACTAAAGAAGACATGATAAAAAACTATAAGGAGTGATCTTAGTAACTTAGACTTAGATAAGAATTTGGTAACTGATAGAGTACAATGGAAACAAAGGATTCATATAGCCGACCCCACCTAGTAGAATTAAGGCTTGGTTGTTGTTGTTGTTGTTGTGGTTGTGCAAACAATGTCCACTATGTTGACTATATATTAATTTTTTTACTTTTAGTCATTAGATTCTTCGAAAATCCGATCTAACACATCAAGCTTGAATCGATAACATTCAAGCCAAACCAAGCTCGAATCGAGAGCAAATCACGCTCTTCTCATTCTTATTTCGAATTGAATCAAGATCAAGTTGAAAACTTTCAATCCAATCATGAGTTGAGGTGAGGTCAACTCGAGATTGGATCATTAATGGGCCTAAATACAACTTCACTTCCTACATAATTTCAAATAATGTAGTACTTCTCTGGGATGAAGTGATGAATTCTAACAAAATGCAATATTAATTCTCCGTGAGTTCAAGTGAAATAGAACTTTGTAAAAAGGAGATGATGGAGAATTATAAAATGTAAGTTTTTCTAGTCTATCATAAGTATAGGAGATATAATAAGGTACGGTCATTGGACCAGTTGAGAATAAGTTTCAGGCCATCACAATGCAGCTAAGCTCTCAATAAATTACAGTAAGAACTTACGGATCCATTACAGCAGGAAAGAAGCAGCAGGGACGTCCTCCATTCACCAAATACTACTACTGTGTACGCATTCTACTGTTCTCTGCAGCTCTCACTTGAACGAAATATGGGTGTGCCTGCAAAAATTCGAGTTAATCTAATTGAACAACGCCTTTAATTTCCCGACAATTATAGTATTCATCGAATAGTGGTGAATTTCGAGGAAACATTGGGCTGTCCCTAAGACTAGATCATCATGTGGTGCCATTTACAAGTCTCAAGTAGTCACGTTTTGAAGCTTGTCTCAATAAAGGTACATCCAGTTTATTGAAATTTGGCAGGTCTCTCATGCAAATCTACATTTTTTTATCGTTTCGATCGAGTAAAGTTAATCATTTTATGCAAGTTTTGCCATCAATTTATGCCAAAAGACTGGTACTATTCTTCAATCCCCTCTCTCACTCTCTCCCCTGCCTCCACCTCCACAGCCCCCTCGTACTATCCTTCAATCCCCTCTTACTATCTATTTATCAATTAATTATTTAATCTATTTAGTATACCAACCCCTCTTTTTGCTGAACTCCTTGAAATACATCCTGATAGTCTGCATGAAAAGTCATTAAGAGCCTCTAAATCCAATTTTAACCTATGAGTCTATGACAAACTCCAACCCGACCCGCAGGCAATACTCAACATGCACGCATTCATGAAAAAAAATTAATTAAAAAAAAAGGATAGCGTGGTATGATGATCCCCAAAAAATTTAACGTTTACCGTGGCTTCTCGTGCTGTCAGCCTGTCTTGATGATCGTAACGGAGTAGCTTGTCAAGAAAATCTATGGCCTGCATTTCGAAATGGAGATCTCCATAAAATTACAATCAATAATTATTGAATTTGCCAACAGTTTAGAAAGGCATTTTCAGTGTCATTCGTATCAGAATGACACTGAATCGACCATAATAAGACATAATAAATCGGACCCCTTAGAACATTCTCAACATCCTTGATGTAATTGGAGAATTATTTCTGTTGTATATATCTGTGTTAATTTGCCAGTAAGATTCAATTGTTCTAACATGTAACAATGAACTTTTTCTTTAATGTAAGTAATTGACACTGATTCTTAATTAGTAATCAAAGGCAGGAAAGAATAGAACTAGAGGTCGAGAGTATTAACCTCCGGAGACACCAGGTGCTGGTTATCAGCATTGATAAATTTAGACCACGGCTTCCTGCTGTGCCTATAATCATTAAACAAGAATAAATACAATAAAAAAAAAAAATAAACGATACATTGTAATCATAGAAAAAGATGTGATCTTACAGTAAGTACCTTCCAACCATTGCTTCTAGTTGAGGATCAAGTTCTAATCTATATTTGGTCAAATAAGCATTTAACTCATCTGTTCCAAGTACCTGGAAAAATAAATAGTTAAACAAAAAGAATCGGCTTTAACCTTTAAGATCAAACATGCATAAAAAGGCCATGGAAATTCAAACGTTAAAAATGCCCACGAAATAAATAAACAGTCACTACTCAACCTCTAAAATTTAAAAATCATTGGTCATTCAGGATGACATAATTTTGTTTTCATATTATTAATGTGGAAAAAGTCAAGAAAAAGTGTCATGGTATATGCTTTTTGTAAACTAGAGAAGGTAGTAAAGCAAAATTCAAGTGATGGAGAAATACATTAGAATCTAAAAGTTTTTATTTTAGCAGATCAAAAATCAAATATATGAAGTGTACATTTCGTCAAGAAATAAGCACTTGTAGAGGGAAGATAATTAATGATCAAGTTATTAGAAAGAGCGAGCAATTTAGATATATTGGATCATTCAAGTAGGATGGATAAAGTGAAGAAATACATCCGGTGTATTGTATGATAGAAAAATCCCACTCAGACTTAAAGATAAATTTTATAAAACAATTATAAGTTTAGTGACGTTATATGGTGCTGAATGCTAACCTACAAAGCAGAAACACACAAATAAGATAAATATCATAGAAATGAAGATGCTAAGGTGGACGAGCGGATATACAAAAAGACAAGATAAGATATGAGTAAATTCTTGAGAAAGTTAAAGTGGCCTTAACTGAAGATAAACTCAGAGAGAGTCGATTTAGACGACTTGGACATATAAATCGTGGATCGATAAAAGCTTTAATAAAAAATATTGAATTATTGGATCTTGCTCATGTAAAAAGAAGAAGAAAAAGGCCAAAAACAATATGACAAAAAATTATAAAAAATGATCTTTACATATTTATTATTGATAGAGTGCAATGAAAACAAAAAATTTACATAGCTAACCCAACCTAGTGGGATAAAAGCTTGATTTGTTATTGTTGTATTCTTAATGTGGAAAAAAAGCCCAAGCAGATTAGAACCTACAAGCCAAACTAGCCAAATAAGTAATAACATAGTGAGAAAATACTGAAGATCAAACATAGTAAAATCAATCTAACCATAATTAATGAGAATATGAAGAATAAAGCAACAACAATAATAAATACGGGAGAAGTGTTAAGGAGGAAATATATGACTAACCCCGACCTGAATCCAACACAAGAAACATGGGTTCAGGCCAACCTGTTATTAAACAGGTAAAGTTAAGTTCATTTACTAAACGAGATCGCTTCTGGTTACAACAACAACCACCAAGCCTTTATTTCACTAGGTGTGATCGGCTATATGAATCTTTTGTTTCCATTGCACTATATCAAATAACAAGTTCCCATTTATTTCTAGCATGTGATATCTTTTTTGATAATTTCTTGTTATGCTTTATTTGGTCTTTCCCTTCCTCTTTTAACATGGGCAAAATCTAATAACTAAACTCTCCTTACAGGAGCTTGATTCGAGTGCGTATGGTTGGAGCTAATCAATTCAATACATATTTGGATTTGGGTAAAACCTGACCCATTAACTTATTTTGCACCCCTGCAAAAGTGTAAAGCCAATCGGCTAACTTCAATGTCAGGGAGATGATATTTTGAAATCACAGCCGTAATGCCAGAGAAAAGCAACATCCCAAAACCATGAAGCAAACAAACTTTTTGAACATGGTTGATACCTTGGCAATTTTGACAAGCTGATCATGATTGTCATGTCCATAAAAGAAAGGCTCCTTACGAAATATCTAAAGAAAGAAAATATCAATAATATAAAAGGATTACGAATTTTCATACGACATGATTGTCATTTTGACCTAAGAATACACTCACCATTCCAGCGAACATGCAACCAAGGCTCCACATGTCCAAGGAATAGTCATAATCTTGTAAATCAACAAGTAGTTCAGGGCCCTTAAAATATCTGTACATCAAAATAACTCATCCACTATAATCATGCACAGAAAATTAACATTTTTCATTAATAAAACTTCCCCTAAGTTCTTCATTTTTTATAACTACCGGATAAGATATTAAAAACATGCAAATATATGAAATTGGATATAAAATTAGTTATTCACCATAACTATAATAAGCACGAAGCGTACCTTTGTGAATGTGTGTGTCTGCACATTATACATAATTTTAGAGGATAAGGAAATTGCTAACCTATGTGCATCACTGTCTCAAGACTTATTCCTGCTACTTGTGGATACACAATTCATTATCCTATGCAATAAAATAGTTATACTTTTGCCTTTTATTAATGATGAATCCATAGTGCAAGCTCAAACATCTTTAGACTGCTTTTACCATTGTACAATTCTTAAGTAGATAGAGCCATGCACACTTGGTAACAGTTGAAAAACAAAAAACAGAAAAAAGAAATATCAATGCTCTTGCCTTGAAGCAACACGAACATTGTACTCCTTTCCAGGATGATAGAACTCAGCAAGACCCCAATCTATTAAACGTAGTTTTCGGAGCTCATGATCTATCATAACATTATGAGGCTTGACATCCCGGTGCATGATTCCTTGCGAATGACAATAATCTAATGCCTGCATCCATAAACTCTTTGGATTGAAATCCGGTAGGCAAGATTTGTTCAATCAGTAAATCTTTAGGAAGTATATGACAGTGACACACCAACAGACATGAGATTTTCATCAAATTATCTCAGATACAGGAAGAATACAAAAAAAGGATTTCAATCGCCCCATGTTGTGATACTTATTAGACATCTTAAATGTAATTCCGTCTGAGATTTTTAGCCTTCTTAATATTCTTACTCCACTGCCACTACTTACTTCCTCCCCTTATAATTTTTCCCATCAATATACCAATCAAAGACAATAAAACATCTCAAGGGTTTGCAAAAAACTGTTATTTCGGCAAATCCGACCTACACAATTCCATTTATAACAAAACTAGATTATGGCAATACTTCAATTTAACTTCTGCTGTGCTATACACTTCAACATATTTTACTTTTTGGCTTATCACCAAAAATATTTCTAATTTTTTTTAACCTTTAAAACAATAACTTACAAGGTCAAATAGGCCAAAAACTCAACCAAAAAAAATCATCATAGAACTTTCAAATTTCCATTTGCCTTTTCTACCCCTGATCAAATAAATGATTAA
Organism: Apostasia ramifera; assembly: GCA_019297695.1. Classification (NCBI taxonomy): domain Eukaryota; kingdom Viridiplantae; phylum Streptophyta; class Magnoliopsida; order Asparagales; family Orchidaceae; genus Apostasia; species Apostasia ramifera. The sequence continues at coordinate 154,863 of JAEMOT010002176.1, forward strand.
ATCTCATTAGAATCAAATAACAACAGTAGATATGATGATGGTATGGTTCTTTAATCATCTTCAGGTGTTGCAGGTTATAGGATGATTTTTTTCTTGTATAGTATATCTTATCGGGAAAAATGCTTCTGGTGTGTTGTGCGATAGAAAAATCCCATCCAGAATCAAGGGTAAATTTTATAAAACTGTAGTAAGACCAGCGATGATATATGGTGCTGAATGCTGGCCTGCAAAGAGGAAACATACAAATAAAATAAATGTTGCAGAAATGAGGATGTTAAGGTGGATGTGTGGATATACACGCAAGGATAGAATGAGAAATGAGTATATCCGAAAGAAAGTTGGTGTTGCACCAATTGAGGATAAACTTAGAGAAAGTCAGCTTAGATGGTTTGGACATCTAAATCGTAGGCCGATTGAAGCTCCAGTTAGAAAAATTGAGTTATTGGATTTTGTCCATGTACAAAGAGGAAGAGGGAGACCAAAGAAGACATGGCAAGAAACTATAAGGAGTGACCTTAGTTACTTAAACTTAGATAAAAATTTGGTAACTGATAGAGCGCAATGGAAACAAAGGATTCATGTAGCCGACCCCACCTAGTGGGATTAAGGCTTGGTTGTTGTTGTTGTTGTTGTTGTATAGTATATCTTATCGCTGAATGGGCTAGTATCATTACATGGATGATTCAAAGATACTACATGTATTTAACCGAAAAACATGTAAGAAGTTAAAATATACATTCAAGAGGAAAACAGTGAATAACCTTAAGGAGCTCATAAATGTAGTAACGTATGTCATAATCTGTTAGTGTGGGATACAAGATTTTAAAATCTGTACTGTTGACATATTCAAATATCAAGCTAGGAGTTTTAGAATGCGGGTCTCTGACAATATCATGAAGCTTCACAATATTGGGACCACCACAAAGGTTCTGAAGTATTTTGATCTCCCTTTTTATCTGCAAATCAATTGATAAACAGCCTTAGTAAAAAAATATGAAGATCAAAGCAGAAAATAGCTACTTACAAGCTTGAAATCATTGAAGCGCATGATTAAATACCAAGCCTTTTCTATTCTTCTAATGAGCGAACTCAGGGTTGAGGGAAACTTATTATTTATTTGTATTTCCTATTATGGATGGAGTATCCCACCGTTGAATAAATAATAGCAACAAAACGAAGAGCACTTTAAGTGTATAGAGAAATGTAATGAATTTCTCTGTGGTGTGCTTAAGTGCCGTACCAGATGAAATATAATATGCTATGACACAGGTACCTTACTGGTTAATATTCTAGTAAAGCCACCGAGATTTACAAAAATCCTGACTGGAAGCTCACTGACAGGTAAAAGAAGGTATGGATGATCATCGATAGAAGAGTTAAAAGCTCTAGATAATTACATTACCTTTGCCCATATTAATGCCCGTTACAGTTGCTTATAGATTTTTGTTATGTGCTAGATATAGAAAACAATGTAGTCCAAATCTCTGATTCTTAAAGACAAAAATGTTGCCAAATAAAATCAGACAAATAGCATCAAAATTCAAAAGATTTCAACCAAAACGCAAAAGCTTAAGTGGCTATCTTCAACTTTGATATGCCTGCATGAACAAAATGAAGATAGCAACAGCATCCAGGTGCCCAATTCTGATTTAGAATTCCACAAACGTAATATCTGTCTTAAGACAAATGTCTATTCCCATATTTACAAAGAAGCGACTAGTGCTGGTCACACCCACTCCCCAACCCATCCCTTCACACCAAAGGACCAACAATGTAACAAATATGAGTATATTTTCATGTATATATCATTCTAGAAGTTAAATATGTTGAAAAAGCAAATGAAACTAACACAATATTTGCCAGATGTCTAGATGACCATGATATATATGCCAACTATTCAGTTAACAACAAATATATATTACCTTCTTCTTCTTAACAGGTTTGAGGATTTTGATGATGCAACGCTCATTGTTGGAAACATTTATACCTTCAAAAACTTCACTGTACTTTCCTCTTCCAACTTTCCGAACAACCTCATAGTCATCCTGATCACTGGATAAGACAAAACAATTACAAAGAAAACCAAAAGCTACCAAGCCTCATAATGTTATGAGGGAAAACAGTGATTGAAAGCTCAAAATATATGAGTAACATCCTGTGAACCAAATGATGTATTATTTACTTTAGTTTTAGAGAACTGCATAACTTAAATAATTCTCAAGAGGTTACACATATCAGTACTACTTTAACTTAAGCACACTTAACCACGAAATTTTCTATCATTAGCCTCATAAATTTACCCCAAAAGACACCTCTATTATATAGAATCATGTTATTTACTTATACAACTCAAGAACTCCTCTCCTTTTCTGATGTATAATTCATTCATGTTCCCCTCTGACTACTCATTATTCGGTCCAGAAGCTTGTCAGGAGCCGCACTTTACTCCGGTGATTCCCTTTTCTTGGGACATCACCTGGTGATCATAGCATCTTTGGTCACAGGTCACCGCAATATGAAGCATGTCAGTAATACAATGTTCTTATATATTGTGTGAACAATCAGCAAGTTCGAAACAACAAGAAAACAAGTAGCTCAAGTAATTTGGTAATCAATTTTCTTTTAAATCTCCATGAAACTTGAGATAAGCTCAAAATAACACATCCATGTAACCTGAGCCTTACCATAGCATTACAGGACTTGCTAGGAGAAAAAAGTCAATATATTGAACAGGGAATACAACTTATGCACTTCAAATGCATAAAAAGAAAAGAGAGCATAAGAAACAATAAAGAAATCCTCATGTAAGGAACAAGCACGTCAAACATGTTCCGGATCTGTATGCTTTTCATCCATTGCAACAAAACAAAACCATCATCACAAGCGATAAATTTACCAAGTTACAAGAAAAATATTGCCATGGCATCACTACAATAACAGTCATTTTTTCAAACAACAAGTGAAAAAACTTGTACGCATGATCAAGAGATGATTTGACTTATGGAAGTAGTACCATTGCAGCATCAAAAAAATTAATAATAAAGAAAATACAAACATATATCAAATTCTACAAAATAAAAGATGTCAGCCTAAATTTTAAACAGTGATAATGAAAAAACAAAAGAAAAAAGCTCTTGAAAATCCACTGGACTAAGACTTTTTGTGATCAATGTTAATCCAAATCAATGCAATCTAATCAATGATCCACAGGCCATCTAGTGTATCTCATAAGTTCCTTCCTAAGGTGCTACTAAGGGTAAGAATCACCCTTCTCAGATAACCCGGTTATCAAGAAAGCAGCATACGGTAAGTAGATTCCTCCTCCCAACCATCATCAGTTCTGGCTTTTCATTTATGTAAAAAAAAAAGTAAATAGATAAATGTAGGCTCAGCTACCTAACATTCAATCAAGCCTCCACACTGCACAAACAACTATCTAAATTCTAAATTATCTGCTTACCCCTACCTTTCTGCTTTTAGGGTGATCCCAGTATCCCAATCGATTCAAACAAGGTTCTGAGAGCTGTAAATAGCGTCAATAAGAAGATGGGTTACGACCACAAGAAAAGGCAACTTGAGCTCGCTTTTTGCTTCCCACTGAAATCACTGGTGCGAAAGCAAATCAATAATACAATCATGCGATTAAAAATTCGGGGATACTAGGACGCAAACATATTCTAGGTTTCATATAGCCTTAAATAGAAAATAAGAGGATAGTATGCCAGAGCCCGCAATCATCGTGAAATTGGGAAAAGAGATACATCACAACGCTAACAAAAACACATCGGCAAATCGCAACTCCCGATCACCGATTCACGCAGACTCCAAGGACGAAAAACAGAAGGGGGGGGGGCATACATCTCTTTGAAACCATTAACCCTACGATCCATATCCCTAGGGAATCTCAAAGATAGAAAAGATCTAAAAGGAAAGTTTCAATCGGAAATAGGGTTAGGATTTCCGCAAAGGAAAGCTAGCATACCCCCACTGCACGGTGAGGGACTCGTAATCCCAGTACTCCTTGGGGCGGAGCACGTTCACGTCGGCGTAAACCCGAGCCTTGGACATGGCGGCCGCCCCCTACGTTCTCGCCGATCTCCCGACCGGAGGAAGATGATCAGCGATCGGCGCAGCTGCTGCGAACTAGTGCGAAGTACCTCACACTGCCCTGGATGTCGATATCAGCGGCGTAGTGGTTTCATTCCACAGAGAAAAATATGATTTCCCTAAAAAAAATACAATTGCGACAGAAAAGGCAAAAATATACGCTCTGGGCACGTGCGGGAGCCGAAGCGCACGTGCAGCGTCGTGGGCAGTGGGCTAACCTCATCTGTTGACCAAATGATTAGCTTCGATTAGTGCGCTCTGCAGTATAAAAATTTATCATCAATTATTCAATATAAAAAAAATCTAATCAAAATTAATTTTATGATTAATTACAACCATTGATTTTTATTTCTATTTAAAACACTGTTATTTAAATAATATTATTTTTAAAATTTAACAAATAGTTCAAAAAAAATTATATTAACTTGGCAAAAAAATCCTAATAATATTATTAAATATAAATATTAAAAATATTAATAAAATATTTCATCTATAAAAATAAATTACAATTCGATTATAAGAGAATATATTATCCTTTCCCTCAAATAAGTAAAGATTTTTATTGTTAAATTAATAGGCCAAATTATAAAACTTAATTTAAGCATAAAAATTTTAAGTACACTGAATAAAAAATACAAATGAATTGGTAATTGCAAAATTGTATATTTTCGATCATACGAGTGAATAGAAATTAACGAAATAATACAGTGAGATTTGAGTTTCACACGAACTAGTTACAAGCTTAATATATACGATAATTTAAAGATACATTTAAGAAAATAGTCTAACATGTAATAAATTGATTAATTGTCAGTTTTTAATAATAAAAATATAATTTGACATTAAAATTATTGATTTTTACGTAACGGAAATGAAACTAAACACGGTGATTTCGTTAACTAAAATATTCAATTCAATTTATTTTGGATTCATTTTGATTTTTCGATTTTCTATTTTTCTTAAAAAAAAAATTGCTCTGCCCTATAAATGGTTTAGATAGGGCTGCAAATTTTGAGCTTAGCTCAATCTAATTTAACTCAATTTTATGACTCAAAATTAGTTTATTTCAAATAGTATTAACAAAATACTATGCTCCTATTTATTTTGCAATTCAAAATAAATATTAAAAATTTAATATTAAAAATTAATTTTATTTCACATTCTACGTATATTATTAAAATAATAATTAACTTATATCACATCCCTACATAATAATTAATTTTATTTTATATTATTCATAATTTTAATAAAAAAATATCTTTATTTAAATTTAATTTTAACTCTATTAAATTTAAATCTTACAAACAAATAGGTCCATAGTTATTTATTTATATATACACATTTAAGCATTAACAATGTCGTTATATACAATAATTATAACACTTAGTGAGTTGCAAAAATTCAGTCACTTAACTTAAAAACACGGAAAACTTAACTTGAAAAATTATAATTCGGTTCGAGCAAACTCTATTCCAACTCAAATTAATTTATTAACTAATTATTAGATTTGCAAAACATTTTTATGAATTATATTAAAAGGGATGCTCAGTTGAATAAATAATCGCACAATGCTGTCATACATAAAAGTGACAATAATAACCTAGAAGATATTAAAAATTTTTATGTACTTAGTTTATTCCATATTTGAGCCTATTCAGCAAAAAAAAGAAGGGTTTTTTACACACAGGACATGAAATTTACACAAAATTACATATTTCACTATCAATTCATAAATACTACCACTATCACACCATATTTATTTAAATTTTACGCATTTCACGCATTTCACATCATATTCTTTGATGGTGGGCTTCACATTTCTAAATTGGCCTCGATCTTAACTATATTATTAATATATTAATTAAATACTATAAATAAATTAATTTATATAAATAACAATTTAAATATTTATGAATTTATTTATTTTAATTTATTTNNNTGATAAAAAAATAAAATTAATTAATATATTAAAAATAATATACCATGCAAAACAAATTAATTTTTTGTATTTTTATTAGATAAAATATAATAAAAATAAATTTAATATTATTTTTATTTTTATAATATATAATTTTTTTTGAATTTTTATATGGCAAATAATATAGAAACCAAACATGCATAGAAGATATCAGATAGAACTAATAATTGTCAAAACATATAAGAAATGACAAATAGTTTGCCTACAGAAAGAACAAACAACTTTCAAAATCCTGTAGCTTGATCATTATTTTTTAAGAATAATTAATTACATGCCACGCAATTTAATTTTATTTATGCCTTACCCATCCATTCTTAATTAATTACGCATAGGCACACTCAAAACATTACAAAATCTTATATACACACATCTAAATTAAAATTTAATTAAAATTTATTTTTAAAAAAATATTCTATTAGTAAATCATTAAAATTATATTTTTACTCTTAATGATACTTATTTTTTTCTTTCTCAATACTACACTAAAGCACTGATTTATCCTAAAATTAATTCACATCACAAATATCTCCTTCTTTTACCGCCACCTAAATATTAAAATTTTAGTATTTTCATTCAAAATATATTTAAATATCTAAAATTTTAATATTTTCACTCAAAATATATTTAAATATTCTTAAAATAATATAATGAACAACTTAAATTTTTTATAATCTAATTATATTTAAATTATTAAAAAATTATAATTACTCATTATAATAAAAATAAATTAAAACGTGTATGTAAAATTTTATAATATTTTAAATATATATAACATAATTAATTAAAAATAAATAAATAAAGTATAAATTAAATTAAATTATATAACATATAAGTAATTATATTATTTTTTAATACATAATATAATATAATATAATTGATCTACATAAATAATATATATATATATAAATAAATAATATTAATATTAAAATATCATTTAATTCAAGATCATTACATGTCAACACCTAGATACTATTTTTAAATTATTTATACATATTATCAAATTATATAATTATTTATTCATAATAATATGATATAATATAAAAATAACATTAAATTAAATACTCTAAAATAACATTTCAACAATATCGAATTAATGCTCCCCTCAAATGAAATAAAAAAACTGTAACTAAAAAACACATCATCCTTGTCAATATCTAACATTAAATTAACTGACCAATATCATCTGTTTAACCAAAAGAGTAAAAAAAAAAAAACCCAACATTCTAACTACATTCTCAATATCATTTGTTTAACTGAATGAGAGGAAAAAAAAAAAGATATATTTTTCTACAAATATAATCTGTAACAGACTAATGTCAAAGAATTGATGATGTTTCAGAGTTACACCAGTAATACATCGAATGTATGAATTGGAAGTCAGCAGTCAGACACATTAACCTTTAGATATACAGAAATACTGATACCACACATTGCTCGCGCTCGACGCGCACACGTGTCAAACAAAATTACAGGATTACGAGTAAGCGGAGGGAAAAATGAAATACACATGTACAGTGAGAAACAAATTGAAGTAACTGTGAAATCAGGCGTGGGACGTACGCGATAATATGCCGAAAAACAAATGGTTAGAGCTAACCGAGCTGCTCCACTGTGTCGGCTGCTTTTCTCTGGAAGAGTTGATAAATGAAAGCTGATTTAGCCAACTGGGGCTCCCTCTCCAGGGCTGAGATCACATCCTTGAGAGAGATGCTATGTGGCATTTTTATTTGAGGCATCCCAGCTTGGATCCTAGAAGATTTTTTACCGGCACCTAAAATACAGTGCGAGAAAAAGAAGGATGATGATGAACAAGAATTCCTTATACAACAGAATGAGTTATGAGAAAATGACACGAAAATTCCATACAACTTTAAGTTATAAATAACATATAGGCCCTGTTTGGCGCGAGGACCAAAATCGTACTAATTTAAAAAACAACAATAATAATAATAAATAAAATTTTCAAAACATTATACACAAATTTTAATATAATAAAATATTATTTTATTTCACATACTCAATAATAGTCAATAAAAATATCAACTTTATTCACATTTAAACTAAAATACTAGATTAAAATTTGTGAAGAATGATTAGAAAATTTTATTTATTATTATTGTTGTTTTTTAAACTAGTACCATTTTAGTTCTCGCGCCAAACAGGCCATAATTTGATTAGTTACGAGAAAATGACAGGAAAGTATAGAAATACAAACAGAGACCATACAATTAAAAGAAATATAAGAGCGTATCAAAGGAGCCTTTTTTGTGAGTACTAAAAAGGAGAGAGTCCATCAATTATGTGAGTGCTACTGAAGACATAAATAATGGATTAGTTACAAATGTGAGGACGGCTTGTGGCAATTCGTAGTACCTTCCTATGATCATATCACACCAATGTTTAACTTTGAGTATCTATCTTTTCACTTTGGTGATGAACGATGTAATTAAGAATACTCAAGATAAAATTTCATAAGTGTATATTGTTGTGAATAATATATAGCCCAAATTAATGAGACTCATGAAAGAGTAAAATATGAAGTTAGAACTCAGAAGAGCAGACGACAAAGTATATATATTGCAAGTTTGATGATCCTGTGGGAAGAACTAATAATGTTGTAAGACTAAATTGAACGATAGTCCCATCATGAGATGTTAATAAATCTTTGGGTCTAATATCTACAATAATAAAGTATAAAAAAGGAAATTAATAACAGGAGCCTTATATGTAGCCCAAAAAACTGTTATCCAATAGATTAACTTCAAATCTACTTTGGGGTGTGGATTGGTCAATTTTTTTAAATGTACGGAAAATCAAGATAAAACGATCAAAATAAAAAAAATTACGATAAAAGTTTTATAAAATAGGAAGTGTTTATCAAGTTAAAGAGAAAAATTAACATAACTGCAACCAGTTATAGTATGTGAGACTAAATATTGAGTAATTTAAAGCAAATCATCCATATGATTAATGTAATTGTGGTGCAAATGTTGAAATAAAAAAATAATCATATAAAGAAACAACAATAGAAATGAATATATTAGAGATATAGAGGAGGGTAAGCATAACACCTATAAAGTGAGGGAGAGACATCCAAGATCATGTAACCATATTTATAGTCTGTAGGTTCCTCTATATGTGATTATTATATAATCATATGATATTTATCGTCACATTTAAGTTGGTGACTAATGATCTATTGAGTTTCATGTGCAGTGTTACGTCAGAACAAGCACTGTGAATATGAGCCCTACACATGCGATTTGATGAAAGTAGAAAAGGCAAAAGGTCCACCTCGAAGAAGCCTCGTCGAACGGTGGGCCTCATGGTTGCCATCTTAGGCCACCTCAAATTGTCATGCAACCTTTAATTGCCTTACGTGGGTCTCACACAAATCAAAGAATTCCTTTTAAACGCATGCACAATACTGCCCAAGTAAGGCACTTGGTATAGACATTAAAGGCCACCATCTAGGCATCCCCAATGGCGTGGGTGTTGTACTCAACACTGTTGATGGGACCTTCACTATGATGATTTGTCTCACAATAATTCTTCAAAATAGGTCAGTGGCAGGATCTTCTTTTCAAAATAAACATTTAACGTACACCTAATCACCACCATTCCCTTCCCCGGAATCTTCAAAGTGTGCTTTGAAGCAGAAGACCCATTCTCCTGTATTATATCTCTATAATGGAACTCCGCTTAAGCCTCCCCTAGCAGGTGCCGTGGTTTTTTTGTTATCCGTCTCCACGTAACAATATTTGAAGGCATTTATTTTCATCCACCTAATCTACTTGTGAGTTTCGTGCATCAACAATTTGATGCCCTTATGCAGAACCGAAATGCAATTATGAAACCCTTCATCCTACCCATGGAAAAATTTGGAGACCGATTTGCTACATATCAAGTTAGTTTAACTCAATTCTTATAATTATACAACTATTTGATTCTATTTTAATGTATTTAAACATAATACTAACATTTACACACTAATTAATTGCATAGTAAGATATTTTAACAAAAGACTAACAATTCTATAATGCCAAATTCCAACTCATCTACTCTGAATCCTCGCGCTCCAGAACCTAGTCAGGTTGACGACAACCCCAGATGCCAACCAACTCCAGACCTAAGCACAAACTATATTGGTGCCATCTCAAACCATGAACACATTCTTGACCAACTTCCCAACCCTTTAACAGCGAAGGCCAAACAAGCAACAAGAGGAGCTACTACCACAATCGACACCTCAACTTTCCCCGCCACGATCTCAGGCTCCTCGCAACCCTAGCATGCCCCTAAAGAGACCAATGCCTTTACAAGAGAATAGAGTCGTCCCGAGGTATATACATTGGTTCCCCCTGTTAACTCCATTTTTACAACCAACATTACGGCATCTCTGGCACCGCAAGGCTATAAGACTCCCATGGTCAACGACTATGATGGCTTAATAAATCATGCACAGCACGTAAAACGCTTCAAAAACGCTCTCGCGACAAGTCAATGAGCCACGAGCAAGTAGCTCGCCATCATCATGTCCGCCCGCCGACTCTGTCTACCAGTTTTGCTCGCCTGCTCTTGTCAGCTTCGCCTACTACACTGCAACTTTATCCCCTCACTTGCTCGAATTGAATTCATGAACTGAGACAACACGACCACGCATGCATGAACACGCGTGCAGGTCCACTCAAGCCCACCTGCACAAACTTGCGATGCAACTTCTGAATGCTAGTGAGATCCCATTTTTGTTTGGCAATTATGCTCGCATGTCTGTAGTTTCTAATCATCTGAATCACCAGCAATAGCCAGGTTTATTCCTATTTAAATTAAAGTATACTTTCTCCTCAAACACAATGAATCACTGATTATTCAGTCACAATAAAATTATTTGTTTTATTTGATTATTCATTTAACTCTAATGTGACAATATATATACTCGAGCGAAAATTACAATTAAATTTTATCTACAAGGCATTTAACCTTAATTTCTAAAAACTCGGACCTAACCTATTGAATTTAACTCGACCGCCCTAATCTAATTGATGAGTTCTTTTTTATCACAACCTAATTTAATTAAATTTTGAAATAGTTAATTTGTGAAATCTAAAAATCTTACTTATCATATTATTATATTTTAGAAAAAAAAATTGAGCTTAATTTAAATAATTTCATCAATTAATAGTAATGATTTAAATCCTAAAATATAATTTTATTTTTATCCCACATCATTGAGAGTAGAACCATGCCTAGCTTATAAATTTGAAGTGATCAATAATGATGAACACGCCCTAGAGATCTAGGAGAATTTACTGAAGATCATTTATAATTCATTATTTATATTTTAGTAGAAATATTATAAGATTATCCATAAATCTTACATTTTTGACTTATAGAAACCTTGTACGCATGAAGATATCATAGTCAAGATGCTAAGGAGAGGAAAAGCAATACCAAAAATGAATTTGTATATAGTTATTGAAAGTGAGATTGAATCACTATGCACAGAGAGCGTCATTTTATATAATAATGAATGGAGAGAACAAAAATAGTTCACACCAACTAGTTTGGGATAGATATCTTTAAGTGGCTATCAAACAAGGGAGTTCACTAACCAGAAAAAAAAGCAGAGGTTCCATTTCTTTCAGATTCTTGGTGTTCACGCTTTCGGAAGGCTGGTGCAGATTTATTGTTGGCAGTTTTAGTTGCCTGAAATGCAGAATCCAGTCCTTCACGCTTCTGGCGAGCTTGCTCAGCCATGAGTTGCCACTTTGATAGCATGTCATCACCACCAACAGCAGCTCTAGCTGCGACATTAGCAGCTGTAGTTCGCATTTTATCATCTTCTTCCTTGTTAACCTAAATGTGATAAAGGATGAGAATATAAATAGGGTAATACGGTTATCTATGCATGTAAACCCTGACAAGATATTGCCACCTTAGTTGCCTTTAGACGCATTTCATCCTTATCTTTTTCTCTGTCCTTCTCTGTCTCAGCTCCAGTGTTACCATCGGTCTGCCATTATTACGCGTGTGAAGAAAGGTTTTCAAGCAATTTATTTACTCATAAACATTGCATTACCAATTAAGTGTACAAACTGAAGTTTTCATGCAAGAAGATGATTATGACACCATAAAATCATGTGTGACGTAGAGATCAATCACATCACTGAAATCACTACCAAAACATTCTACTGAAGTCCTGTACAATTCTGAATTCTGTATACATGTAAGGCAGACATGACACTTGTAAAGGATAAGATGCCTTTTCCATATCCATAATTTGACTTATGATGGCCCCCATATGTAAGGAGAAGAGAAACAATGTAGTAATCCAAGTGATCGCTGGCTTAGATATAATCATTACGCATGGCTTTGACTAAATTGTGCTCACAAACACTGCATAATACATAGGACTAAATTGAGAAAAGATAACCACTACAACTAGTGTGGAACAAAGGCTCCTATGATATTGTCATCTTTCATCATCATGTGTTTCTCCTCAAAGCACTGAAAGAAACGATCAAAATCAACTTAGGGTAAGGTGACAATGCTGAGAGGTAAAGATGTGGTAGCAAGGGTCTCAGCACTTGTTTCAGTATGATCATTTGCTAATTCCGGCACTAGTATATGCAATATACTATTACACTATCAATCTTTTTTTGAAGAGGCGACTGGATGCCGCTAAATTTTGATTTTTCGAAGATGCATTGCCATTTATACCCAAGATCACAAGAAAGCTCAATCAAATAAATAATAATTCAAAGCAATATAGTTCTGCGCAAAGGATTAGTGAGATTGAAATTGAGATTTACGATAACTCGCTCAATGAGGACACAATGACTATGGATGGCTATAATTTATGTTATTGTACATATTTACATGCATAAATCTATCATTACCAGTGCATGCATATGATAGTGGCACTGAGTTCTTTGCATTTAGACTGTGTCAGTGCTATTTCACTTTATTATAGCATAATTAATTATAAAAACACATATGCAACATAGTTTTTTTCTATTTCGGGCATTAACTACTGGGTGCCATTTGATGAATCTTGCGATATAATAGAACTTTGACCACTAGCATAGGTTAGGAAACGAAGCAGGACTCGAAGTTGCCATAAGAAACATTATGGGTGAAGAGGCAACAGTGGACCCATGCACATATAGTTACTGTCATAGTAGAGGATACAATCAATTGATGTGCCAAAAAATCTAGAAAATAGATAGTATGTCTTAGTTGTATTTTTCTGTATAATTATAAGCATACAAGTTGCTAGTGACATATCATATTTTATTTGTTTTTGGATATATTGCCAAAAAGTAAAATCTATAGTGAATGGAATGAAGGGCTCGTCCCACTTAACTCATAAAGTACTATAATATTCTTGAAAAAATATTTCACCTTGCGGTAAAGATAAGAGATCAGAACATATTATGTAAATCTGTGAACTTGAAAGTAAGTAGCTTAAGAAAAACCCACATAATTTTAACAGTCTCTTGAAACATAATAGTAGAAACAATCGATGATTCCTTTATGCTTTAGGACCTTTGTGTAACTTTTTCTTATTTTATTTGCTTGTTGGATTATGTTTAGTTTGGTTTTACCTTGGGAACATTGTACATCCCTTTTATTTGTATTTAAGAACAGTTTTATTCCATGTATGAGATATAGAGTTTTAACCCTATCACACTTAATGTGGTAGCCTCTCTCCGATCTCGCCCCCTCAAGTTAGCCGTCAAACCCCCCTCCCTTCCACTACCCCTTCCCCTACCTCTTCCCCAAACTCTATCTGATCCCGCCCTCTCAGTTTAACTTGTTGCCTTACCTAAAAGCTCTCTTTGATCTCGCCACCCCCTTTTCTCCTTCTCAACCTCTTTCATATGCATCGATGTGCTGTGCGGCTGTTGGACCCTTCTCCAGAGCTTTGCTTTTTAGGCAATTGACGACAACGTCACAGTAGGCTCCTTTGTCCAAAAACTCTCTTACTCCATGAGCTGAGTTTTCTTATCTTTTTATATTATATTATATTCTTTTAATGTATTAGTCATGGCCACCCTTATTTCTTTCAAGGTGAATCCAAACTCTCCTCGAATTTAATGGTATTAATTATCTCTTATAGTCTCGAGCATTCCTTTTTCTTGTGGGATCTCATAAAAATCTGGCACATCTTGACTTACCTCCTCCAAATAGAGCTGGCACTTTTAAATTTTAAAATTGCTTTGTTTCTGATTTTACTGTTCTTACTTGGATGTTGAAACGCAAAAGTATCCAGATGATGCTAGTGATAGTGTAACATCAAAAGAAAAAAAGATTTATTCTATAATTACAAACTACATTTAAAACAAATCAAAATGCATACTTCATTGGATTTTCGGAGCTTTTCTGCCTCGTCAGCCTGTTTTTTATCCCAATCCTCTTTCACTTTTCTGTTTATTGACAAGATTTGCCGTCCAACATCCGAAGTAACTACAAACTGGTGCCTTGCTTTTTCACTGTCAACTCTCTTCAGAAATCAATAATGAAGTGAGATAGAGAAACAGAATAAAGACAAAAGAATATGACAAATTTTAACAGGAAAATAACATCCACCTGCTTTGACAATCTTATTAGGTAACTTAATAATCCGTGTAAGCGCTCCTCTACACACTGATCAATAAATTAAAAGTCATCAAAATAATGCCAAAAGAAAACTTAATTGGATCACAATCTCACCATTGACAGGCAACGTTCAACATCATTGCCAATGTTCCTTACACCACATTTAGATGCTGCAATGTGCACGGGTAATATATATTCAAATTTCGAGAATGACCAATCTTATTTAGGAAGAAAGAAAAAAGAGTGCTTGGGAATGAAGTAACTGATTTTTTCTAGCTTTCGCTGAAGTTGACCCCTCTGGAGAATCAATGTTTCTTCTTCTTCTTGTACAGCCCTTCGAGCTGCTTCAGAGGCCCGGCTCTCCTCTTTGGGGGCACATAGCAGCTGCTCTTCTTCCTCCTACAAAGATGGCCATGGATGAAATTACTAGCTGGAGTTATTACCAATTGCAGATTATTTAATCAAGACTGAAGAGCCTTCAAACAAAAACAATACACAAAGGAGAGCAAATAATTAGAACAGAGTATTATACCCTCAGATTAACACCACTGACAGCCGTAACATCATTCAGTTGATCAATACTCTGGTCATGAAATGCTCCTGCTGTCTTCTGCTTTTTGCTATAACCAAAAAAGACATTAAACTTTTTCCTTCAAATAAAACAAGACATTAAATTTAGTATGCTAAGCAAGAGGGTCTAATTAGACCAAGGGCTTAAAACAGCCTTTAAATGGGAGGGCAAAATAAGCTTTGAAAAATAAAAAGGAATTGAAAGTAAAAAAAATTAAGGCCACTTGAAATGAAGTTCAAAATTACCCTAAAAAAATTGGGATGAACAAGCCTCAGCATAATTCAAATATCTTCCCAAACAGGAAGACATTCCCAGTAGTACATATATATTAAACTAAGAAGTAGATTGCACGAAGTGACTATATCAGAGACAACATGATGTTTACCTTGATGGAGACGGAGAAGTGCCTAGAGCCTCTACAGATTTCTTCTGCCCAGTAAAACCTTTTTTATGGGAAGTTTTTGTACTATTTCCAGAAGCAAGGGATGGTGTTGCAGATGAAATCTGAAATGGCAAACATTTGCATGCCATCAGAAGAAGCACCTTAAAGACTAAAACTATGGAACAGTATATTTCCACATCACACTAAGCAAGTTCATTCAGCATAATGAAGCAAAAGATAAAATGACATCAAGCAATGTTCTCAATCTGCACGTCTAGCATAAAGAACTGTATTAGGAATGCTGTTGAAAAAGCACGCAAGAAGTAAAAGCAGAAATCTAACAAGTAGATCAATCTGAATTCCGAAATTGTTAAGAAGACTCCTCGTGAAAGATATGTAAGACCAATCAAAGCAAATAAAATGGGTGATTACGTGCACACCACTAAAATTTAGCCATTTTACATACGCACCCAAATCTTTAATATTACATATTAACCAAAAAAATCGTATAAAAATTATAATCCATACACAACTCATGCCATAAAGTAGTAATTTTCATATAATTTTTGTGGCTAATATATCATATTAAAAATTTGAATATCGAATATATAAAATAACTAAATTTTAGTAGAATGCATGTAATTGCCCCATAAAAGAATCATTTGTCGGATCAAGTATGACGTCTAGATAGAGGGTGAATAGATGTAATTGAAAATTTTAAATTTAATTTAATATAAAATGTTAGTGCAATAAATAAAAGGTAGATAACACAAGTAGAAGCAAATATAAGTGCAAACAAGAAGAGAATATCGCATCCACAATGAATACACGATATAACGTGGTTCAGCTCAGACATGAGCTTAATCCACCCCACCCCGACCGGAAAAGTCACACTATAACACGCTCTTTAGCTTAGGTGGAGAAGCCCGTACACAAATCCTCCTTTTATCCACTCACTAGAGGCTCTCCTCACTTTTAAGTGAAAGCACACTCACTCACCTCCTCCAACTTTTATTTGGAGGCCTTCTTCACACACAAAGTGAAGGCAAAAGGGAAAAACCAAAATATTACAATAACAAAGAAAAATCACTCACTCTTCTTTCTTATTGTTAAATCTTGAGAGCTAGAAGAAGAGTGGATGGAGAGCTTGAGCACTTGAGTCCAAGTTACACCAAGATCACCTTGAATGCTTGATTGAATCTTCATTTGAATGCTTTACTCACTTTTGGAATGGTAAAGAATGAGTGTGGCTGTTGGGAGCAATTAGAGAATTCAATATACCAAGAAGAATGCGCCAATAACCCTCATCTCCTTACATAATGACTGCTCCAACGGCTAGAAAAATAGGCTGGAAAAGACCTGAACCCCAACTAGCCGTTGGAGAATCAAAACAAGCTAACGGTCAACTCCAAGGTCGACCTCACTATCAAGATCACTTTTAGGTCGACTTGAAAAAGTCCCTTAAGATGGCCAAAGTTTCTATTGAAGGTCACTGCTAAAGGTCGATACTGAGGTTCTCACCATTGCAGGTCACCATCCAGCCAACTTAAAGCTTCCTTCAAGCTAACACAACCTAAGATTAATCTCCAGATCGATCTCACTACTACTAGACCACTTATTAAGAAGAATTTTAAATTTTTAATAAATTTTAAGATTATCTAATTAACACGCATGAGATTCTAAGTGCTCAAACTAGCATCTTGAATGCTTGAACACTTCCCTCTAACTTAATTTGATCTCAATTTTAGCGCAAAGAGATATTTCCAATTATCCAATCTTGATTATAATTGAGATGTAATTTTAATAAACCTGTGATTAAAGTACTAAACAATTTCGTTAGTACAAATTAACTTAAACATATTGCTAAATATCAAAATGTCTATATTACCACAAAGGAGGAACCAACAATCTCCCTCTTTTTAATGTTTGGCAACTTATTTAAGTTAAAGAAAAATGCATCATATATAAAAAAATAATATTGCAAAAAGAAACTCCCCCCTCAAATGAATATCAATTGGCTTTTCTTTTGAGCAGAATTTAGCTCAATATTTTACAAAAACTTTTAGCAAAATTTTTCCTAGAAAATGGACTTAAAAAAATAATAAAAAGAGCAAAATACAACATAAGAGATATACACAAGAATAATGCTCATAAATAAGATATACCAAAATATATCATATACTAAACATTTACACACAAACTACGAAACACCTACACAAGAGCACACAAATCGCAGAGCATCTAACTTAATAACATTTTCAAAATTTTATAACTTCAAAAATTTATAACTTCTATAACTTAAACATATACCTTCTCCTCCTTTACCAATCATCAAAAAAAGAAAACATAAAGATAGAACAAGTCGCAGATCCAGAAAATAAATAAATATCTACTGATAAGGTCAGATAGTGTTTCCATGTATTAAAGATGATTATCTAGCTGCCATGGTTGTTGTTTTGCAAGATTCTTATGTCAGGGATTGTAACATGAATAGTGTTGACGTAAATATTTTTGTTGTCTGCACTTTCATGAGGATGTACATGGCTGATTAAAGCATGTGTCTGTATTCATTTTGGTTTCTTGATGGTAAAATTTTGCAAATGATTACTAGGATTTAGCAGCAAATTTTTATCTAGTTATACCTGGGATTCAACTGAAGAGTCCTGTATCTATTAAGAAAAGTAATTACCCGGCACATATGATTAGTTCATTTCTTTAGGCACATCTGAGGTTTTATACAGATGCCACATTAGGGTCAACTACCTCTAGTTATGCCTGCACTTTGAAATTACTGTTTTACTGTTTGGATTCTTGCATAGGCAAGGCATTTTGTCATCTTCCATTTTTCCATTTGCTCAAATTTTCATTGTTCATCCATTATGATGTTAGATTTTGAGAAAACTATTGCAAGGAATATCAAATGCTCCCCTACTTTCCATAGAAAATAATTTGATTTTATTTATATAGGCGTTTCCTGTTTTGGTTCCATAATTCTAATGGGCATGTAAGCAGATAGGCAGTAAATACTAAGTTTAAATTCTTTATCTTTTGTATTTTTATACATTTATCATTGTTGTTACTATTTTGGGAATTCTATGTAGCTGACTTGGTTTTTCAATTCCACAAATCTTTGCTACTTTCAGGCTGGGAACATACTTGTTGACACTAATGGAGGAAAAACCTGAAATGGAGGTCATCCGAGCTGGGAAAAATGATCTGTCATCCTTTGCATGCCTGCCATCAGTCTGGTCTCCATAAAGTGCATATGATCACGTACTTCAACTCTGAACTCCCCAAACTGAAATTGAAGCTCATGAAGAGCAATCAAAGGGTCTGAATGAGAATTAGTTGGCTAATAATGATGTGGGGCATGAGAAAGTCATGATCTATCTATATCGGCCTCCTCAGCATCAACCTCAAGCTCATCTTAGGGTGCACCCTCAGGCCTTATTCCTAAGGATTTTAAATATGCAATGATAAAATGACAGTATGGCATGAATACTCTATCACTGTGAAGTGATACGTGTCTACTACGAATCCAAAAAAAGATAATAAAATCAAGGTTCAAAGGACGATGGTGAACCATAGCATACATCAAGAATAGGTGACCAGTGCGAACTTGAGTACCATTCCTAGAAGCGATAGGAATAACACAGTCAACAACAAAATCATAAAGAGCTATATATTCAGGTTGAAGAAATTTACTGAGCATAGTATGAGACCCATGATCTGAAGCCTGATGAAAGAAATACATAAACATATCTTCTACAGGATCTGTCACAACCTCATAAGGAATATAGTCGAGAAAAGAGAAGAAATAAGAACTAATTTCCTTAATGCCTAAAAAACTATTGAAACCATTGAGAGTGATTTCAATAGTTCATCCCTGAACATGAGTGATCATGTAATAAGCTTTGTCAAGGGTAACCTCTAGATTATGAAAAAAGAGACTATAAGGCCTCATTTGGTTCGAGCTTTTGTTTTGGACAAGAGAAAAAAATATTTTATTTTTTAAGTTTGATAAAGTTAATTCAAATATTCATATTTGTGTTGGATATGAAATAAAGTTGATTTTTACAGTTCAAATTTGTGTTGGGCTAACAAAATACCTCGAACCAAACGAGACTTAAAGATCAAGATTAATATTTGATCTACAAGTAGCAAATTTGAGCCACCTGTAGTGATCGATAAGAGGGCATAAACTATAATTGCCTTCAAAAAAGCTCAGATCAAAGTAGTAAACTTTCATCGGCTCACAAAAATTTTGACAAAAATTCACTTCTTTAATCTTAAAGAGGAACTGATAATGATCGTAATCTTCAATTTCCATAGGTTGGGGGGTTTGATTTAGTGTTAGGTCGGAGATGGTTAGGGATGAGTTGTGGTGGAGCCTGAATAGGTGCAAAGTTAGGTAGCAATGAGGGTGGAGGTGATGGGGAAGCGAGTTCCAAGCTCTGGCTCGAGGTAGGGCCTCTAAGGCCTCTCTTGAGTCGTTTAAAGACTCTTTTGGGAGATACCATTATAGAACGAATATCTTAGACAAATAATCTAAAAACAAGCAAGTAGAGGGCAGAAAATCGACCTTTAATGTGATCACTGAGCTTGGATCTCCGAAAGTGAAGGGGTCTTCACTGCTATAAAAAGAACAGAGGTGATGCAAGCTTGGCAGCTGGTAACGACGCAATCGTCAGCGATAACGCAGTCATCAGTAGCAAGGCGAAATTGTCGGCGGCGCTAGGGCGGCAACTATGTGCTTTGGCGAGAAAAAAAAAAACAGACGAAGAGTAAGAGGATGGCAATGATGGAGCCTAGCAGCTTTGTCCCCAATGGTGTCACGGTCATCAGCCGCGTGGTCGTCATCAGCGACAGGGAATTCGGCAGTGGTGCAACGAATTCGGAGGCAGCAAGATTTTAGGGCAGGAGGTGATTCGGCGAGGAAAAGGCGAGCAACACGGAAGTAGATACCAAACATGTGGCTCGGAGCTGTCTTCGTCAGCGGTAAGGTCGTCAGCAGCGACGACGAGGAGAGGAAGAAGAAAGTTGAGAGAAGAATGAAGGAGATAGGCGGAGATGAGGCTCGGGAGAACCGATTAGATGGTTAAAATATGTATTATAATAATATTAATATTAATATTAAAAAATATCTACATAGGGCCACTCATAACTGCACTTCTGCTTCAAAATTTTCAATAAAATTTAAAAATTCATATAAAATTAAAATAAAACCCAAAATAATTTGAAAATTTGTAGACACGTGTATCATCCCCTAAGCGTATAGAAAAGTTTTCAGCTCAAAATAAAGTTAAATGAAGATCCCAGGCAAAGGCACCAAGTACCTAGAATTTTTAGCGCTTACCAACTCTCCTAAAAGCAATTGCTGATAGGAATGGTGTTACTAAATCTCTTATTACACATAACACTCTAGTGCCATGGGTTAATCCCAACAGTCTTTCGACAGCCACGCATTACTTCTCAGGCAGAGCGCTGGACGTGAGCGTGTGACTTGACCCACCTGGCCTCCGCCCACCTGACCTCCGCCACACCCGTGACTCGGCCCACCTGGCCTCCGCCACCGTGACTCAGCCCAAACTGGCCTACATGCCACGCTCACCCCAGCATTCCCCTACCCAACACACTACTGGGGATCGAACCTGTGCCTGCTTTGATACCAAGTGCCTAAAATCTTTAGCGCTTGTCAACTCTCCTAAAAGCAATTGTTGATAGGAAGGGTGCTACTAAATCTCTTATTACACATAGCACTCTAACGCCACGGGTTGATCTCGATGGTCTTTCAACAGCCACACATTACTTGTCGGGTAGGGCATTGGATGTGAGCGTATGACTCGGCCCACCTAGCCTCCGCCACACCCGTGACTCAGCCCACCTGGCCTCCACCACACTCATGACTCAGCCCACCTGGCCTCCGCCACCATTACTTGGCCCAAACTAGTCTACGCGCCACAATCACCCCAACATCATTTTCTTTTTATATCTTTCGATTATTCGAGGTAAGTTTCATATAAACTTGGTTCCTTTAACTGCAAATGAAACATAAAGACCCTATGAAACAATTCTGCCTTCAACTTCATTATCATGCATACAATGCTTATTAATACATTAGCCTAACTAAAGAATGTCAAACTGACGAATGGCAAATAATGCACAGTGCCTCAAGTTCCGTTTTATCATATGATCTAATGTAACATGGGTCCCAAATTAATCATCAAACCATACATGAAGAAAGAATGCATATTAAGCAAGAGTGACAGATTTACTTTCTGGATACAAAAAAGGGAAGATTCTCTATTGCAAATAAAAGCTGTCAAACATTCCACAGTATAAATTACTATATAGCAACGTCAGTATCATGAAAGAGAACCCACATTTGATCTAGCTTGGCATTGATAGTTCAACATGAATTCAGAACTAATCAGCCATAGCTGAGCCATAAATTTAATAATAATAACAGGACATTAAACCAGGAAGAAAGGATGCACTGGGCATCTAACACTGAAAATAGTGCTTATTGCTTCCATGTTCTCACCATGCTTCAAGACCTTCCTGAGCTCATTTCATGAATAAAAAAAAGAGTTCTTTAACGATGGGACTTACAGATACTGGGCTATTGAAGACTATAAAAGTTCTGAAATGGATCAAGGGATTAAAAAAAAGCATAAGTTGCAACAACTTCATCACAGCTAACTTTTTATTTTGTCAATTGTTTTAATATTTTAGTTTACTGCTACACATATCAAATGTGTATTAGCTAAATATTTCTCAACTTCATCAAATCATGCTCACAGGTCGTAGCTCTTTAATTGCAAATCACTTCTGCTCATTCCCCTATTAGCGACTCTGCGCATTTCTTCATATGACAGTTTGAACAGGTCACTAAAGCAGTTACTGGACTACTATTTAATACCAAGCAATGGAGTTGCGTAAGAAGTCAATGGAAGCAAAACGTACTGAAGAAAGACCACTTATCAAACTTCAGTACATTTAACAGATTATATATCTTGCCTAAGATTTTCATCAACCTTGAAGTGTATTTTTGTTAATTCACCAAATTAATAATAAATCATACCATTATAGATATATTCCATGATTCATCAAATGTCCCAAACATGCATCAATTCAGACTTCCACGCATGTACATAGAACTGAGAAGGTAGTATCCAAAGAAAAAGCTCAACTCATAGAAAGACAATAAAATATTTTTTCAAGCTTTTGTTGAAGTAACTAAATTTTCACAAGAAATATGATGTGAAGACTATCAAAAAAATACAACTAATCCAATATAACAACCTGGATGGTTCCATCAGCACTGGTAGGCGCAGGACCTGAAATATGATTTCCAGTTGTAGTCAAAGCAGTTGCAAACCCATTTTAGATGGCTTCTTGTTATAAGATACAAAACAAAATACGGCTTCTTGTAATAGCTGTTAGTTGACACTTGCCTGAGGATTCAGAAGCTTGATCAGTAACTTCTTGTTTCGCATGATTCACTGATGGTATAGGAGTAACTCGCTGTTCCTTGTTTGGAAAATTTTGCAATTTAACTGCCCTTTGCTGCGACAATGGGTGACTGGCTAAAGATCCCCCATGACTTTTCTTGGTTTCACTAACAGTATTATGTATTTCATACTTTGGTGTATGGGCCATACTCATGACCTGACTAGACCCAAGCTGAGTTGCAGCGATACCTTGTGCATGCAGTGCTTGCCGTGTTCGTGAATCCTGCAGTTGTGACTTTTGAGAGGTTGCTTGAGCACCAACAGAAGGCCTTGGATAATGAGAATGAAAACTAGATGGTGTGACACCATACATTGGAAATGACTGTGGCATTTGTGAACGTTGAGGCTGTTTGTTGACGGCATACAATGACATTGCGCCTTCCCTTTCTTGGTTCACTGCATTCAAACCATCACTAGCATTCATACCCTTTTCCTCCAACCTCTTTGCTACTTCCCTGGACATCTGACTACCATTATCTGGAGTTAAAAAACTTGCATCACTTTCCCTTTGTAATACTGATACTGGAACATGGGGCTGATGTGGAGGAGATTTGTGCTCCTGGTTCTAAAATAAGGACAAAGTTAAATTGGCCCTATAGGTAAAATACTGAAAGCTACTGAAAAAGGCGTGTACCTGTAGAGAAAATAGGTTAGGGTTGGTCTGTAAATTTCTATTTGCTTTAGCTTGAAGCTGAAAAGATAATGGAATGGAAAATTGTTGGTTGTAAAGAACCACAATTAACAAGTCTGATACTTCATATATGTATGCTGTGTACTCAGCTACTCAGCATATGTCACACTAATAATAAACATTGTTAATATGATATTTACTCAGCATACATTACCTGCATTTGCAGTGTCTGAGCTGCTTGCCTGAGCATCTTATCACCAACAATGTTCCTAATGACTCTTAAGAAGTCCTCTTTGGTGACTTCATTACACTAAATTTAAAAAAAAAATTAATAATAAAAAATTAGTAATTAGTACGACAGCAGGGTTCTACATTGTTAAAGTTTCCCATAAGTTATTACATCACATATCAACTGAATGAAATTTAAATAACTAAAAAAAATTGAAATGTCATCTAAACAAATTTACCAGCAAAACAAACGTGCATAGTTACTCTACATCACACATAAATGTCAAGTCAGACCATATTCCCATAACTCACCCAACATCCCCAGTTGCGACAGAATTGTTTTCAGGGAGACGCAAAGCATTAGAACAACCAAAAAGAACAGGATAATATAGGAAGTTCTTCTAACTTCAAAAGAAACAAAAAAGAAAGAGAGAACCAATAATGAGGACTCTGCCACTGTAGAATTACCCTTATAGTGTTTAAGGCTCCACACTAACTATACAATGCATGTAATTGTCAAACAGTAACCTCACTATGCTTGTCACTATCACGTTTTTTGCACATTCTTCTGATTTATCACTTTCTAAGGTCAAAAAGATATTCGCTAAAATCTAGATGCTAAGATGTAGACAAAAAGCGACGCAAGACCTTGAAGAAACATTTTCAAAAATCTTGTTTTTCAAAAATGGAATTCGATGAGAACCATTCTCGAAACCCATAGTATGTTTAAAACCCTCTAGTGGTTAATGTTTTTGAGATTCCCTATTTTCAAAAATCTTGACAATTCATTTTTCTATTCTTGAACAAAATTCTTGAAAATGTGGATGAGTATTTTTTCCTAAAAAATTCAAGTCAAACATAACAACCCCTTCCCTCGAAAAAATGAAACAAAGAAAACAAACCAAATTTAAACAATACCCAAAGTCAAAACAAATCAATTGGCAATTAAATGACAAATTAACAAAAAAAAGTATCACAATTAAGGGGGTGTTTGATTCAATATTATGATGGTGTTATATCATGTTATCTAGAAAAAAATAACTGTTTGATTTAATGACATGTATAAATAACCTTCTAAAAAATTATAAAATTATCATTCAAAAAATGGCATCTAGACCTCATTTGGTTCGAAGCAATTTTTTTGTCCAACACAAATTTCAACTATAAAAATTAACTTTATTTCATATCCAATACAAATACGGATATTAGAATTTAAAGTATTTCATATTTTACATACTTTCTAATATTAAAATAAATTTCTCTCTCATTAAATTTTAAAAATAAAATATTTTTTCTCATATCAAAAAAAAAACTCGAACCAAACGAGACCTAGATTACATAACACAACACTAAGATAAAATTAAACCAAATGCCCCGTAAATGTAAACATGCCCCACCCTTAGCTTTGAGAAGATGGCCTGAAGTTGCAAAGATCTATCCTTATCAAGACAAGGGCGTAAAATTGGGATCAACATGTGGAATGGTATGGTAGGCATAGCTTTACTTCGACTGCCTGAATTGCTTGCTTCATTAGAAACCTGTGGCCGTTGAACATTTGAAATTGCTTCATTAGGAACTGCTGAGTGTGGAACATTTAACTGCTGAGAACTGCAAGAGTGTTGGCTAATAGAGGGCTGAGCATTCTCCTGATTCTGTGACAAAGCTTGAATCTTATCAGTAATCTCTATCTCTTCTTCCTCAGCAGTTGGGGTAAGGTTTTTATCTGCAGATAGCTGATGATCGGATTGAGAAGGGCCATCTTGTTTAAGAGGCTGGCATCTTTCTTGATGACTTTCTGTTTTTTTATCCTTTTCAGTGGCATGAAGGTCATGTTCTGACTGCTCCATCTTCGAGTGATGATGCTCAAATGACTGAAAAGGCTGCTCTTCTTTGTGTTCAATTTTTGGAATGGCATTTTCCTCTTGACTGCATGCTCTCCACTGTTCAAGTAATTGTTGTGATGCAGGAGTGCCACCTTGGCAGTTCATTCCTGGCATATTAGTTAATAAATGCATATAACACAAGACAAAAGGGAAGGAATAATATAAAAAGAATGATTCAAATCAACCACCCAACTGTTCTTTGACATCACCAAATGAATATGTTACAATAACGAGAGTAATTAAAATAAGTATCAAACTGTTTACTGGAAAATATGATAGTTAGGCAGAATGCACAGATCTAATTTGTGAGCGGATTTGGATAGAGTTGTAAATTAAAGTAACCGCAGTCATTAAATCAGAAAAGAAAATCAAACATCCCTAACTTGTTAGCGCTATTTGATTACTTGCAACAATCAACTCAAATTCTTGGCAACTACATCGAGTAATCAAAGTTCACTTTAATGAACTTATTACGCAGTTCCCTCATGATATCAGGAAAATAAACTTCTTAGAAACGCCATGAGCAGCAAAGAGACATCAATCCAAAAAATTACAGACTAATCAAGCATTGCTCCAATAAAAAAAAATGTTGCAACAGTTCAACCCTACATCGGGACAAGCATTGCATTCCTCCTGAGCAACAAATCTTAAGAATCGGGCGATATACAAACCCTAGAAAACTCACTTCCCGCGACTTACAGACTTGCTTATAAAGTTCCAATCGGCCGGATCCAAGCAATTAATTAAACAGAACGGATCATTACCGACACCTGAATCGGGAGGCTGGCCAGCGGATGAAGGATCCCCTCCGATATCGCGCGTCAGCGCAGCGGATAACGCCTCGACATCCGCGCCAGAGTGCATGCTCTCGTCCTGCGAATCAAAAACCCTAAGAAGAACAGACGATGGCATTGAAAAGCAGAAAGAAACGATGATTAGGGCTTCCCAAGGATGAGGGTAAGAAGGGGGAAGAACCTCGTCGTCTTCTAGGAACTTGACGATGGATGGATCCATTTGGAGAACGAAAATGGCGGAGGGATCCCCAGAGTTGAGCAGTCTCGCCGGAGATTTTTCACGTTCTCCGACGAAGGAAGACCGAAAAATCGCGAGAGAGAATGAGCTGCTGGGCTGCGAATATTTATAGCGTGAACTCTGCTGCGAGCTCGGTTTAGGGTTATTTAACTATGAATTTCAAAAATAACAGTTAATTATTATATATTAATATCCACAGCTAAATATTTACAGTTTAATTATAAAAAATATTAAAAAATTTACATTTTAATCTCTTGAATTACATATCAGTTCTTATAAATTACACATTAATCCCATGTTTTTGAAAATTAATGTGTAATTATATAATAATTGTAAATATTTATTTCGAAGATATTAATATGAATTAATTAATATTGATTTTTATGTAAATGTTTCAAAAATTTAATGATCTAAAATATAATCTAAAATAATTTTTTATTAAAATTATGAAGAAAAAGAATTTGTATGAGTTCCATCGTTTTTATTAACCTTTTTTTTTTTTGCCAAAAAAGCTCGGAAGATATTGATGATGATGATGATGATGATGATGATGATGATATGATGATGATGATGATGATGATGATGATGGTGATGCCCTAAATAGAGCAAAATGCCATTAAATAAATGAGATTAATCTTGTAGGCATTTAATAGCATGATTAAGGCAGACGTGACTAAAATAGAACTAAAATAATATTAATTTAAAAATAATAATAATAATAATAAATAAATTTTTTAATTATTTTACACAAATTTTAATATAAAAAAATATTATTTTACTTCACAAATTTAATAATTTTTAATAAAAATATCTATTTTATTTCATATTTTAGACTAAAATTTAATTTGAACTCGAAACAATGTTAAATTGAGCAAGCTCAACCTATAATTAGTTGAGCTCTAGCTTTAAATTGATTATTTTTATATTTTTTATAATTAATGTATATATAAGTTTATATTTATATATTTATTTAATATTTTATTTCAAGCTGTTTTGAATTTATATTATGCAAATTAATCCAAACTCAAATTTAACTCAAAATAAATTCGAATAATAATGCAAAGTTCAACTCAAAATTATTTGAATGGGCTAAAATTCGTGAGATTTTAGCTACTATTCAAGTTTTTTTTTACAGTGTTGTTATTATTGCCAAACATTAACTTTAGGCCAACAAATTATGTAATGTTTTTTTTCCATAAAAAAAAAATTATGTAATATTTTCCGTTAGGTGTGTGATGGGTAGGGCTGTTACCGATCCGATTTCGAGCCGAGCTAATACAGGCGTGAAATCGGATTGATTACATTTTGATCAACTCGAAATCGGCTCGAACTTCGAGCAGGCTCGAGTCGATTCCAATCGACTTCGAGCCGATTTCGATTTCAAATCTCAATTTTTTTTTAAGCCGGTCTCAATCCGGGTAAGCTCAAATCGATCCGACTTGAGATCGGCTCGGTTTATAATATATATATATATATTATATTTAATATATATTATATACATATA